>OY728165.1:1316569576-1317115677 GCA_963277665.1 Viscum album | reverse complement strand
GGGGGTGTCCAGGGGTGGGGTCAGGGGGGGGGCTTTCCAGGGGGTGGGGTGGTGTCTAGGGGGTGTACAGGGGTTGGGGTGGAGTCCATGGGGGTGGGGGAAGGTCTAGGGGGTTAGGGGTTTTTCCAAGGGGGGTGGGGGTGGTGTCCACGGGGGTGGGGGTGGTTGTTCATGGGGGGTGGGGGTGTCCAGGGGTGGGGGTCTCTAGGTGGTCGGTGGTGGTGTCTAAAAGGGGTGGGGGGGCTATCCAGGGGGTTGGGGGTGTCCGGGGGGGCTGTCTAGGGGGGTTTTCCATGGGGTGTCTAGGGGGTAGGTGGTTTTCCAGGGGTGGGGGTGTCTAGGGGGGTGGGGGGTGGGGGTGTCTAGGGGGTGGGGGTGTCCATGGGGTGGGGTGGTGTCCAGGGGTGGGGCACGGGTCCCAGGGGGTTGGGGGTTGTCCAAGGGGTGTGGGGTGGTGTCCAGGGGTGGGAGTGGATGTCCATGGGGTGGGGGTTTCCAGGTTGTGGGGTGGTGTCTAGGAGGGTTGGGGGCCATCCAGGGGGTTGTAGGATATATAGGGGGTAGGGGGGTGTCCATGGGGGTGGGGGTGTCCAGGGGGTGAGGGAGGTCTAGGGGGGTTGGAGGGGCTATCTAAGGGGGGTGGGGCTGTCCAGGTGGGTGGGGGACTGTCCCTGGGGGGTGGGGTGTCTAGGGGGTGGGTGTTTCCAGGTGGTGGGGTGGTGTCTAAGAGGGTTGGGGGTTGTAATGGATTTAATGGAATAAATATCATGGATTTAAAAATCATTGGGTATGTTTTAAAATGGTTTTTGGAATAGTGTTTATTTCAATGGTATGTGTTTCTTTAGGAGAAAATGAATGCTTTTGGTGTGTATAGTTAGAAGGGGGATTTGGTTATTAGGAAAAGGATTACATTTTTATTGTGGGACAAAAATAATATATGATTTGTGAAATGGAACCTTAAAAGTGAATTTTATAAACTATTGGGGAGTTTTTAATAGAAATAAGTCTCTATTATGTGATTTTGAAATGATTTTATGAAGAATTATTTATGATGTATCTTTATGGGGATTTGTGATTTTGTGTCCCTTGTTTTAGAACATCAGATTATTTTACTAATGGTTTTTTTAATAATTCCCTTAGAATGTTAGCACTATTAATGAATCCAAAATTCCATAAGGGGATATCTCTAGTAGTCATTTTTGTGTCTTGGTCTCAACTAAAACTCTTGTGGAAGTGGATTAACCTTGTTCTTTTTTAGATCATTTATTATGCATGGGAGTTTCTAAAATACCACCCACTATTTTATATTGATGATCAAGGATCCCAAGAGGAAACCAAGTGTGTATCTATGATTAATGGGATCTTCGAGTTGTTAGAGACCCTATAATCCATGGGGGTGGGGGGGCTGTCTAGGGGGTGGGGGCTGTCCAGGGGTGGGGGGCTTTCAACGGGGGTGGTGGGGCTGTTTAGGGGGGGTAGGGTGTGTCTAGGGGGTGGGTGGAGCTTTCCAAGTGGGTGGGGCTGTCTAGGGGGGGGGGTATAGGGTGTCTAGGGGGTGGGTGGGGCAGTTCAGGGGGTAGGGGTGCCCAGGGGGTGGGAGGGATGTCCATGGGGGGGTAGGGGTGTCCAAGGGGGTGGGCAGGCTGTCCACGGGGGTGGAGGGGCTTTCCACGGGGGGGGGGGAGGGGGGTTTCCAGTGGGTGTGGGCGGACTATCCACGGGGGGGATGGGGTGGTCTGGCTATCCACGGGGGTAGCGGTGGGTGTCAAGGGGGATAAAGGGTGTCCAGGTTGTGGGCGGGCTGTGCACGAGGGTGAGTAGATTATCCATGGGGGTGGGGGGCTGTCCAGGGGGGTACAGGGTTTCCAAGGGGTGGGAGGGATGTCCCATAAGGGTGGTGGGGAAATTCAGTGGGGGTAATGGTGGTCCAAAAGGGTGGGTGGGTTGTCCACGGGGGGTGGGGGCTGTCCACGGGGGGAAGGGGCTATCTGGGGGGTAAGGGGTGTCATGGGGGTGTACGGGTTATCCACGGGGGTGGAAGGGCTATCCAGAGGTGTATGGGATGTCGAAGGGAGTGGGCGGGCTGGCCACGGGAGGTGGGCGGGCTGTTTGCGGGGGTGGGGGCTGTTTAGGGGCATGGGGTGTTCAGGGGGGTGGGAGGGGCTGTCTAGGGGGTACGGGGTGTCCAGGGGGAGGGAAGGTTGTCCACGGGGGGGTGGGTTGTCTAGGGAGTATGGGGAGTACGGGGGGAGGATTTCGGAGGGTACAGGGTGTCTCCGGGGGGTGTTACTGGGGTGGCGGGGTTGTTTAGGGGGTACGAGGTGTCCGAGGGGGTGGGTGGTCTGTCCATGGGGGTGGGCGGGGCTTCCATGGGGGTGGGGTTGTCCAAGGGGGAACTTGGTGTTTAGGGGGGTGGGCGGGGCTGTCCTGGGGGTACGGAGTGTTTAGGGGGTGGGGCAGGCTGTGTCCACGGGGGGGTGACGGGGCTGTCCAAGGGGGTATGGGGGTGTCCAGGGGGTGGGTGGGTTGTCCACGAGGGTGAGGGGTCTTTCCATGGGAGACGGGTTGTCCAGGGGGGCACAGTGTGTCCAAGGGGGGTGGTCGGGCCGTCCACGTGGGGTGGGGCCTGTCTATGGTGGGAGGGGTTGTCAAGGGGGTGGGCAGGGGATGTCTAGGGGTGGGGCTTTCTAAGGGGGACGAGGTGTTCAGAGGTGTGGGAGGGGCTATATAGGGGGGTACGGGGTGTCCAGGGGTGTGGACAGGCTGTCCACGGGGGGTGGCGGGGCTGTCCAGGGGGTACGGGGTATCCAGGGGGGTGGTGGGTTGTCTAAGGGGGTGGGGGTTGTCCATGGGGGGAGGGGGCTATCCAGGGGGTAGGCGGGCTGTCCACGGGGCTGGAGGGGTTGTCCCGGGGTCGGGTCCAGGGGGTGTCACCAGGGGGTAGGGGTGTTGTCAGGGTGGTGGATGGGCTATCCACAGGGGTGGGGGCTATCCACGGGGGTGGGTGGGCTGTCCACAGGGGTGGGGGAGGGCTGTCCAGGGGGTGGGTGAGTAGTCATCAGGGTGGCGGGCTATCCACGGGGGGAGGGGCATTCGCGCGAAGGCTGGGTGGGCTGTCCACGGGGGTGGCTGGCTGTCCACAGGGGTGGCGGGTGTGCAGGGGTTTACAGGGTGTCTAGGGGAGTGAGGTGGGCTGTGCCACCAGGGGGTGGGGCAGCGGCATCGGGGGGTATGGGGCTGTGTCCAAGGGTATGGCGTGGGATCCAGATGGTGTGGGGTGCTAGGGGCTGTCTAGGGGTATGAAGGGTAGCATGTCTAGACGGGTCTGTCCACTGTGAATGTGGGGTGCTGATATAGTGTTAGGTATGAATTTAATTGATCCAACCTAATCAAGTCACTTATACCACATAAAATAACACACATGAGACAAACTAACAATATGACCAGATCACTAACTCATAAATCAGCACAATCATGAACGTCATCACTGTACGGAATCCTCGTCATCCTCACTACTATCATCACAGTCATCATCATCCTCACCCTCGTCCTCATCCCGTTGTCTCCATCATCACCACACCTCCTCAACACCATCCTCCGAGCCCTCATACCTCAGCCTCGGCCTCCTCATCACCCACCTCCTCGACCTCTCCCTCCTCCTCGCCCTCCTCCTCCACCACCTCCTCCTCCCTCCTCCCTCCGTTCAGCTCGGCCTCCTCATCATCATCATCTCAACCACCACCTGAACTGCCACCTAGTGCAGCATATATATAACGGATCGATGACATGTAATTCATTCAGCAAGTTGTTTATGGCCTCTGGTGGAAGTGTGGGACGTAAAACATCCATCAGTTTCATAAATACAGTGTTCGCACCAAGAATACGTTTATGTCGTCTCTGTTTTCTCCTTTTTTCAGCTTGTTCTTCCTATGCCTTAACCTACTATAACTTAGTGGAACTACAAATCATACATGAGTGAGGGCCAATACCTCTTTGGAATTATACTCTTCCTAGGTCGGTACCGCCATACTCTACCCAGGGTACTCATATACCAACACCTGATGTAAGTGATCATTTGGCCCAAAATTTTCAGGTTCCTAGGAATCAAGGGACTCTAAAGCATCTTATTACAAATATAAATAGATTATTAATTTACAAAATAGAGATTAAAATTTTAAATCTACAAAGTAAAACTTTCAATATGTTGCTGAGTCAGTTCATTAACCGCACTTCCATCTTTCTTCCTTCTACTTGAGCAAAACAGTTTTTCTCAAGGAACACATCCTTCTATATTCAATTTATGCCTCTATAATGACATTGAATATTTGAAACCATAATTAAAAATAATATAAAAATAATTAATTGCCATACACTAAAATTATATAGCAACTTCAGCAATCAAATAAATTATGGAGAAAGAAATAGAAAGTGAAATTTGTAAAGAAAAATTATAAAACTGTCATACCCGCTGCCTCTCATGATCTAGCATCATAGTACATCAAAATGTGTAGATTTAATTTTTAGAAAAAAATGTTTTTTTATTTCTTCCAGATGAATCCTAAATAAAATTCAATAATTATTATTAATGAAAAAACATGAAAATTTTCATTTAAATACCTCTAATGAGATAAATACATTAAATTGGCTAGTCGTCCAATGAGTAATCATCGTTCGATAATGTTCTAACGGACAATAATCCACGATAGGGGCCACCTCTAACTTTGTTCCCACTCTAGCACACTATCCAATGTATAACTCATTCTTATAAGTTCTCTAAAGCTCGCCTAAATCCTTTAGACGTGCTGGTCGTTCACCCTCACCATCGGGAAAATTAAACCGTAGATGACACCAAAATATTAATTCATATAAATACAAAAAATAATATATGGCATTAAATACAACATATATTTTTACCCATATCTCTGCCCATGCTTTATCCATGACTTTATCTGGCAGTTTTCTCCATTAGAGTGGGCTGATAGGAATGATGTCGGGGTATTTGGAAAGCATCGCCAAAAAACTTCGACATTGCTGCCTTGATTTTTCAATCATTTGACTATATTCATTGTATTCCACCATCAACTACGTGCAGTGGTTCCACACTGCACGCATGCGTGTATTCCCCCACCCCCACCTCCTATCAGTAGATGTATCTGTTATAAAATAAAAACAAATATTTTATCAATACATGTTATAATGAAAATAAATAATGGTGTAAATTTTTTTTAGCTTTGTATATGTATACATGCGGTAGTCTGATCAATGGTGTCGCTGGATCCGCAGAGACTGAAGTAACACCTTGTACTGATGGAGTGGGTCCGAATGTATGCTCCCTAGGGATAGACTCTGGCAGAGCTGGAGTCGAAGTAGATGGAATATAAAAGCCTAGAGAGAAGGAAGCATAAGTGAAAGAAGATGACAGGGATTGTTGGCCAAATGATGGGTGGGGAGTGGAAATCATCATCAAATATGGCACAGATGGGTGATGAGGCTCAGATGTAAAGGGTGATGAAAACATGGGAGGCCTAAATATCACTTTTTTCCATAATGACACATCAGGATCAGAATGTGGGATGGGTTTTATGTTAGTGGGAGGGGCAGGGTCTAATCGGGTACACTGACCAGATCATCTAACTCTCGTACCACCCCCTTATAAGAACACCACGAGTACTGGGACCACTACTAGGTTTCTCATTAAATAATTGTCACCTAATAGATGGATCCTGCAAAAAAAATTAAAAAAAAATAATCACATGGCATTATATATTATTTAAATATATATATTTGAAATAAAATAATCACTGTAGGGACTAGTGGTGGAATGGCCAGCTCAGTCATGCGATGATTGTTTTCCATAATCAGTTTTCATTTCCTCTCTTCAATTGGTTTCATTTCCTGCATTTGAAAACAAATATGGAAGTAAATAGAAAAGGATAACTAATGTGTAACCCAAAAAACAAAATAAATTAGAGAGAATAGGGGGATTCATGGAACATTGATTCTACCACATTCATAAGGGGTAAAGTAGTTGTCAAAATTAAGGAAAATTTTAATTTCTTTAGCCCAGGTAGATGATGAAGGTTTCAATACATATTTTGCAAAATAATATAAACCGTTGTGTTCATTACCTAGTAAAATGTTAAAGAGGTGTCTTAGAGTTATGAAAATTTTATACAAATCACAGTTGAAGCAGTGAAATGTTCACCAAGTTATAAATTTTGGTTTCATAGGTTTGTATACAGTTCAATTCCAAAATAGATAATGCAATTCAAATAAAATTGAAACCAATAAACATTGAAAATTCACACAATGGTCAAGTTGGATAAAACATATATTTAATCAATATTAAATCAATTTGAATAGTACCAACCTTAACATCCTCAGTCTAGGTAAACCAAAAGAATTGAGAACATGAATGAATGATTTTATATATTTCCCTCCACAACTTTAGTTTCATAGTCAACTCTAAAAATTGATCTATTGGAGTCATCAAAATTAATAAATGGATCATTTCTAATGGCAGTAGGGATGGTGTCAATTCCATTATCACCATCATCAAAAATATTTCTTGGAATTACATCAATAATGACACCAAATTCAGGTTGAATATGGTCTTTGACATAAAAAACTTGTTTCTCCATTGATGCTAATACATATGGTTCATCGGTAGCAAGAGTGCGAGTCATATCAATTATGTGAAATCCATAATCATCAATAAATGTGCCCCGCCTCGTCATCAAATTAAACCACTAGCATTTCATCATTGTGACTCGTCCAAGAGAATAATAATCCAATATTATTATTTTTTCAACAACTCCATAATAACCTACATTTTCAAATCGCGGTCTTCTATCTGATTCACTTTCATAGCAGTCTGTTTAGTAGTAACCATAACACCATCATGTTGTGTTATCATGTTCTTTGCTCGTTCAGTGATAATAAATATATACCCATTGATAATAATCAATTTACAGTCACGAACCACGGAATTAGGACCAAAATCCAAAGCTCTTATTTCCTCATAGACAGATTCAGCAGGAAAACTCAATACCTCAAATATAAATCAATATTAAAATTAATTAATTATTGTTTTAATTATTTTAAACATTTATAATATTACCTTCAATTTTAACCAAGAAGAAAACTCTTTACTATGAAAAGTCCCCCTTCTTATCAAAGATAAAGAACGATGATTTCTATTTATCATTACTTTATGTTCCCTATAGATAAAAATAGTTATAGTTTAAAATATATATATATATATATATAAGATATACATATTCAATTTACTTACAAGATGTAGTCATTGAATAATTCACAGTTGAACAAAACTGTGCAATGTGTCATCTCCCGCTCTTCAAGGATTAATGTCATCAATGTATATGATCCTGTACTTCATCCTGTTTGAGGAAGTGATGGAAAACTGGGATCAATTTTCTCATACTGTTCTTCTTCATTTCTCATTGGTCTGTTCATTCTTTTAGTAATATCAGACAAATACATAAAGGATAATTCCATACATTCTTGAATCCAATTAACTGTTCATGATAGAACCTTCAGGATGATTCCTGTTATGGATATAAGACTTTCATATGTACATATTTTATTTAGTTGGATACATCCAAAAAAAATAAATAGGGTGCTCCGATAAGTATTTCAGTTAGAATATGGACAGTTAGATACAGAATGCATGTGAAAAATGATAAAGGAAAAATTTTCTCTAACTCACAAAAAATTAATGGGGCATCTGCCAACATTTTTTGTAAGAAAGACTTGGACAACATATTAGTACAAAGATCTATAATGAAATGGAACAACCGAATAACATCCACCCTTACATTATTGGGAAAAAGATGATGAATTTCTATTAGAATCAACTCATGTAGAAGGATGTGATAATCATGATTCCTCAATGATTTTAGCTTCAAATCTCTTCTGTTGACCTGTTTAGATATGTTTCTTGAATAGCCATCCGGAACTTTAATAGTCTCTAGTACTTCTAGAAATTTCTTTTTTTCTGTAGGTGTCATCTCATAAAAAGCACATGGAACTTGCCATTTATTTTCACTAATATGCACAGAATTCAATTCTGGTATGATGACCCAATCCACCAAGTCATGTTGAGACCATAAATCATCTTTTTGTATTTACGTTAACATTTAGAATAATCGAAAGAAACATTTCACATATATTTTTTTTCAATGTGCATTACATCTAATAAATGACATAACAAATTGGATGACCAATAAGGAAAATAAAAGAAGATACTTCTCTTCTTTTAACTGTAACTGGTTTTAGTGGAAACATTCTTTCTCTTTCCAGATTTCATTTGACCCTTACCGAATGAAAAACTAAAATATGTTAAATTCATTAATCATATTAGTTCCAAACATACGCTGAGGTGGATCATCGATCTCCATGGTATTGTAAACTCTTCGATGATTATTTCTATATGGATGGTCCATTGGGCAAGAATCGTCATTGTCCCATAAGACTGAAACTACAACGATGTTTCATTCTTCTGGATCATGTATTCTTCATACAAATAGGACATGATAGTTTTCCCTTCATGCTCCATCCAGACATCATTGCATAAGCAGAAAAATCATTGATTGTCCACATAAGCACAACATGCATCTGAAATATATCTTTCTAACATGCATTGTATGTGCACACACCCACATCCCAAAAAAAGTTTCAAATATTTTATTAAAGGGTTGCATGTATATGTATATATCATTGTCAGGATCATAAGGTCTGGATATGATTATACTCATGAAAACTGAAAGGTTTTTTTTCATACACAACCATGGGGGAAGATTACAAATGTGTATAAAAAACCGGCCTTGTGTTGTGCGATGTAAGAAACTTCCAAAACAGATTAAAACCATCACATGAAAGACCCAACCTCACATTATGTATGTCAGCTACAAAATCAAGATATCAAGAATCAAATCTCTACCATGGAAATCCTTCTCTAGGGTGAACCAAATCACCATTAGTCTTCTTTCTCTCAGTATCATGACATCTCATTTTTATTGATATTTCATCAGACATAAAAAGATTATGGAGTCTAGGGATCAATGGAAAGTGCCAAGTTACTTTCTCTAGAACATGGGATGGTGTTCCATTAGCTTTTGGCTTCCAGCGGGATGTGCGACATTTTATGCAATTATTTCATTTAGCAGTTTCGTCCTAGAATAAACTGTAATATTTCGAGCAAGCATGAATTTTGTTTCTTGAAAATCCAAGTTCCTCAACTAACTTCCATTCCAAATAGTGGTTTGAGGGAATATATGCATCATCTGAAAGTAAGTCCTTCTAGAAGGTAAGAATTTGATCAATGGAAGTATTAGAAATCCCATACATTTTTTCCCATGAAACAATCGGATTAAAAATTCCATCTTTTTTATTTTACCAAATTGTCAATATACTGGAGTTGTGGAAGCATCATTAAATTTTTTCATCCAGACAATATCATCGTTTTCATTAAACGCATCATGTCTGGTCATATCAAAATCTTCTTGGGTTGGAATCATTTCTTTTTCATGATGATGAATAAACATAAATCGGTCATATAAAAAATTCTTCAATCTATTCCTCTCATTTGGATCATCAGGAATTTGAGATTTAATTTTCTACCCATTGTGATACCAAACAGATTATTTTATTGAAAACCATATTGGGTTATGTGGTAACTGACTTATTCACGGATCAACCAAGGTATTCCAACACAATTATAACCGAGGAAGTGTATGTGACCACTATCTGAAGCATTGTGAAATGAAAAATCTAAAAATATCTCCAAATTGTTTTGAAAATCGCTTGAGATCCAATTGGGTTTCATATATCCAACTTCTATCCATTCTGTAAAAAAAATTATAAGTTATTTCTTAAAAATCAATTAAATAATATTGATGTTTCATAGAAAATATATTTAAGTAAACAAGAATTGTTCCCTTTATATGAAACCATAACAGACACACTACTCTATATGAGAATCATAATATTAAAAAAATACTATATTTATATCAAAATATATTTTAAGAACTATATATGAGTGTACAAGATCATGTACACATGTGGAGGAGAAATATACAGGAGTTGAATAAATTTTATATTGAAAAAATTTACTATTTTAGAAGATTATTTATGTGATCACATACACTGCCCAAGTTGGTGGGGGTGTCGCGGGGGTGGGGGTGTCCAGGGGGTGGGGAATTGTACTGGGGGATGGGAGGATTTCCATGAGGGTCAGGGGTGTCCAGGAGGTGGGCAGGATATCCACGGGGGTGGCGAGGCTATCCATAGGGGTGGAGGGGATGTCCAAGGGGTAGGGGTGTCCCAGGGGGTGGGCGGGTTGTCCATGGGGGTGGGGGATGTCCAGGGGGTACGGGGTGTCCAGGAGGGTGGGGTTTCCGGTGGGATGGGGGGTGTCGGGGTGGGGGTGTCCAGGGGGGTGAGAAGTGTGTCCACATGGTTGGGGTAGTCTAGGGGGAAGGGGAGTCCAGGGGGTGTGGGCGGGATGTCCACGGGGGGTGGTGGGGTTTTCTAAGGGGTACAGGGTGTCTAAGGGGGTGGGAGGGATGTCCATAGGGGTGGCGGGGTTGTCCAAGGGGTAGGGGTGTCCAAGGGGTGGGAGGGCTATCCACGAGGGTGGGGGTGTCCATAGATATGGCGGGGATGTCAAGGGGTGGGGGAGAAAAGGGGGTGGGTGGGCTATCCATGGGGGTGGGGGGGATATCCAGGGGGTATAGGGTGTCCAGGGGGGTGGTTGTGTGTGGGGGGATGGGGGTGTCCGAGGGGTGGGGGTGTCCAGGGGGTGGGTGGGTTTTCCATAGGGTTGGGGTCATGTCCAGGGGGTAGGGGTGTCCAGGGGGGTGGGTGTGCTATCCATGGGGGTAGTGGGGCTGTCTAGAGGGTACGGGGGTGTCCAGGGGGATGGGTGGGCTCTCCACGGGGGTGGTGGGGCTGTCCAGGGGGAGGGGTGTCCAGGTGGTGGGTGGGCTGTCCCATGGGGGTGGGGGGTTGTCCAAGGGGTAGGGGGTGTCCATGGGTGGGGGGGCTATCCACGGGGGTTGGGGTGTGTCGATAGGGGTGGGGTGGTCCATGGGGGTCCATGGGGGTGGGGGGGGTTATCCAGTAGGTTGGGGGCTATCCAGGGGGGGTCGGGGGTGTCCAGGGGGTGGGGGTTTCTGAGGGTATGGGGGGTGTCCAGGGGGTGGGTGTGTCCAGAGGTGTGTGGGTTGTGCATGGGGGTGGGGGATGCTCGGGCGGGGTACGAGTTGTCTGTGCGGGTAGGCGTTGTCCACGGGGGGTGTGAATGAGAGCTATGATATTTAATTGGGTTATCATTCATGTTATGAAAAACAAACTGTGGGTGTTAAATATTAGAGTAGTATTTTTTAGTGAAAATCGAATTTGGTAGGATTGGTGACTTGATAACATGATGGTATCAAGTTTAAAATTGGGAAAATGTTGGGGCCATTGGATTATGGTGGAAGGAATACGGGTTATTGAATATCTATAGGTAGTTATTAGGAATGATATGATGTATGGAAATGAAGTTTGTAAGGATTTTCATCATCACGGCATAATGATTAAGGGTGTTTTCCTATATTAACTTTTATGGATTCCTTGATATTTTTTTTATCATGACATGAATTAAATTTAGGATATCATTAGATGGTTAAGTATAAATAGAATCACAATTCATTTAATACATGGAGAGGTAGGCTTATGAATATGGGATGTGAATATTGTAGTAGTTCCCTGGTCTAGGTGGATATATATGGAGATTTTCCTCCAATGGTATCTGTATGAAAGGATTCTAAAAGGCTCCCACCACCTTCCAAGGATATATTATTTCTAGAAAAATGTGTTTTGGGAGAATGAATTCATCCTATATAGTTGATGTCACTTTTAGATCATATGATTCCTTAATCATCAAGATGACTAGACAAGAACCAAAACCAAAGAGGCCTCAAACCTATCCAAATCTCTAGAAGTGATGACTTCACAGTGCTTGTTGTTGAACTATGGAAGTGATGACTTCCCACCTACACACCCCCCTCCCCACCTCACCCCCAGCACACTTCCCCTGCACAACCCCCTCTCATCCACCCACTGCACACAACCCCCCCCCCCCCCCCACAGACACGACGAGCACTATCCCCGCCTCACACCCACCTGCACCCCCCCCCCCCACAACCCCCCTCCCATCCACCCACTGCACAACCCCCTGCCCCCCACCTATACCTCTCCACCCCACTTTCACATCCCCATCCCTCCACCCCCACCTACACATGCCCCCAACCCCACCTGTACACCCCCCCCACCTCACCCTCAACAGTCTCCCACCCCCCCCCACCTCACCCCCAACAGACTCCCACCTGCCCACCCACCCCCCAACCTGCACACTCCCCTCCCCCCCACCTACCGACCCCCCCACACAAACAATTGCACACCCCCCCCCCTCTTCCCCCACCCCCACCTACATAGCCCACCCCCTCACTCTTACCTGTACAACCCCCCCCCCCCCACCTCACACCCAACAGACTCACCGCCACTACACACCCACACCTGAACATCCCCCTTCACCCATTCTATATCCCCCCCCACCTGAACACCCCCACCTGCACACCCCCTCCCCCCCCCACCCACTGCACCCCCACCACCTGCACAACCCCCCCCCCCCACCACCACCTGCACCCCCACTTTAAATAAATTTTATTCACACAATCATGAAAGTTGAAATATATAACAAAAACAAAAAAAAAATCACATTTCAATTGTTGGGTATAGCATACTGCACGGACCTCGGGTTTAGGCCAAAACAAAAAAAACAAAAAAAAGATGCAAAACATTAAACCTAAGGTGCGACTTATAGATTTGAAGTGTAGAACAAAACAAGTTTCTGATTAAAGATGGATCTGGTGGAATAATTTTCCTATCAAGAGATATATTAGGTCTCGTCTTTACTTCTTAAATCGCGTGGATGGGTGATTGGGTCTTCTAGAAATTTAGAGGAAACCTTTCCCAACTGTTTTAAAAACCCATTGGTAAAGGTAAGCTTTACCAGCAGTTTAAAAAACCATTGGGAAAGCCTTCCTAAAACTAACGTATCCCAATGGTTTTATCAAACTGTTGCATAAAAGTCCTCTAAAACTCATTTATCCCAATGGTTTTATAAAATTATTGGGTAAAAGTCATCAAAAAATTATCTATTCCAATAGTTTAGTGAAACTTTTGGGTAAGGACCTCTCCAGACCCCTATTCCAATGGTTTATGAAAACCATTAGAAAACTTCCGTTGGTATATCCTCCATTTACATTAGTGAGTGAAAATGACTTTTCAATAAATAATGTTAACCATGGATTTAAGACTATTATATTTTTCTTGAAATTATTTTGTTTTGAAAAAAATTTCAGATGCTCATTTTGGAGGATATATAATTGATAGGAAAAGTACATCTAGAACATGTCATTTATTAAGAGATTCATTAGTTTCTTGTTCCTATAAGAATAAACACTCATTAGAACTTTCCACTGCTGAAGATGAATATATAGTAGATGGAAGTTGTTGTGATCAAGTGTTGTGGATGCAGCACACACTCACTGACTATAGCATGAGTTTTTTCAAAACTCAAATACTATGTGATAATACTAGTGAGATTACTCTTAGTAAAATCCCCACACATCACTCATTTACCAAACACATAGATATTAGGCATCACTTTCTTAGGAATCACACACAAAAAAGAGATAATATTTTACAAATCATCAGAATGCAAGAACAACTTGATGACATTTTCACAAAACCTTTATCTTCCAATATATTTGAATACATTAAACAGAAACTAGTAATGATCACTGTAAAGTAATCATTCACATATATTTCTTGTTTAAACCATATCCTTACATTGATTTACTCCTTTTAAAATGGGGATTATACATTTCTTATTAGTTTTACATTTTATCAGTGTCACTTATTAGTTTTACAGTTTATCAGTTTCAATTATTAGTTTTACAGTTTATCAATTTCACTTATTAGTTTTTGTATTTATCTATTTTTCATGTATCGATTGTGCATGTATCGGTTCGTAATTTATCGTTTTTTTATATATCATTTTTTCATGTATAGTTTTTTCATGTATCGGTTTTGAATTTATCAGTTTTACATATCTATCAGTTTCACATTTTAATCAGTATCACCTTTATCAGTTTCATGTTATGTATCATCGGTACTATATTATTGGTATTGGATTATTCTATCGTTACTAAATTATCAGTACCAGCTTATTTTATTTCATCAGTTTTATATTTCTTATTGGTTTTACTATTTTTATTGTATTATAAGAACAATATACCTAAACCAATACATCTATCCTCATACCCTGACAGCCACAATATCTAAAACCTTATATTTTTCACTATATATCAAATTTTTTTGTTTCAATTATTTATTTTAACTCCTAATCGGTTTTATTCTGAATACAATTTTCTTTTTAGGAAAATCTCAAAAGTTGTAAACCTTTCTCAACCATTGAATTTTTTAAAATCTAATCATGGCCGTTAATTTTTTAAAATAACCTCTCTCTAGAAATCCCACATCGAACTTCACTATTTTCCTCTCAAGTCCGGATGGTCTATAAATTTTTGCAAGGTTTGAATCAGAGTTACCTCAGTTTTTGTAATCAATGATCTACTCAACTTTCATAACTAATAAAATCTTCTAGGTTGAGTTATATTTTCATGATGGAGTCTACTACTTCATTTCAAATGGATATATCTCCGAAGAAAATTTCCCCAAAATAATTTCTCTTCTATGACCTTTTGAGGTGAAATGTTTTTCTATTGACACTTCTGTGAAACCATTTGATTCATCTTTGAAAATAATAATAATTTTCCAAGGCTGGGAATCAATTTTTGTTGAAATAAAGGACTTTGATCAGGATTATGTGTATCATGATTAGTTGTTACAATTATATAAATCAATGGAGATAGAGGAGGTTCTTAAAATTTCTTTTATGATGTATGACAAAAAGTATACAACATTCATGAAACATGAATCTATGTTTCTAGGAGTACCATATGAGGGTGATTCCCTTTGTCCATCTCATAAATTTCTCGAATCTGATGGGACTTTTGGTAAGAGTAAAGCCAAATAATCACTTTTTGAGATTTAAGAGGATAAGAGAAAAGTGAGTCATTTATAAGGGGATAATCGACTTATTTTCCTTTGGATACTAGAGTTTTTTTTATAAAGGGTGAAAAAGAAACTTCGAAAGTTTTTGATGTTTATGTGCTTGATTATTTTGTGAACCTGAGGATATTCAATCTAATGGTATTCATTTTCTTGAAAATTAAAAAGCTCAAATATGGTTCCATAAAATCAATGTTGGTCATGTTTCCCACCATTTTCAGTAAGTTTATGAGAGAATGATTGAACTTGTATAATGTTTCAATCAGGTTAGATCTGAGATCCTTAAAATATACCTTAATAATTAAGGATACGGTAAGGAGGCTCAAGTTAAGATTCAATCCTAAATCGAAAAAGTTTGAGAAATATCTGAATGCTGAGAAAGAAAATAAAGTATTTGAAGGTAGTGATAAACCTTCTAAGCCATCCAAGACAACGTCAAACAAAATGATGGTAATTAAGACTAAAAATACAAGGAATAAAATAAACAAAATGCTATATCTGATGAAGTTTTTTTTTTGAGTAGAGAAAGAAGAAATAAGAAAGGAAAGAAGGGGATCCTCAGTTTGGTTTGGATCCAGCTAAACCATTGGATCTAAAAATTAGATCAGAAAAGACTTTAAAAGACGAATAAATGAAGAAAATAATGAAGAAGATAAAGTCCAAAGATGTATACATTTATATTATTCTAAAATTAGTTGAGCAAGAAAAAACTAGTGTTATAATAAGGGATCCCCCTATTCAGACTCAATTAGATCCAGTGGAAAAATAAAAAGAAAAACAATCTTCTAAACAATCAGCCACACAGAGTCTAATTCATGAACTTGAAGAATAATAAGAACAAGGAGAGAAAGAACAAGAAGAATAAGAACAAGGAGAAGAAGAAAAAGGGGAAGAAAAAAAGGGGAAGAACAAGGTGGAAAAGAAGAATAAATGGTAGAGAATGAAGAGGATGAAAACAAGAGAAACATTTCAGCTGAATCCTTCGAACCTCCATCATTAAAATTTCCATCACCATATCCTCATCCTTCCATGGAAGTGTCTCAAAGGGTTTACTCCAAGAAAGTTATTCAGATTTTAGATAAATAATAATAAAAGGAAAAATCTGATAATAATTGGAATCAACCAGCTCAATTGATGGGTATTGAAACTCATTTTAGTGATCTCCCTGAATATAGTGAGGATACAGATTCTAAAAGAACAATCACTTTGAAGGGAATTCAATACATCAAACAAGATTTTAATAGATTGGAGAAGATGATACCATTCATTCCAAATATTGAATTCAATTTAGAAATCTTTTAAATGCTCATAATGGTAGAACTAACTCTCTCAGGTTTCTAATGGACATGTTTCTAACTCTTGAAAATGATTTCAATATTTTTAAATAATGTGCTACTCAGCACAGTAAGGCTTGTAATAAGGTTGTGATGTGGTCATACAACTTTTATGATAGTCTCAAGAATAATCTGGAGATGCAAGATGGATTGGTACATTAGGTAAACGATCTCAATTATATGTATCAAAAGATGGATTTTGATTTAAATGAAAAACATGAAGTCCTTCAATGATCTAGTACCTTATAAGGAATATCCTCTAAAGAGAGTGTTGATCTAAAGGAGAAATTTGAGAATAAGAGTAATGAGTTTGTTTTACTCTCAAATAGAGGTTTAATCCTAGAGAAGGCCTACGGAATAATACTGGATGATATTAATTCTCATGAAGTAAAGCTTAAAGATATGGAAGAAATAAGTCATCTTCTAGAACAAAGGTTCCTGAAGTAAGAAATGGTTATTTCTAAACAAGATGTGAAGCTGAAGGCTCAGCAAGAAGCTCTTGAAAAGATGATGGAGGATAGGAAAGAGTTCAAGAAAATGAATCTTACAATGTTCAATCTTTTGGAAAAACAAAATGGGAAAGAATGATTTCTATCACTATTTTTGTAATATATATTTTTTCATTCCAAGTAAGAACTATTTTTTATACCCTATTTCCCTATCCTTTTGTAGGATATGAATGTTTTCCCTTATTATTTTTTAAAATCACAAATGGGGAGAATGGTTTTGAAAAGAATAATTTGATGAATACCTTATTAAGGGAGAGAATTCACAAGTACAAGTAAAGAGAATACAAACCCTATTGATTTATTTAAACCTAGGGTGTAATTAGTCATATTTACTATTACTTTTTGAAGAGTTACTAAACTCAGGGAGAGATATGATTTTATTGTGTATACTGTTTTGTGCTTTCTAAAAAGGGGGGATTGTTGAGTCAAAACATGTTTCAACTTTCCCATTGAACATTTTTTTTAGAAATCACAAATTAATTCTTGTTTATCATGTATGTTGTTTTACAACGTAACAAGATATGTTGTTTTACAATCTAAATCACATATATCAAAATCACATATATTATTTTACAATCACAACCACATGCATCATATCCAGGTTATGTATTGTATCCTAACCATGTGTATCTTAACTGGGTAATGTATTGTATCGTAACCATGTGTATTGTAACTAGGTTATGTATTGTATTGTAATAGTGTGTATCATAAAAATTTTATTTATTGTATCATAACCATGTGTATCATAACTAGGTTATGTATTGTATCATATCCACATACATTATAACCAGGTTAAGTATTGTATCATAATCATGCATCATAACCAGGTCATGTATCGTATTAATGTAATGCATCATAACCACATGCATTGTAACCACATGCATCATAACCACATGCATCA
Source organism: Viscum album (assembly GCA_963277665.1). Lineage (NCBI taxonomy): Eukaryota > Viridiplantae > Streptophyta > Magnoliopsida > Santalales > Viscaceae > Viscum > Viscum album. The sequence goes on along the minus strand of OY728165.1, from coordinate 1,317,097,729 downwards.
TAACCACATGCATCATAACCACATGCATCATAACCACATGTATTATAACAAAGATATACATCATAATCATATCATTCATCATAACCATGATATAAACCATAACCATGATATGCATCTTTTTCATGTTAAGCGTTGTAACTATTTTTTGTATCATAACTATTAAATGCATCATAATCATGAAAAGAATTTTGACCATATTATTAATCATACTCATGTAATTTATTGAAATTGTATCTTAACTTCAATATAGATTACATGTTTCTCATACTCAATGTTTGATACTTTTTTACTTACTATTTTCTAACTAAAACGATGTCTTTGGGTTAGTAATACACTAAACAAAATGTTGTTGTGTATTCTGTTTGTTTTGACCATTGTAAATCCAGGTGTCCATGTCCCTCCGAATTTTTCAGAGAAATTTGATCGTTGGAGGAAATATGATAGTTGGAACCTGAGGCCTATAAATAGGAGTTCATTCAAACCAAATAGTATAAATTTTTCTTCTATGAATTTCTAGAGTGATATAATGAAATTTATATCTTACTTTGTGCAAAAGACTTGAAGATACAAGAAGTGAATGAATTGTGGAAAGATCTTGTATTTATATAAGTGTTGTGTTTTTTATTTGTGAATATAATCTTTATGATAATGATGGAGGGCTTATGGGGATAGAAAGATGTGCTTCCCATCATCGTATTTAGGGATTTCAAGTGTTTGAAAGATATAGGTGTTGATTACATTCTTAACCGAGGGATTCCAGGGATAGGAAGACATTTGTTCCAATCATCATATTGAGGGATTACCAAGGTGGTGGTATGAAAAAACTTTTATCCTAGGTGAAAGGATATCCTACTCTTTGGGATAAAATAATTGAAATGCCTTTTAATGTCCACTGTTATTTTTAATATAAAGGGAATCACTTTGTTTCTTCTTTCTATTCATATTCTTTTACTATTGTAATTGTTTCAATTATGATTCATTCATTACATATTGTATTAAGAGATTCTAAACACAGTATGGTAGAACCATTTACATTTGTGTTACTCTGATCATTGTATTCAGCTCAAATACAACTGTTTTTCATTACTTTTGTTATTACATCATATCATATCCATTGAATCCAAGACCCATATGGTCATTTGTTTTGGTTGTGAATTGTATTAGTTTAAGACCTCTTAAACTAAGATCATTATTAAGTGTTTAAATACAATGTTTTTAAACCTACAATTCACCCCCTCTTGTATTGTTCCATCTCATATACATATGCATATATATTATGATCCAACACTAGTATCACCCCCTCACATCATCTGGTTGAGCACCACTACCATTAGTTTTTTCAGAGAATAATTATTTTATGGGTGATAGATCCTAATTAAAAGTTAAAAACACATTTAATTAAATGAAATTATATGTTTTCAATATATATTTGAAATAAAATACTCACAATAGGCACCAGTGCAGGAACAACCATCTCTCGCATGCTTTAATTATTATTTATCATCCTCTTCTTTCATATCTCTTCAATGTTTTCCATCTTCTACATTTAAAAAAATAAAAATTTAATTATAAATTCACAACAAATGTGTAATAAAAACCAGAAAGAATATGTGATATGAATTAATTAAGGAATGCCAATTTTCAAACCAAATAAGGGGTATGTAGTGATATGATAAAATCATGTTATATATTGTGAGAAGAATATAAAAACATAAAATACATGTCAGATAAAACTCATTACAGTAAAATTAGAATGTATAGAATTGGTATTATATTTTTTTCTTCTATTTTTCATTTTAACCAATTTAGTTTTGGGTAGAATGCATAAATTAGGAAGTCAGGTTAGATAAATCCACAATTATTGGTTTCTCATGTCAAGGGATGTTAAAGTGATTCCTTATGATATTTATTAATAATCCCCAATGACTATAGTTTTTTGTTATCTAGAATTTGGTATAGATTCCATTTATGTTTAATTTGTAGCATTTTTTATGCTTTCCAATGGCTCTATGTTATTTTTAACAAACAATTTATTCACAAAATTAATGTAAAATTATTTGAGGTAAGATATTATATGAATTCAAACCATTTAGGATGAAAATTTAATAAAATTAAAAACAAGTTCTTATTTATTTCCTAAATAATGAATTAATTGTATATATAGTCTACAAGTTGGTCTAACTTCAATTCTCAGAAACATATGTTGCAGTGATGAAACCTTTTATCTTTTCATGAAGAGAATATTTAATATAAAATGATTTTTTGAATCACTCAAGGATCTTTAATTATGTTCCCTAAAGATGGATCCTTACAATATCATGTCTATATTTTTTATTATATCTCTATAAATTATAGTTTTTGTTTAACTTAAAATGGGAATTTGATAAAAAATTTTATGAAACCCAATGAATGTTTTAATGTTTCCATAAATTAGAAATATTTTACAACTAAATATCACAATTTATGTTTTATGGTATGCCTTTAAATATTTTAATTTAATTTAATGAGACATTTAATGACTCATGGAATGTTATTTATTCATAATAGTGAAACATCATATGTATAAGTTAAGGGTTTCTAATAAGATGACATAACATAGTTTTGTTATGATCTTCACACATTACCAATGTAAATTATTTCATGATATAAAATCATTGAAAAATGTATTAAAAATAAGGAATGAACAGCCATAAAATTAAAAAATTATCCATCAATATATATATATATGGAAATACCTTATTTAAATATCACACAATAAAAGTTAGAAATATCCAAAGAAAGTAAATGTGAGAAAAAAAAAGAATCTACAATGGTGTGTTAGACCTAGAATAAAAATTAAATTTATTACTGATAGAGGATATAAATGATTTGGAAATCATTTCTTCAATAATGAAGAAGAATAGAATTAAAATAGGAACAAAGGATAGATAACCATGGGTGGAGAATAAAATTGAATACTAAATGTAGCTAGTGTATTCTCTATGAAAATGATATGAGAAGAGGGTATCCCGTGAATTGGGTAGATGGAGAGAATTAGACCCATCCTAAAAATTTAGACCACCCAACAATATTCAAACATTTACTGTGTGAAACCACTTCCACTACAACATACACATCATTATTAAAATTATTAAAATAGGTACATATATCCAATAAAACTATAATAATAGACAAGATAACCATAAAAAACATAGAATACAAAATTAATTACAATAATACATGAGTATTAGTACTAACCCTTGTTCAATGTGTGAAACCACTTCCACTACAACATACACATCATTATTAAAATTATTAAAATAGGTACATATATCCAATAAAACTATAATAATAGACAAGATAACCATAAAAAACATAGAATAAAAAATTAATTACAATAATACATGAGTATTAGTACTAACCCTTGTTCAATGAATCCAATACAATACTTCCATAAAAAATCTAGTCCAGTGTTTTATATGTAGATTAAAAAGTAAAATGATTCTTTTTAGAAGATATGGATGATTTGGAACTCACTAATTTGATGTTGAATAAAAACTTAATGAAAATAGAAAATGATGATGGATCTCCATGGTTGAGTAAGAATTTGGAACATGCACGTAGGGATCAATGTCGATGAAATTTAGATCTGAGGATCTATAGCCAGTAACTAGAATTTTCGAGGAATTATATTCCAAATGTTTTTAAACTCGTTGGTATAAAAAATGTGTACCAATGGTTTAAAAAACCAGTTGGTATACCATTAAATTTTTTATCATATACCAAATTTTGTACATAGATTTTCGTATAACCTATAGAATTGAGTACTCTATACCAATAGTTCTATTGAACCATTGGTATTTCCTTCAATATATCAACATATACAAAAGTTTTTATGAAACCTTTGGTGTAGACATAAATAAATAATCATATACCAATGTTTATTTTTAACCATTGGTATATAGGGACCTATACCAATGGTTTTTAGAAACTATTGGTATTGTTCTACTTGTATATCTTCCTTTTCAATTAGTGTATCTTGAATTACATACAAGAAAAAAGTCAAATTTCTTTGTGAAGGTCATATTTGACACCTATAATTGACCAATACTATCACTTTATAATGGATAGAAGGGTATGGTGGTATATAATATATTTTCTATAAGGAAACATAATAATTTCATTAATATCATATATATTAATTAAATCCATCATAATAACTGGACATGTGACGTGGTGTAATAGACCAACCTAGGTCAACTAAATCATACACCTGATCTAACTATGACATGGTGAGGTAAAGAATGAAAAAGAACTAGTATTAAATATAACTAAAGATAACATACAACTAGAGTGTTATGCGTAAAGAAATGTTGCAAACCCATAAAATCCCATCCAAACTGGCTAAACTCGAATATAAAAAAATAAGACCAATAAGTTCCCATGTGATCGATAGTCACCCCCAAACCAACCTGAACTAAAGGAGAAGACCAATGGATAATCTGACATGATAAAATATTCCATTTACATAACATGTATCATATAATAACACATCTAAAACCACACAAAGGAAAAATTAGTGTGTGAAAAAAATCTTAGTTGTTTACCATAGTAGTGTCTATATATTGTATTATAAAAATAATTCTAAAATTATAGAATTAAAAAAAATTATTTTTCAAAAATCCATTTCATTTTTAAATAATTTTCTATTTTGTTTCTAATATAATCCTTTTATATTCTCAAACTAGAAATATGACAAGTAGAAGTGATATCAGAAGGAATGAACTTACATGCCTCAAGGGGTAAGGAAGTAAACATACATCCATCGAATAACCTATCATGTAGAGATATATGATAGAACCTCATAATAGAAATCAATGATCAATAATCCATGATAAAAAACAAAAATTCAATAAATAATCATAGTTTAAGAATAACAACATATTGGGCCCTAGCTAATGGGACAATGTGTACTAGATACTAAAGAGACTAAACTTGCATAACATTGGATCAAACCAATATTTAGTCCTTTCAAAATCCCTATATATCCAAAAGGATACCTCTTAGTGATGCTACACACACTAAGGCTACTCTTTTCTCTTTGCAGAGACACCCAAGGTTCTCAATATACCAAATCTAAAAATACATTTCCAAAACAATGCTTTAAATTTTCTAAAACATTTTCAAAGAAAAGAAATTCTACTTTTATGATTGAAAACCCATTTACAAATCAATAAAATATGTTCTCAATGAAAAACATCTTTAAAAACATTTTCATTCTCAATCAATCCTTTAGAAAATCATATTAATTAAAATAAATGAAAGACCTAAATGAATTTACCAAGAGTGATAGAAAATTCATTATGTTGAACCATTGTATAGAAAAACCTACCTCAAACTAGTATAAATTAAGTTTCTTTTGACAATGGTGATTGGAAATTGTGAGAAAATCCATAAAAAGGCATTATGAGAAACTAAAAGGGATCGATAGAAAATATTATCCAATCACAAATATGAATAAAAAACGTATCAAAAATAGTTTCTATGTTAATAGGAAGGAAAAACTAGATGGATCACAAACTAGGAGAAACATTCAATAGAAAAAATGATGACCAATCACTAAATTCAAGATCTGGGAGGAGATGGGATCCTTAAAAATTGACTACAAGCACTTTGGGACACACAAAGGGAGGTTGCACAAAGAATTAATCTTTAATCACCCATATAGTTCCCTATAAGGCACTAATACCAAATATTACATGATGTGTATAGAATCTATATTTTATATTTATTTATTAAAAGGATTTTCTGAAAAACACATTCCCTTTATATTAAAAACTGATTTTTGATCATTAGACAATGTGAGCCTATTACATGGTGAATAAATCCTTCATGCCATGTTTCATTGTACAATATATTCTAGGATATGATTACACACCATGTAATATCCTTACACAATGTGTAAATCCTTATAATACAAAAAAATAGGTTCAAGAGGAAAACTCAAAAAAACACATTCTGAGCATTCTCCAAACATGGTATGAACCCCAATAAGTCATTGAAAAATTTATACCCAAACTCTATTAATTCAAATAAAAATGCTTCCTTAAAATTTATGTTATTTTCCCAAGAAAATGAATTATATCTTCGAGAATCAAGAAAAAATCACCCAAAATGGTCGATAAACAAAATATAAACAAGGGAGTACATGAAATGTGTAATGGGGTCTTACGGTCTTCCCACCATAAATGGTTTATCCACACCAAAATCTCTTATATTCTTAGATTAAAAAAATTGAATGCCACTACTACCTCAACAATAATTCTCTATCCCTTTTCTCATGTTTATAATATATGAAATTCCATATTACCTTGAACATATAAATCATATTACCTCATAATACCTTCTCTAAGATATCTATAATATAAAATTACTACTAAACTAATGTGGATTTGGTCTCAATATCAATATCCTTCAATCCAATCACATGGTAAGGGTCCGGTATATACCTCCTAAGTTATACCAATGGTTTTTAAACCGTTGGGATATGTCTTTCCCATTGATTTTCCCCAAACAGTTGGGATAGGTCTATCCCCACGCCAAATCACCCAATAGTTGCCAAAACTGTTGGTATAGTTAAAGTAAAAGAACAGTTACAGTGGATGTTTGAACCCACAACCTGTGGGTTATATATCAAAGAATTTACCATTATCCTATAATTACCTTTGTGAATATATTTGGATATATATATTTAAATTTATATTTATATGTAATTTATATATTGATTTATTTGACGATATTTGAGAAAATAATTCATAAACTATAAGTTTACCTTTCCCAATGGTTCTGAAAATCATTGGGATAGGTACCCACCCATTCCCAATGGTTTTTCCAAACTGTTGGGAAAGGTGGTATCAAAATTGGCTTTTCCCAACAGTTTGGAAAAATAGATGGGAAAGCCACACCCTTTCCCAATGGTTTTTTCAAAAACATTGGGAAAAGTGTTTTCAATGGGTAATGTCCCCAATGGTTGGAAAAAACCTTTGGGAAAGGTGGTATTAATGTGGATGTTTCCCAATTATTTGTAAAAACTATTGGGAAAGGGTATGACTTTTCCAATGGTTTTTCCAAACTGTTGGGAAAGGTGGTGTCAAATTTGGCTTTTCCCATTGGTTTGGGAAAACTGTTTGGAAAGCAATACCCTTTCCCAACGGGTTGGCCAAACCTTTGGAAAAAAAGTTCTAAAAAAGGACTTTTCCCAAAGGTTTGGCCAAACCGTTGGGAAATCCATACCCTTTCCCAACGGTTTTTGCCAAACTGTTGGGAAAAGTGGTCTCAAAGTGGGATTTTCCCAACGGTTTGGCAAAACCGTTGGGAAATCCATACCCTTTCCCAATGGTTTGGCAAAACCATTGAGAAAGGGTACCTATACCAATGGTTTTTACAAAACATTGGTACAGATGAATTGGTATAGGTAGGATTTCTAGTAGTGTATTCCACCTTCCCCATTTTTTCAATGATCTCAAAGGGGCCAACAATCCTCGGTGCCAACATACCTTACATACCCAATCGAATATTTCCCAAGCGAGTAGAAACCCTAAGAAAAAACCAATCACAAACCTCAAACTCCAGAATATGATAAATATGGATCACATAATAATTTTGATGAATCTATTCTATAATTAATCTCCTCTAGATCAATCGCATCATCTTCGCCATCTCATGAATAAAACTTATCCCAACCATGTACTGCCCCCTAAAATGGCCCAACATAAGGGAGATCTACATAGATTCACATAAAAAGACTTAAAGGGTGCCATATGAATTGATACCAGATAAATATTAGTATTGTAAAAATCCACCATAGTAAAATTCTCTTCGAAAGAACCTCCAAAATCAAGAACATAAATCCAAAGCATATCCTCGAGAACCTAGTTAGCCCTCTTTCTCTTTCTATCATTCGGGGTATGATAATCGTTGATCAATCTAATATGGTAACCCATAACCTCTTGAAAGCTATTATAGAACATGAATGTGAACCTCAAGTCTTTGTTATATACAAACATTGATGGAACCCCATAAAGTCTCATAATATCTCAGATATAAAAGCCCCCAATTTTTTCCACCTTCATTTTCTCTTTTATTGGGAGGAAATTCATTGTTTCAATGATTCAATCAATGATCATCCAAATCACATACATTCTTCTAGGATTCCATGGTAAACCAACAAAAAAATCCATATAAATATCATCCCACATCCATACTGAAATGGATAACATCTACAAGAAACTAGCAGGTATATGGTGTCCCACCTTAATTATTTGACATGTAATACAACATGAAACAAAATCCGCAATAGACTACCACATCCCCTAAAAAAATACTAACATATCATATTTTTTATACATCTTAGTAGACATATGGTTTATGAACCAACAAGACTAGTGTACACTATCCAACAACTCCTTCTATAGAGAAAATAGAAAAACCAATATACCATGAAAGAAAAAAAGTACCATTGGAATACTGAGACCACTCAAAAAAAGATTCCCCACCATAAAAGATCTTAATAAAGTGTTGGACCTTTGTGCCTACCACCTTCTCGATCTGAACTCACTAATCAAAAGATGATACATATTTCATATAATCTAAGAACACCATTCCATAACCCTCTTCCCCTCCCAATCTCATCTTGGGAAAAAAACTCATCAGAGACCACCGATCAAATGACTTCTTTACAGTTTATATTGGTAATTTTAGAATTAATGAATTGGAAACCAAATTTACCTTCCAAGGGGTGTATTCAATATCCAAATAAAAATTATGAAGATACTCTATGAAGAATCTATTTCACATGTTCAGATATCTATGAGTAAATATATATTTCAGGATCTTATAATCTAAATGCATTGTAAATTTCACCCCAAAGAGATAGTGAATACACATTTTGAGTACATGAAAAAAATATTCCAACTCAAGATTATGTGTAGAGTAGTTCTTCTTGTGAGTGCTTAATTGGAATTATCCATAGGCCACTACCTATTTACCCTACATTAAGACTCATTTGGAACCTATAACAGAAGCATTTCATAAAACATCATAACCCAAACCCAATTCTAGAAGAATAAAAATTGGTGAGGAAGTAATCCTCAACATCATCTCCACAAAATATCTTTTATAGTTTTCATTCCATTAAAAAATTACACTACTACATGTTAAATTCATGATCAAAGATGTGAGCATGGAGAAATCCTGAACAGATCCTCAATATTAACCATCCAAAACCAAGAATCTTCATATCTCAAACAAATTTATAGGATTATACAAGGAAACAACAACATTTATCTTGTTAGGATCCACTAATATTCCCATCTCAAATAGCACATGACCCATAAATGTCACTTCTAAAATAAAAAACTCCCATTTGAAATGCATACGATCTGGGTGATATTATTTCAATGTTAGAATAATTGTATCCAAATGGTCCTTGTGATCCTCCTATGACTTGGAGTACACCAGTATATCATCAATGAAAAAAATAACAAAAAATTACAAGAATTTATGAAAAATTCATCTCATAAAAGGTATAAACATCATAATAATGTTAGTCAAACTGAATTACATAACCAAAAACTCAATATTCTAATACTGGATCATGAAAGGTATCCAAGTTATATTATCTTCTCAGACTCTCAAATAGTGGTACACTGACCATAGGTTAATCTTTGAAAAATAACATTATCCTTTAATATTGTAAAAAGGCCATCAATACTAGGAAAATTAAATTTATTCTTAATATTTTCCTAATTTATCTTTTGATAGTGAATAAAAAGTCTGATACTCATGTATTATTTTGTAGAAAAGAGGACAGATGAATCCCACTATGGCATTATAGGATAAATAAATCCTTTAGCCTCTAGGTCCTGAAGTTGTAACTTAAGTACAACCAATATAGTAGGATTCATTCAATAAGATGGCCTATCAATGGGAATCATACCATAGAGAAGTTCAATAGTAAAATAAATATCTCTCTAGTGTAATAAACTAGATAAATAATCTAGAAATACCTTAGGGTATAAACTCACCACTATAGGAAGTCAAACACCCAAACAAGGGTCAACTACATCAAGAAACATCTCTCACAAGTGACACAAGATTACCTATTCATAAGGAACAACATACCCTACCCTTGCCAATCTAGAGTCCCACTCACATTTAAGTACATGAGTGATCCCCTTGACATAGAGGAACTATACCTATAAGTGATAATTTTCTATATGGTCTTGAACACCAATCATCCTATCCATGTTGATAATAATGTTTAAGATGTCATGATCAAGCACCAAGAATTACCATTCTACATCAATGTCAACTATCATCCCCCAACATGTCGGACACTTGAAACATTTTTTTGACCTCTTTACCAAATGTGTATAAACATCTAACAAGTATGGTATAAGTTCTTAATGAAAGAACAAAACTTCAACTAAATTTTATTATATAAAATAATGAATATAATCTCTATCTATCAAATATAGCACCATAGAAGACGAAATGAACACCATACCTCTAACATTATTTGGGACTACTTTAGATTCCACTTTCACATAAACAATCACATAATAAAATATGGTCATAACCACATTAATATCAACCTTGGCTTGAGGATTTTTCTCACCCCCCTTGGAAGCATCGATACAAACATGCAAACCCTTGGTGAAAATGGATCCTGTTTTACTATCCTGGTATATCCTTTCATAGATTTACATCAGATAGACCAATAATCCACAATAATGAAAATTCATATGGGCCTCTATAGGGTTAGGGATGTTATGAATAGGCTAACCACACTGATATAAAGAAATGTGATGATGTCCCAATGAAGCCACTAAAACTACTCCTAATGAGAACTGAAAACACTTATGTTTCCTTTTATGGACATAAGTTTCACTCTGAAAAAAAATGACCCCAACTAAAGCTCCACCCAAACCTACCATCCCAAGTATGTTTTCCACCTACAAAGATTCCATGTCAACTACCTCCATAATGGTTGGAAGGTAGATTATAATCAACCTAAACCTGTTAACAGGTCTCAGTCCTAACATAATTCTCTAAGACATAAGGTAATTACAAGTTACAAGATCTAGTTATAGATTCCACAACACAAATAAATGGATAGAATACTCCAGAATGGTTTTCCCCCACTTATCCAAGGTTATAAACTCCCAGGTCCTAGCTATATGTAACATCTTAGGGTAAAAATTATGATTAAATATTTTAGTAAATGAATCTTAGGTAAGGTACTCATGGAAATTATCATGAGCAATACATTCCAACTATCTACTACCAGAACCCTCGAGCATGTATGTGAAAAAACCTCCTTCTAGTCTTTATAAGTCTTTATGAAATTGATGATCCTATCAATCTTTTCAAGACACTCCTAAGATTCATGTGGTCCTTTGTCACCACGAAAGATGTTTGGATACAACATAGTGAAATAAAATCCATGATCGACCACACATCATAGGTTTTCGACACCAACATGACCTAGTGTCTAAATAGTGTGGACAACAGATTCTACCAAAGAATGTCCCACTAGAGGATTATCCTGCAGAACATGTCTCATAGCTTCCTATATGATAATTGGATGATCTCTTCTTAGTGTAATTTTCTAATAAAAAAAATAAAACCACAACTTATAATATGAAAAAAATCAAAAAAACCTAGGAAAAACTTTTATAATTCAAATCAATGTTTTTAAACATCGTGAATTTAAACCCATTAAGAGTTATTATGAACGAATTTCACTTCCAAAAGAAATATGTCAATTTAAATAAACATCCCATATATTTTATCTAGATGAACCCAAACCCCATGTAACAAACCCGGTAAATTTCCTTGACCACCCATGGTAAATATAGTTTAGTCATAGAAGTGAGATGATTAGGACCCTTTTTAGCACCTACTATCTGAATTTTGATGGGCCTAAATCTTGTCGACAAAAGATAGAAAACCAAAATTAGGAAGTGTTGACACACATAAGGCTGAGTGTTCCCTATGATTCTAATTTAAAATAGACCAAACCAGGTCAACCAAACCATACACCTAATCATCCATCACTTGGTGAGGTAAATTAAGAAAAAGAACATGTCTTTTATATAAAAAAGAGACGTAAAAATAGAGTCCTATGTGAAAAAAAAGATAAAAGTAGGTCCATAAAATCATATAAAAACGATAAAAACATTAATGTATGAATAAAACAAGACCAAAAGGTTACTATGAGATCCATTTTCACCAATAAACCAACCCAAACTGAAGGAAAATACCAAAGGAGATGTTGAATGTTATAATATTCCCATTACTTTACCAATATCCTAAAATATTGCATCTAAAAGCACCTAATGGAAAATTATGGTGTGAGTAAAAAACCCAGTAGGATACCACCCTAGTGTCTATAAAAGTTATAATAATAAGAATGCAATAATTATAGTTTAAACAATGGGTTTACAGATCATTTTCATAAATCCAACCTATTTGTAAATCATCTTCCCTTTGTTTCTTCGTAAAAGTATTTGATATTATCATATCCTAAATATGAAAAGTAGAATTGATATAAATATTAAAATTTATCCATGTATCAAGAGGTATGTAAGTAAACAAATATATATGAAATAAACTATCATGCAAAGATTTGTGATATAACCTCATTATAAAAACCTATAAGAAAAAATAAATGATAAAGACCACCATGGGATAATTAACCATAAATGAAAAAGAAACATTTATTTGGACCTGGACTATGGGAAAATTTATACTAGGAACTCAAGAGTATAAACAATAATAATATTGTATCCAACCAAAATATATCCCTTCCAAAGTCAATCGATATTAGAATTGTTACCTCATAGTGGCGCCACACACCCTAAAGAAACTTGTGTCTCTTTCCCATCACACAAAATGTTACCAATGTTCTAATATTTAAAATAAATTTTGAAAACCATGATCACAATATAATAAAACATATTCAAATTGAATCCCCTCATCTTTATTCATTCAAAACCCATTTCCAAATTAAATGATGTTTTTCCATGAAAAACTTCTTTATAAACATATTCCCTTTCAATAAATACTTTAAAAAACATATCAATTTAAATCAATGAACTACCAAAATAAATTTATCTATAATTACACAAAATTCATTAATATAACCAATTTTATAGAAAAACCCACTTCATACTGGTATAAACCTAGATTCCCTTGATAATGGTGATGTTAAACCATGAGAAAACCCATTGAAAGACAAGGAACACCATGAAACTAAAATGGATAAATAGAAAACAATATTAAATCACAAATAATAACCCAAAAAATAGACAAATTTAGTTTTTATGACCATTGGATGGATGAACTATAAGGTTACATACCTGGAAGGTACACCACAACAAATATGATTACCAATCACTGAAATAATGATATATTGGGAGTAGAGATCTATTAAAATCACATGGGAGCTATCTGGGTCATGTGAAAGGAGGATTTACATGGAATGAACACTTAAACACCCATACAACACCCTAAAAATAAACAAATCCTGAAAAGTAGATGATGTGTAATGCTTTCACACCCAATATTTTTTAATTAAAATGATTCTCTATAAAACCCATATCATTCTTATTAAAAAATAATTTTCAATAATTACATGGTGAAAACCTGTTACAATAATCCTAAATCGTTCTTGATGTATATTATTTAATTGAATCTATAAGGCCACAATTACACATTTTTTAAACCCCTTACACAGTGTGTAAATCCCTAGAAGACTACAAAACATAATTTTTAAGAAGAAAATTGAAAAACCCCACTCCTTGTGTTCTCCAAACATTGGAAGAACCATAATAAGTTTTTGAATCATTTACAAATAGACTCCATTAATTAAAACAAGAATTCATCCATGAACATTAAGTCATTTCCACATAAAGGCTCTCCATCCTAGAGAATCCTATAAATGCACCCAAATAAGGATGATATATAAAACTTAAAAAAGGGAGTCCCTAAACTGAATAACATGGTGTTATAGGTGGGGATTAAAAACCGAACACATCATTTCATGCGGTTGTTACTCCACATATAAACAAGAGTGATGCTTTTATTTCCCATTTGATGGAAATGATTAAAAGTATTTGTACAAAAAATAATAATAAATTTTTAGTATATTTTAGATACTGATTTTACTATATCAATAAGTTTATAATAATTTTTAAGGAGTTATAAGATAAAATAAACTTGAAATAACTTTTTTAAGAGTTATACCACTTCTTTAGAAATATGACATGTGATTGGACCATATTAGGCAAAGGATGGTGTTTTGGATAGAGAATTACCTCTAAGAAATTTGGGGGAAAGTTAGGGAGGTATTCAGTAGATAATTTATTAACTAATTTTCTTAGGTGGTGTGGATAATAGAGGAGAGGTGGTTCAATTTTAAATATAGCGGTAGTGAAACACTATCCATTATTCATAACATTAAAATATTATGAATGTCACAGTCACGGTTAGGTAGAACTAAATAAATAAAATTCAAATGATAAAGTGATAAGGGTAAAAATACTATCATTTAGTATGAAATAAGATAATATTATTTTACCTTATCATTTTTTTCTTACCTTAATTTTATCATTTTACCCTTTTGTAGGGAAAACTTTTTATGATGGATGATATTAATTATGGAAAAAATGAAATTGACCTCATTGATAAATTTTAAAATACTTATTCAAAATGTGTAACAAATATTTCGAGAATCAAATTGTACATGTGGAAAATTTTAATTTAATATAATAGTGAAATACACAACAAAAATAGCATTCTTTAAAAAAATGTGTTTTTATAATTAAAAATTATTTTATACGAAAATAAATAATTATTATTATTAAAATTATATTATTGATTTATTTTTAAAAAAATGATACTTTTGTTACTAAAACCCAAATAAAAAATATAATGGAATTTTTAAATATGTGAAATGAAAATAATTTTTTTATAAAAGACAACATCATTCACAATTTACCCAAAAATAAATCTTTTTAATTTAACCAAAACTATATTCGATATTTGTATATAAAAACTCATTTATATTTTATTTATTTAAAACAGTAAAATTAAAACATTCCCCTTTTAAATAAATCCATATAATGCATTGGAAACAGTTCAGTTAGAATAAAATAACTTCTTTTTTCCATTTTAAAAATCATAAAAAATTATTATAATTAATGTGAATCCTTAAAATCTAATCATTAATACCAATAAGACATTAAATAGATTTATAATTAATTTTACCTAGGTTATCATAACCCCACCTCTGGTAGAGTTCTCAAATAAAAGTAGTTTCAATTATAGAATTAAAATGGAACCATATAAAAATATTTGTGGCAGAGGTAATGAACTAGTACATGTTTCTATGAATTTGGAGAGAATAATATTATGGGACAAGATATTTCATCAATGATTTTATAGAATATTAAGATAATTAATCTGCATATTAAAATGTTACAACATTGAAAAATATCTCTAGGGATAGTCATTAGTTTCATTTGTAGGTTCATGTTAGAGACCATATATTCCACGTAATATCACCATAGAAGACGGTTATGAGATATGGGAAGAACAAAATGTTGAGACCAAGAGAAACTATTTATTTTCAAATACACTATCATGCAGGGATGAAAACTTGTCATCAGTCATATCCACTATACCACACCAAAGTTCATGATTTTTTCCACATATCAATTTTGAGGAAAAAAATACAAAAACAATCACATGTATAGAACATTGTGGTTTTACTATTGGGACATGATCTCTATTACAATGAATAGCTATTAGAAATCTATGATTATAGAGTTAGAGAACTATAAAATAAGACCACTCACCTAGTGATATTCATTTAGAGAAATCATATGTATTAGGAAGATACGTGGGAACCTAAAGATTTAATAAGGGAATGTGGCATTAATTATTCTTATCAAAGTAATGAAATTAAAAGGATGGTCTTATATTAAGTGGGGTTTAATTTAACACATTGTGGTTTAGAAGGAATTTTCTTTCATATAAATACTATGTTCTTGATAGGTAATTATTAACCCAAAATTGAATAAATGTGAATAATTATTGATTGTAATATAATGTTAGTATATATTATAAAATGATTAAAACCACATGAAATTTATTTTTTCCATAAAATTAAGATATAATAATTCATATGGAAAAAAAATGTTGATTCTGAAGAAACTTTTTTTATGAGTTTTTTATACTTATTATTTTTAACTAATAGTATAAATAAAATGAATTGATAATTAAATATTTTTTTATAAAATTAAAATCAAATAAATATTTATATAATTATATGTATTAAAAAATTAATTATTCAGGAAAAAAAAAATTTTAAAAAATATTTTATTATAAATTATGTATATTTAGTCATGTCACGACCCGTCCCCCTGGGCTCGGTCGTGACTACCCCAAGCCCGTCTACCATAGGCCAAGGGCTGGCGACTATAACCGAATGTGTATTCCCTAAAAATTGGAAGGCAATGCCTTTATAACCTATAAACTCATGTAACCGAGCACACAGCAAGATACGAACACAAGTATACTGTATATTAAAAAGAGTGTGTATAGTAAGAAAAAGGTTACAGAAAACAAGACCAACTGGAAACTACAAGAAAACTGGAAAGTACAAGTAAACTGAATAGCTTATGTGGACACCTTCCAAGGATCCTACCTGAAGGGTTGGTACAACTCTCAAACGATTGTATCTGTGGTACGCCTTGTCTAATGTCCACCTTCGAGCTACCTCCAGTCCTGGTACTCACGTCCTAAGTCAGCGTTGTCTGTCGTCTGCACCAAAAACGGCAAGGTGTGGGCGTAACCCGTGCAGGGGTGAGTATAACGATTATCATTATGGACCCCGAGACCCTCAAAGATCTCAAGAAATCCACAAAGAATAAACCAAAAATCATGTAAGAATCTGAAAACCCTACTTAGGTATATGCCCATACATATACCCAATTGATCAAGTATACCCATATAATTTATGAGGAAACACAAGGTCCAACTAAAAAGCCCAAAGCTCAACTGTCCCACAAAGGAAGGAATACCACGAAGGTATCACCACAAAGGTAAGTACCAAAAAGGTAACTCCACATAGAATAATACCACAAAGGTATCACCACGAATTTAAGTACCACATAGGTATGCCACATAGAGGAATACCACAAAGGTTTCACGACAAAAGAATGTACCAAACAGGTACCCCACACAAAAGAATACCATAAAGGTATCACAATGAAGGTAAAGACTCATCTCACACTAGGTATAACTTAGGTATGGTAGTAAAGATGATTAGATGTAACTACTAAATCATCTTACTCTATTAAAAGACAGACCTGCGTAGGATCCTAAATCATTAGACCCACATATGATCTCAAATAATTAGACCCACATAGGATCCTAGTACATCATCAGACCCATATAGGATCCTAGCATAGCAGACCCACTTAGGATCCTAGAGTAGTCCCACGTGGATTCCTAGAGTGGATCCAAGTGATACTCTCTAACACAGACCCACATAGGATCCTGAAGCATATACCCACATAGGATTCCAAAGAACATACCCACATAGGATCATTTTCTCTTGTTACAGCCCATTATAGGGTTCCTGCACTAAGCTTGCTTGATTATTGGAGGATCCACTCCTCAAGCCACTGGTCGATACTCCAACTACCATGAATTCTCATGAAGAATTATCCCAAAGTACCGCCATGTAAAAGGGGTATCAACGCAATAGACGGTGTGTCAATCGGACACTCGGTCTGTAAGTTATTGGCCTTTTAGTCCCGAGGGCCCAGTTGAATTCATGTTTGATCCAACCAATTCATAAATCATATTTATCCAAAACTCATGTGGGGTATAAAAAAAGGACCGTCTCGATCCTAGGTTTCTAGAGCCACAGACGGTTTGTCAAACGGACTCTCATAGCTCAAGAAATGGCTGAAAGAGAGAAATGGGTCGAAGTTGGCCTGGGTCCGGCCCGATTTGGTCGGACCGACCTGGCCTGACCCAGCCTAGGCCGACCCAACCTGGTTTGATTCGACCCTGCCCGACCCGGGTCTGTCCCTGGGTTGGACCCAGCCCACGGGATCCGACCCAGCCCGCTGAGTTCGGCCTGGCCCACGGGTCCGTTCGACATGCGATTGGTCGGTCAGCCAGTTGCCCTCCTCTGCGTGGCACGGTCGCACGCCACGCCATCTTTGGTGGCCGGCAGTGAGCCGGCTGCCCATCCACCGCTTCCATGGCCTTGCACCGTGACACCTATTCATCGGGCTATGTGGAAGTGCACCACTGCCCCTTTTTGTGGTTGACCGCTGCCCTTGCTCCGCCGCGGCCGATAGGCAGCGGCCCTTCTCCAGTGGCACGGTCGCGCCGCTTCCTTCATCACGGCCATCTGGAGTGCTGGCCGCCATTCTCAATTCCCACCGGTGTCAGTTATCAACTTCCTCCATCTCAAAGAAGGCAACAAAAACCACGAAGATTTGCGAAGTGGTTGGGCCATGTTCTTTTGGCCCGCACCCTCTGCGTCAGAGCGGTAGCAAGTGGCATAGATGTTCTTAATTCAATAAGGATGTCAAGAATAGGGTAAAGGTATTAAAAATAACATTCCTTACCTCAAGTCTGTTGGAGAGCATCCTCGTTCGAGTAATTTTTTGTGTTCTTCGTCCCCGCAACAAGCATCCAACAACGATGCTCGATCGTCGTTCTTTGGTTCGGGGTTCGGGGTCGCTCATCACCGCCCGCCGGAATCGGCTCCATCCTCCAAGTGTTGGGTGTTGTGACACTTTACCAGAGCTTCGTCTCTTGGTGAAGTCGTGTCAATTCCTCCCCCCCCCCCCCATGCTCCATATAAATAAAAGAGGGGGAGGTTAAGTAACGATCATGGAATTTATGAAGGTTCATTTAATAGGAACCTTCCTAAATTCCAACGACGTTGTTACTTTGTATTTAAAAGGTCGAGCCATTTAATTTATGTTGGTGAAATTAAATGGCACAATTAATTACATTTCCTTGGTACAATTTAAATGGGTGGATTCCAAGGGACTTCCCCACATTAAAGAGGGGTTCGGGTGGTCCCCACCACCATGAATTCACAAATGGGGGTTTTCTAGCTCGAGAGGTCCCCACCTCTAAGCATTCAATTGGGAGGTTAAAATAAAATAAAAAGTTGTTCTTTATTTTATTTTTATCTCTACGAAAAATAAAAAAAATTAACTCTCACCCTCGAACAACTGTGGTCGAGGTGAAAGTCTCCTTTAGTGAATATCAGTGCTGCGAGTTCAACAGTACCCTCAGATTTCAATTCTGAGCACTGGTTCAAAAGTTATATAACGTCGCTCACACGTTTACTGAACGTACCTGAAAAAAAGTTTGGAAAAATTATAATAGTCTCCCTTGATCCACATAGGTCAAGGTTAGGCTCTTCCTAAGTGAAACACGCCTCAAAGAACCCAACGGTACTCTCGGATTTTTAATCATAGTTTCCATTTAGAAGTTATGAATTTTACAATAAAATAATTGTCACTTAATTATTTTATTTATGGCCAAAAACTAACTTTCGCTGGTGGCCCACTCTGACCAATTTTAGTATCTTCCTAAAGAGAGAATACCCTCACGAGTTCAATGGTGTTCTCGGATTTTCAATCCGAGTTACCTTTTTTGAGTTATAATCATTTGAAAAATAAAATAATTTATTTAATTATTTTCTTTACAATTATGGCATTTTTGGGTTCTCTCACAGGAGGCCCACGCCGACTAAACTTAAGTCGTGCCTAGGGTAAATCCACCATCCTGAATTCAATGGTGCCCTCGAATTTCTGATCTAAGTTACCGTTTAAGAGTTATTCTACTTTTTTAGGAAAACTGCTTACGCACGCTAATTAAAACTCCACCAAACTTTAACGGATCATTCCACGCACTTCGGGCCTCAGAATCGAGCGCCGTCAGATTTTGCGGTCTCGAAATAATTCCATATAATTAAAAAAATTATATGAAATTTTTGGAACATTACATTCTCCCCACCTTATGGATTTACATCCCCGAAATCCACAACAAAGGAAAAACAACCAAAAGAGTGTATTGAGCACAAATCTAATCCTCCTGCTCCCATGTTCTCTCCTGGAGGTTTCTGAGCTGCCAATGTACACGCACCAAAGGTATCGATTTCCCATGAAGGACTCTCTCCTATTGATCCTTAATCTCCACTGGAACCTCCATAAATTTCGCCTTATCATCGAGGTCTAGCTCGCTGTGGTCAATGATGTGAGAAGGGTGGTGGACGTATCTCCTCATCTGGGATACGTGGAAGACATCGTGCACCCGGTGCAACTGAGGTGGAATTTCTAGGTGTTAAGCCACCTCACCAACTCTGTTGAGGACCTAGAAGGGTCTAATAAACCTCAGAGATAATTTTCTGCCCCATCCAATTCTCTGAAAACCTCGTCGGGGTGAGACTCGTAGGAAGATGTGGTCACTATCCATAAACTCGAGAGCTCTCCCACTATTATAAAAACAGGTATTTGCGACGGGTCATTTGCGACGGGAGCCCGTCGCAAATGGCTTTTTGCGACGGGGGCCCGTCGCAAATGGCACGTTGCTGAAAACGGCGTCGCAATAACACTTATTTGCGACGGGCCCGTTGCTAAAGCCTTTTTTTGTGACGGGTATTCTTCCCGTCGCAAATAGTACTTCGTGTATTTGTAAAAAACTTTTAAAATAGTTTTTGCGACGGGCCCGTCGCAACAACTATTTTTAAAAAAAAAATAAAAAACTATTAATAAATTATTTTAATGCATATAATAATAATACTATTTGCGACGGGTCCCGTCGCAAATACCTGTTGCGACGGGCCCATCGCAAATAGTTTTTGCGACGGGCCCGTTGCAAAAACTATTTTAAAAAAAATAAAAAACTATTAATAAATTATTTTAATACATATAATAATAATACTATTTGCGACGGGCATAGTATCCCGTCGCAAATACTATAAAAAAATAAAAATAAATAAATTATGAATAAATTATTTTAATTAATATAATAATAATCCAATTATAAATAAAAAATAAAAAATAATAAAATATTAATAAATGATTTTAATTAATATAATAATAGAATTATAATTCACAAATAAAAATAATAAATTATTTCAATTAATATAATAATAATAGAATTATAATTCAAAAATAAAAAATAATAGAATATTAATAAATGATTTAATTAATATAATAATATTAGAATTATAATTCATAAATAAAAAAAATATTAATAAGTTATTTTAATTAATATAAAAATAATAGAATTATTTTACATTCAAATATTAAAATAATTCAAGTATTACAAAAAAATATAATTAAATTATAATATTATAAAATTTTAATATATATATAAATTTTAATATTATAAAATATAAATAATATTATTATTCATATTAATATTGTTATTTAAAAATATAATATTATTAATATTTTATAATGAGACAGAAACTACGAATAGAAAAAAAATCATATTTTGATTTCACAAATTTTATAACATAAATACAAACTCTAATCTGAAGGAGGGGGGGAGGGGGGGATCTGCAGATGGTGGTGGAGGAAACTCCATCCCTAAAGCATGAGTGAGTCGGCGCATGTACTCCATCTGCTCCTGATGCTGCTGCTGCCACCGACTCGTCTGCTCCTCGTACAGCTGCTGTTGGCGTCGACGCTCCTCCTCATGCTGCTGACGCATCTGCTCCTGCTCCTGTCGGAGACTCTCTATCAGTGCAGTCTGAGATCGCAACTGATCCTCATACTGTGTTGTAGAAGAAGATGCACGAGCTCCTCTCGAGATGGACGCCGACGTCGCAGCACTGCCATAATAATCTCCGGGAGTCAGTCGAGAGCCGATACCAACTACCCGGCCCTTCTCGAAGGAATACTGGGTAGCCTGCATCCATGCTGCCTCATCAAACTAACGGCCAGTGGTCTGATCTAATGACTCGGCCTGAATCTCAGGTCGGGCCTATGACGCTGCGGCCTCATATGACTCCTATAGATTCAATTTAAAATTAAAATTGTGAATATATTATATGCAGTTAATTTTTAAACTTGAAAACAAATAATACTGACCACGATGTGATGCTGGCGATCACCTCTGAGCTCCCCAGTAGCAGGATCACTATACATCCTCCGATATACATCGTACTCCGTAATATCGGGGTTCTCGACAGCCTATAAGAATAAAAAATAAACTGTTAATATTTATAGTTATATAAAATATTTATAAATAATGTACGTACCAGATGCTGTATATGAGTACTGAAAGAACGAATCCCAGCTTGATGAGTCACCTTTTGTCTTCCCCGATTCTGCCTCCCCACCGATGATCTCCTCTGAAAGGAACCACTCAACCAGTGCGCACATAATCCATCCCATACATGGGATGAAATGTACTCTGGTCAGTGTGCTCTACATGACTCGTCAAAGTCTGACACTCCTGCTTTCTTCATTGCAGCTTTTCTTAAATTGTGCAAAAACTGACGAAGGCGATCACGCATGGCCACCTCCCATGCCTCGTGGATGGCGCCATGCATGGTATCCTCGATCGGATACCATAAACCCTACAAATAAATCAAAATATCAAGTTAGAAATGAAATAATTTTCAAAATAAAAATTATTTATTTACGTACGTACCAACCAATGGCCGAACATGGCCTGCTGCACATCAATGGGAATCTGCTCCCATGTGGTCCACGGCTGAGAGAAATAGTTGCGCAAAATAGCACTGCCCTTTCCGACTGCTATATGCGAAAAACTGTAAAAATAATAAACATTTATTATGTGAATAGATTAATGAAATCTTAGTCAAATCCATAGGTTATCACACAGGTTATCACACCTCCGTGTGCGTGGATCAAACCCAAGACGTGGACGTCGCTCGGGGACGAGGTCATGAATCATCAATCGTGCAAGACCGCGCCCCCTCCGCATACTCCCTGGAGTGCCTGCAGGCTGAGGGTCATCTGCCAGCAACTCATCCGCATCGAAAGGCATGTCAACATCCGCCAACTCACGAAATGTGGCGTCATCCATCTGAAACAGAAAATGTTAATGTTAGCAAATAATTGATAATTACTATTATATATAAATATATACATATTATGATTGTATATAAATACCATGGAATTCTATCTGTGTTCATCTTCATCATCATCTTCATATATGTCAATGTCATCTTCATATTCCTCCTCAACATCATCGATATCCATTCGAGTTACAGTTGCTTCATCTCTTACCATTTCAAATTCATATGTGACATCATTAACATCATCGTCATCACCGACTCTTAAATGTGGGGTGTCGTCATCGACACTCATGTCTCTTTGTAAAAAAGATTGATTTTGAGTACTCTCTTGAAAAACATCAATTCTTTGCACATTAGTGAAAGCACATTCACTTTGACTAAACTGATTGTCTCGAATTTTGATTTTTATTACACTCCACCAATCAGTCAAGTCTCTTGATTTAGCACAGTACTTTGCGTAATAAACTTGATATGCCTGTTGAGCCAATAAGAATGGTTCATTTACTGCGAGAACACTTTTACATTTAATATCGATGATTCCATGAGTCGGATGAACACGCACGCCTCTCTCTGTATCCAACCACCGAAATTTGAACATGGTTATGTAATGTTGTCCAAGATAACAGAGTTCAATGATTTCATCAAGTATGCCATAAAAGTCAACTTCATTTTCTCAATGATGAGATCCTCTCAAGCTAACTCCACTGTTCACTGTTTTTTGGATTCCCCATATGCATGTGTGTGGAATCGAAATCCATTCACCACATATGCATTATAAGTTTTAACAAGTTTGGAAGGTGGGTTACTCAATACACACAGCCATTTGTCAATTTTATCAGCATGTCGAGACACCTGAAAATTTGTGAAATAATTATCAATATAGTAAACTATACATTGAATGAGTTGCTAAAAGATAAAGAATTTATGTTACCAGTTTTTGAAACCACTGAGAGAAATTTTTCAGTCGACGTTCTTCGAGAGCAGCTGCTGTAATTTGTGGAATTTTTTTCTTGATATGATTATCATACAACCTATAAAAAACAAAGTTATTTACTGTAACATAAATGATAGAATAAGTGATATAAACACTTACAGTACAACCGATGTCATCTCTTCACAGTTGAGCAGAACATACGTATGAGCTCTATGATGTTCATCATCTGAAAGCCAGCGTTCATAAACTCCACCAAAACCAAGCTCTGACTGGTTGAAAACAGATAATTGATTGTCGATTTCATCAATATTCCTCTCGTTCCGTCCCATTCAGTTGTGTTTTGAAGGATACTCAGATTCAAAATAATGGGAGCAGAAAAAAGATATTTCCTCTTGCAAATAAGCTTCTGCAATAGATCCTTCAACAGATGCTTTGTTACGTACTTTTCTTTTCAATTTTTGCATGCATCTTTCAAATGGGTACATCCATCGAAACTGTACTGGACCTCCACATTTGGCTTCATATGGAAAATGTAACATCAAATGTTCCATTGAGTCGAAGAAAGACGGCAGAAATATTTTTTCCAGTTTACATATAATTACAACATCTTTTTCAAGTTTTCCTAGAGTATCATAATCTGCCGTAGCCGCACAAATTTCCCGAAAAAAATGAGACATGTCTGTTATGGAATCTCAAATCACAAAATTCAACAGACATCTTAATCCAATGGGTAGAAGTCTCTCCATTATAACATGACAATCATGACTTTTTAATCCAGTAATATGACCATTCTTTACACATCTACCCAAATTGGAAGCACAGCCATCTGGAAGTCTCAAATCTGCAATCCACTAACAAAATAATAAACGGTTTTCTTTAGACAGTGTATAAGATGCTTTTGGTTTCAGTAACCTTTCTGTTCTGACATTCTCAAATAGTTCCAATTCTGGACGCCTGCAAATTTGGGAAAGATCTAAATGTGCATTTACGTTGTCTTTGCTCTTTCCTGGCGTATCCAAAACTGTATAAAACAAATTATCAAAACAGTTCTTCTCAATATGCATGACATCTAACATGTGTCGGACCAACAAATCAGACCAATATGGCAAATCCCAAAATATGCTACGTTTAATCCAATTGTGTTCTTTCCCAAAACTAGAAATTTTCTGTTGGTTTATTGTGGGACCAAAAGTGATGGGAGGTAATGAAAATACAACTGATTTTAACTCCGAACCTGATAGCATTTTTGGAGGTTCATCCCTTTCAACTGTTCCTTTTCTGAAATGAGATCTGTTTCTGCCAAAAGGATGATCAGCTGGAAGAAATCTGTGATGACAGTCAAAATAACAAGGTTTCTTTCCATGAATGAGCATAAATGCTTTGTTCTCACCCATACAGTAAGGACATGATTTCTGACCATGTGTACTCCAGCCAGATAAGCAAAGAAAATATCTGGTCAAAACAGGTGTTTGACATTCCGTTATCTGATTTGATAGCCATAAATTTTGCAACTGCTTCTAATTTGCTCATCTTGCAGCCAGGATATAATGCATCCTCAGCAGACTTCAACAACTCATAAAATTCAGACGGTGCCAACTCAGGATTTGAAGCTATATCAGCCGGAGTTTCTGTATGTTGAGCAGATGAACCTGCAACATCATGTACTAAATATTGAAACCGGGCTGGATCCGGAATCAAGTTGGTATCACCTGCTCTGGAACTGCGTTCACCGTGTTGATACCAAAAAACATAATCTGGTTGAAAACCAAAACGCAAGAGATATTCTCCCACTTTTTCAAACGTGTCAAACGTTCTCAATGCACATTTTCTACAAGGGCATTTTATTTTGCCTTCTGAAACAAATTCTGTATTTGATGCCGCAAATGATAAAAAAGTCTCCACACCCTCTACATATACTTGATTTAAACCAGAACCATTTGGATTTCTACGTTGATTTATCCATATGCGGTCACCTAATAATGATTTTTGACGACCTCGTTGTTCCATATTTCTCTATAAAATATAAAAGCATTACTGGTTTTGAATAATTTGTTAGAAAAAACACTCAAGCTAGGATAATTATAGAGTTTAGATCATACACGACTAACGCAAACTTTTTATTGAGATAGACCTAAAAATTGACCCTTTAAGAGTTAAATTTGTTGAGAATAAAGCAAAAAATGTTACAAATACTTATAATTTTAATATTATATAAATTTTTTATTATTTTCATAGTACTAATATTATTGGTAATTAATACTAATTATTGGTAATTATTACTAATTATTGGTAATTATTGGTAATTATTGGTAATTATTGGTAATTATTACTAATTATTGGTAATTATTACTAATTATTGATAATTATTAATAATTATTGTTAATACTAATTATTGGTAATTATTACTAATTATTGGTAATTATTACTAATTATTGTTAATTAATACTAATTATTGGTAATTATTACTAATTATTAGTAATTATTAATAATTAATACTAATTATTGGTAATTATTGGTAATTATTGGTAAGTATTGGTAATTATGGGTAAGTATTGGTAATTATTACTAATTATTGGTAATTATTACTAATTATTTGTAATTATTACTAATTATTGTTAATTATTACTAATTATTGTTAATTATTATGAATTATTGGTAATTATTGGTAATTATTACTAATTATTACTAATTATTACTAATTATTGGTAATTATTACTAATTATTCGTAATTATTATTAATTATTACTAATTATTCCTAATTATTGTTAATTATTACTAATTATTGGTAATTAGTACTAATTATTACTAATTATTACTAATTATTACTAATTATTGGTAATTATTTCTAATTATTACTAATTATTACAAATTATTGGTAATTATTGGTAATTATTGGTAATTATTGGTAATTATTACTAATTAATACTAATTATTGGTAATTATTGATAATTATTACTAATTATTGATAATTATTACTAATTATTGATAATTATTATTAATTATTACTAATTATTACTAATTATTACTAATTATTACTAATTATTGGTAATTATTACTAATTATTACTAATTATTACTAATTATTACTAATTATTACTAATTATTGGTAATTATTACTAATTATTGCCAATTATTAGTAATTATTGGTAAGTAATACTAATTATTGGTAATTATTACTAATTATTGGTAATTATTGGTAATTATTACTAATTATTACTAATTATTACTAATTATTGGTAATTATTACTAATTATTCGTAATTATTATTAATTATTACTAATTATTCCTAATTATTGTTAATTATTACTAATTATTACTAATTATTGGTAATTAGTACTAATTATTACTAATTATTACTAATTATTACTAATTATTGGTAATTATTACTAATTATTACTAATTATTACTAATTATTGGTAATTATTGGTAATTATTGGTAAATATTGGTAATTATTACTAATTAATACTAATTATTGGTAATTATTGGTAATTATTACTAATTATTGATAATTATTACTAATTATTGGTAATTATTATTAATTATTAATAATTATTACTAATTATTACTAATTATTACTAATTATTGGTAATTATTACTAATTATTGGTAATTATTACTAATTATTACTAATTATTACTAATTATTACTAATTATTACTAATTATTGGTAATTATTACGAATTATTACCAATTATTGGTAATTATTGGTAATTAATACTAATTATTGGTAATTATTACTAATTATTGGTAATTATTGGTAATTATTGGTAATTATTACTAAGTATTGGTAATTATTACTAATTATTGGTAATTATTACTAATTATTGTTAATTATTAATAATTATTGTTAATTATTACGAATTATTGGTAATTATTACTAATTATTACTAATTATTACTAATTATTACTAATTATTGGTAATTATTACTAATTATTGGTAATTATTACTAATTATTGGTAATTATTACTAATTATTGGTAATTATTACTAATTATTGGTAATTATTACTAATTATTACTAATTATTGGTAATTAGTACTAATTATTGGTAATTATTACTAATTAGTACTAATTAATGGTAATTATTACTAATTATTGGTAGTTATTACTAATTATTGGTAGTTATTACTAATTATTCGTAATTATTACTAATTATTGGTAATTATTACTAATACTTGGTAATTATTACTAATTATTCCTAATTATTACTTATTATTACTAATTATTACTAATTATTACTAATTATTACTAATTATTGTTAATTATTACTAATTATTGGTAATTATTACTAATTATTGGTAATTATTACTAATTATTGGTAATTATTACTAATTATTGGTAATTATTACTAATTGTTACTAATTATTACTAATTATTACCAATTATTACTAATTATTACCAATTATTACTAATTATAACCAATTATTGGTAATTATTGGTAATTAATACTAATTATTGTTAATTATTACTAATTATTAGTAATTATTGGTAATTATTGGTAATTATTGGTAATTATTGGTAATTATTGGTAATTATTGGTAATTATTACTAATTATTGGTAATTATTACTAATTATTGTTAATTATTACTAATTATTTTTAATTATTACTAATTATTATGAATTATTACTAATTATTGGTAAGTATTACTAATTATTGGTAATTATTACGAATTATTGGTAATTATTACTAATTATTTGTAATTATTTCTATTTATTTGTAATTATTACTAATTATTGGTAATTATTACTAATTATTGGTATTTATTACTAATTATTGGTAATTATTATGAATTATTGGTAATTATTCCTAATTATTGTTAATTATTACTAATTATTGGTAATTAGTACGAATTATTACTAATTATTACTAATTATTACTAATTATTGATAATTATTACTAATTATTACTAATTATTACTAATTATTGGTAATTATTACTAATTATTACTAATTATTACTAATTATTACTAATTATTAGTAATTATTGTTTATTATTACTAATTATTACTAATTATTGGTAATTATTGGTAATTATTGGTAATTATTGGTAATTATTACTAATTATTCCTAATTATTCTTAATTATTCTTAATTATTCCTAATTATTACTAATTATTACTAATTATTACTAATTATTACTAATTATTGGTAATTATTGGTAATTATTGGTAATTATTGGTAATTATTCCTAATTATTACTAATTAGTGGTAATTATTAGTAATTATTACTAATTATTGATAATTATTAATAATTATTACTAATTAGTGATAATTATTAATAATTATTACTTATTATTGGTAATTATTACTAATTATTGGTAAGTATTACTAATTATTGGTAATTATTACTAATTATTGGTAATTATTACTAATTATTGGTAATTATTACTAATTATTGGTAATTATTACTAATTATTGGTAATTATTACTAATTATTGGTAATTACTACTAATTATTGGTAATTACTACTAATTATTGGTAATTATTCCTAATTATTTATAATTATTGGTAATTGTTCCTAATTAGTAGTAATTAAATGAATAATTACCAATAATTAGGAATAATTACCAATAATTACGAATAATAACATTATTAGTATATTTTATTATTAATATTAAAATAATATAATTTTTTTAATTTATATACAATTCTCCTTTCATCTGTGTGTTTTCTATCTCCACATACAAATAATACATGTGGAGACAGCAAACACACAGATGAAAAGAGAATTGTATATATATAAAAATTATATTATTTTAATATTAATAATAAAATATACTAATAATATAATAATGTTATTATTCCTAATTATTAATATTTATTACTAATTATTAATATTTATTCTTAATTATTAAAAATTATTACTAATTATTCCTAATTACCATTAACTATGAACAATACTAATAATTTAAATTTATTAAGTAACAAAACAATGTAAACATAATTAAATTACAACTAATTAAGAATAATTAAAACTAATAAAAAATTAAAAATAAATATTAAATTAAAATGAACATAAATACCTTGAAAATTGATCTGCTCTGATCGTTCTTCAAAACTTTAATATCAACTCCGAAAAAAAAAATTAAACTTGAGAAAAACTGAACTTTAAAAATAAAACTTTGAGAGAAGAAGAAGATGGAGTTTGAGAATGATTTGAAAAAAAACGGATGGGGGTATTTATAGGTTAGATTATTTGCGACGGGTCCATTTGCGACGGGATTCCCGTCGCAAATAGTATTATTTGCGACGGTACCCGTCGCAAATACCTTAGCCATCATTTAATACGGTCAACGGTAAAATAGTTATTTGCGACGGGTCCCGTCGCAAACAACCACCTGCCGACATACTATTTGCGACGGGGAAATATTCTAGTCGCAAATACCTTTTACCGCCGCCGGTTATTTGCGACGGGAATATTCCCCCATCGCAAATATGTTTCCCGCGATTTGGCGCGCAACGCACGCCAGTTCTTTTGCGACGGGTAAAGCAATCCCGTCGCAAAAGGCTACTTATTTGTGACGGGCAAATACCCCCGTCGCAAATAAGTTTTTAACGGGGCTATTTGCGACGGGATTTATTCCCGTCGCAAATACCCATTTTTTCCGTAGTGTCCGTCTCTTATCAGCATAAGTCTTCTTCCTACTCTTTTCAGTATTCATCCGCTCATGGATGATTTGCACATTCTCTGCGGTAGCATGTACTATATCTGGTCCCATGAGTGCTGACTCCCCTGGGTCAGTCCAGCACAAAGGCGATCTGCAAGGTCGTCCGTACAACTCCTCGAAATGTTCCATCCCAATGGTGGAGTGATAGCTATTATTGTATGAAAACTCTACCAAGGGAAAGTGATCCTCCCAGCAGGAACCAAAGTTGAGGACGCAAGCACGCAGCATGTCCTCGAGGGTCTGAATGGTCCGCTCAGTCTGGCCATCTGTCTGAGGATGGAAGGCAGTGCTCAAACAAAGTTGCGTCCCAAAAGCCTCATGCAACCCCTTATATATCCGGGAAGAGGAACGTGCATCACGATTGGAGAAAATCGATGAGGGTACTCCTTGTAGCCTCACAATCTCCTTTACGTAGTGTCATTCCAGCCCTCTACTGAACCCTGCTCTCTGATAGGTAGGAAGTGGGCCGACTTAGTGAGTCGGTCAATGATCACATAGAAGGAATCATGTCCCCTAGACGTGTGTGGAAGACCCATCATGAGGTCCATAGAAAATCCATCCCAATTTCACTATGGAACCTCTAATGGTTGAACTAAGTCTATTGGAACCTGGTGCCATGTCTTCAGTTGTTGAAATGTGAGGCACTATGAGGCAAACTCTGCTACTAATTTCTTTATTCCTGGCCACTAGTGCTGACGTCAAAGGTCCTAGTACATCTTTGTCACTCCTAGATGTATCGCTATAGGGGACGTATGGAAATCCCTCAACACTTCCACATGTATCGCCACCAGTACCATAGTACGTCCTTTTAAGAGGATGGCATGCTCCCCAACTTCATAAAATCCATCAGGTGTATGTCCTGTGGATATCTAAGCACGTCGAGCCTCGCAGTTAGTGTTCCCACGCTGCACCTCCCTGACTCGCTGAAGAAGTGGGGGAGTGACTATAAGAGACTGAAGATAATCTTCTCCATCTCGATCCACGTAGGATATCCATAAAGCAGTTAGCTACTCTATCGCCTCACTCAGCTGCTACAGGCCAGACCTCCTACTGAGTGCATCTGCTACCACGTTCCCCTTCCCAAGAGTATAGACTATCTCAAAGTCATTGTTCTGGAGGAACTCTAACCACTCCCGTTGGGAACTAAAATCTCAAAACTCTTACTGCCATGAGGGTAAGGTTGGACGACTCAAGTGTGATCGGCTTCACCCTCCTATGAATGTGTTTAACCTGTACTGCCTAGGTTTCCTTTTTTGTCGACTAAGAAAACCCTCATCCCAACATTGTAGATAAACAACAACCTTTTTTCCTAATATAGTCAATATTAGTATGAATTGTGGAGGTCCAATCATACCCAAACTAACTTCATAAGGCCTCGACGCTTCCACCAAGAGGTTCCAACTGAAACTATCACCTCAAGGGTCAGATCACACCATCGGCTTAAGTGTGATTATAGATTCTACTCCCAAAGGTATCTCTAGACATGAGGGTCAATTCAATGGTTTAACCGGAAACTATAGGTCTTGGAAAAGATTCATGGGAGGAAGGAATGATTGGTACCTATGTCTATTGATACGGTAGCTAGCAGTAAACACAGACCATACCTCAAATCATTCCTAGATCCCTTGGGTCTCACTCCTTGACCACATGCAGCTACTCACTTCCCCTATCCTCCAGCTCCCTAAGCCTGGCGAGGACCACAAAGGGGGGGTGATTGTAATATGTTGAAAATTATACCACCTCATGCTACTCCCCAAGCTCTGCTTCCATGTTTTCAGCCCTGTAGATTCAACTATCCCAAACACTTATCCTTCCCAAAACATTTTTACACACCCAAGTCTCTGATACTGGCGCCAGTTTCCTGTTTTCACACTACAAACATTCACTAGCTATATCCACTCATCCAAAGAACATTCAACCACAAAGGTACTATCTAGAACCCCAATATAAGTAGGAATGAAAATAGGAATAGTGCTGTATCAGACGTCCTTAAACACACTGTGCTCAAAAGTCCGAGCCCTGAAGCACAAATCGTATTGTATTCATCGAGTACCATGAATGATCGGTACGCCTCGATGAATACTTAGCTACTGACATGTCATCTTGCCGAAGCTGTAGAAGCTCTAGAGAACTCTCAGCCACCTCCTCAAGCCAGACCTTGGCCTCTTGTGAGTCGGGCTCGCCTCGAAACCTGAGGGGTATCTGATGTGGAATCATGCATAAGGCACTAAGCCTATATGTGTCCTCTACTGGTACCACCGGTTGTAACTTCTGACCAACGGGCAGTGATATAGCTGACACACTACCCGAAGGTACTATCTCGGTTAATGGTCCATGTATTGAAGACTCGTCACTATGCGGACCATCCTCATGGTCACTCACTAAAAAAATACTAGTATCTAAGATCACCATCTTCTCTACTGGTGTCTCAACTAGGCGAAAAACTCTAGCAACTGCCTCTAGCCAGCCCTCACCTGCGTGGGAAACTGTCTCGCCTCGAATCCTCGGAGGCCTCTACTGCTGGAACTCATGCAACGTGCTCAGTCCGCGTGCATTGTCCGCCAGTGCAGGTGGTGGTATCTTCTTTCCAATGGGTGGTGGTGCTTCTGGTACACCACCCGAAGGTGCCAACATAGTAAGAGGGCCCTGCACCGGAGCCTCATCGCTCGGTGGTCCGTCATCATGTACTCTCCTGGGAATTCTAGTTGGTTGTCTACGTAGCGACATCCTAATAAGGAACAGGTGTGCTGCTATCATTAAGTTATACCTAGTGAGATGATGCAAGAAAACTTTTCAAAACATACACGCAATCAGTGTTTTTGTGCACTGAGTCAGAAATCAGATGTTAGGGTCTTGGTGTATGGATATGTCGGCCGCAGCACCAACACTGGATTCCCTAAACTGATAACCACACTAATAACACTTAACATTATTACTATTAAAAGATCATATTCCAATTTTATATAGTAGAACCGAATCCTCTAATACCAATTTTTCATGACCCATCCCCTGGGGCCCATGTCGTGACTACCCCAAACTCACCTTCCATAGGCCAGTGGCTGTCGACTAGCACTGAAGGCGTATTCCCTAAAAATGGGAATACATTTCTTTTATAAACTATAAACTAATGTAACCATGAACACAACAAAATACGAACACAAGTATGTTGTATATTTAAAAGAGTGACTGCAATAAGAAAAAGGGGCCAGAATACAAAACCAACTAGAAAGTACAAGAAAACTGGAAAGTACAAGTAAACTGAACAGCTCCTGTGAACACCCGCCAAGGATCCTATCTGAAGGGTAGGTATAGCTCTCGAATTGTCTTCTCTGTAGTACACCTCATCTAATGTCCACCTATGAGCTACCTCCATCCCTGGTACTCTCATGATCAGTCAGCGCTGTCCATCGTCTGCACCAAACACAACAAGGTGCGGACATAGCCCGTGCAGGGGTGAGTATAACGATACTCATTAGGGACCCTGAGACCCTCAAAGGTCTCATAAAATCCACAAAGGATAAACCAAAAATCATGTGAACATCTAACAACCCTACTTAGGTATATGCCCATACATATACCTGAGCTATCAAGTATACCCATCTCATTCATGAGGAAACACAAGGTCAAACTCAAAAGCCCAAAGCTCAACTATCCCACAAAGGAAGAAATACCATGAAGGTATCACCACAATGGTAAGTACCAAAAAGGTAAAGCCACATAGAAGAATATCACAAAGGTATCACCATGACGGTAAGTACCACATAGGTACGACACACAAAATAATACCACAAATGTTTCACCACGAAGGAAAGTACCACACAGGTACGCCACACCGAAGAATACCACAAAGGCATCACCATGAAGGTAAAGACTTAGCTCACACCAGGTATAACTTAGGTACGGTAGTAAATATGATTAGATATAACTACTGAATCATCTTACTCTATTAAGAGGCAGACCCATGTAGGATCCTAAATCATCAGACCCATATAGGATCCTAAATCATCACACCCACATAGGATCCTAGTACATCATTAGACCCACATAGGTTCCTAGCACAGCCGACCCACATAGAATCCTAGAGTAGTCCCATGTGGATTTCTAGATTGGATCCAAGTGAGACTATCGAACACAGACCCACATAGGATTCTGAATCATAGAACCACATAGGATCCCAAAGAACAGACCCACATAGGATCCTTTTCTCATGTTAAAGCCAGCTATAGGGTTCCCGCACTAAGCTCTCTTGATTCAAGGAGGATCTTCTCCTCAAGACACTAGTTGATACTCCAACTACCACGAAGTCCCATGAAGAAGTATCCCAAAGGACCACCACGTAAAAGGGGTCTCAACGCAATAGATGGTGTGTCAATCAAACGCCCAGTCTGTAAGTTATTGGCCTTTTAGTCCCCAGGGCCCAGTTGGATTCGTGCTCGATCCAACCTAGTCATAACCCATCTTTATCCAAAACTCAAGTGGGGTATAACAAAATGACCATCTCGATCCTAGGTTTTCGGTGCCTTAGATGGTTCTTCAAACAGATGCTCTAGTACAAGATATGGCCGAAAGAGCGAAATGGGTCGATGTTGGTCTGGGTTGACCCAGCTCGACCCGGGTCTAGCCCTAGGTCGGACCTGGCCTGCGGGATCTGACCCAGCCCACTCGGTTCATCCCGGCCCGCTAGGCGGCCCACGATGTGGCCCATGGTGGCATCCAGCGGGTCCGCTCGGTACGTGGCTGGCTGGTCGGCCATCTTCCCTCCTCTACGCGGCGCGGTTGCACGCCTCCGCCATCATCGTGGCTGGCCGGAGTGTCGGTCGTCATTCCCGAGTCCCACCACTATTGGTCACCAACTTCCTCCATCATGAAGAACGCAACAAAAACCATGATGATTTGTGGATTGGTCGGTCCATGTTCGTTTATCCCACACCCTCTGTGTCAAAGCGGTAGCAAGTGACATAGATGTTCTTAATTCAAGAAGGATGTCAAGAATGGGGTAAAGGTATTCAAAATAACATTTCCTACCTCAAGTTCATTGGAGAGCACCCAAATTCGAGGAAGTTTCGGTGTTCTTCATCCCCAAAACAAGACTCAAATGGTGATTCTCGATCATCGTTCTTCGGTTCGTGGTTCAGGGCCTCTCTTCACCGCCCGCCAGAACCGGCTCCGTCCTCCAAGTGTTGGGCATTGTGGCACTTTACCAGAGCTTCATCGCTTGGTGAAGTCATGCCTATTCCTCCCCCAACCCCAAGATCCATATAAATAGGAGAGGGGGAGGGTAAGTAACGATCCTAGAATTTATGAAGATTTATTTAATAGGAACCTTCCTAAATTCCAGCGACGTTGTTACTTAGTATTTCAAAGGTCGAGCCATTTGATTTACGTTGGTGCAATTAAATTGCACAATTAATTACATTGCATTGGCACAATTTAAATGGTATGATTCCAAGGGACTTTCCCACATTAAAGAGGGGTTCGGGTGGTCCCCACCACCATGAATTCAGAAATGGCGGTTTTCTAGCTCGGGCAGTCCTGACCTCTAAGCATTCAATTGGGAGGTTAAAATAAAATAAGATATTTCTCTTTATTTTATTTTTAACTCTACGAAAAACACAAAAACTAACTTTTACCCTAGACCAAATTTAGTTGAGGTGAAAGTATATTTAAGAGAATATCAGTGTTTCTAGTTCAACGGTCCCTCAGATTTCAATTCTGAGCACCAGTTCAAAAGTTATATAACGTCGCTCACGTGTTTACTGAATGTAGCCAGAAAAAAAAATTAGAAAAATTATAACAGTCACCCTTAACCCATGCCGGTCAAGGTTAGGCTCTGCCTAAGTGAAACACGCCCGAATGAACCCAATGGTACTCTCATATTTTTAATCTTAGTTACCATTTGGAAGTTATGAATTTTACAATAAAATAATATTCACTTACTTATTTTATTTAAATCCAAAAACTAACTTTCACTGGTGGCCCACGCCGACCAATGTTAGTATCTGCCTAAAGAGAGAATACCTTCACAAGTTTAGTGGTGGTTTCAGATTTTCAATCGGAGTTACCATTTGTGAGTTATAAGCATTTGAAAAAAAATTATTTAATTATTTTATTTATGATTATGCCATTTTGGGGATTTCTCATAAAATGCTCGCTCCGACTAAACTTAAGTCATGCTTAGGGTAAACCCACCATCCTAAACGCAATGATTCCCTCGTATTTATGATCTGAGTTACCATTTAAGATTTATTCCACTTTTTCAGGAAAATTGCTTACACATGCTAATTAAAACTCAACCAAACATCGATGGATCATTCTGGGCACTCCGGGACTCAGAATCGCGCGCCATCATATTTTGCAATCTCGAAATAAATCAATGTAATGAAAAAATATAGATTTTTGGGGATGTTACAAGTTAAAAGATAATTTTTACATATGTGGGTAATGAAAATTATTTAAATTTATTATATAAATAAACAAATAAATATTCATTCTATTAATAGTAATTAAATAGTAATAAAGGTGACATCCTTTAATGTTGAAATGACATATTTTTCAATAAATTTTTATGTTGTGTGTTTTCCTAGTAAAAAATTAAAATGGTCACTATTAACAAATGATTTTATTCAAATTATTATATTTATATATGTTTAATAAAATTGATTATGCTATAATGGTTATCACATGGTAAGGAAAAATATTTAATTCTTTTTTAGGCTAAAAATATATTTTTTCCATAAAATTTTATTCACGCGTTATGAATAATTATATAGATATTAATTTTTATCACCATTCGAACCATATATAATGTAATTTTTTCTTATTTAAAATCATACTGTCCACATTAGTTAATTAGTTCAATTTTATTTTTAGGCAGAAAAACAAGTTACCAAGGTAAAAATAATTCACCATGATAAAGACATGGCGAGTTAAAAGAATTAAATTATGTTATAACATCATAAAATAACACAAACAATATATATAAATGTTATTATGAGGGATTTATTTACCTCCCCTTATATTATGTTAAATATTTTTTCTAGTTTGGATGTATATTCCATGAAATTGAAATTTCATTTATATTAACGATTATGTATTTAAAAAAATGCCAACCATTCTCACCTATAAACGGATCTCTCATCTAGGCATATAAATGAAACCATTTTATTTAGTTTTATCTTGAATTCCCATCAAAATCCTCTCCCAAAAAAATCCACTCTCATATTTTTCACTCTATTGGTTATTAGAATAATTATTAAGACCTCATTTCTAAGAGGTTCTATATAATCATATTCAAGTCTTTAGCTTAAGTGTTCACCACTTCTTAATCATTATTATTTATTTTAATCATACACAACCTATTGAATCTTATTTATCGGTATAATTAAAAAATTTTCTAAATAATTATTCTTCTATATGAGTGATATTATTTTTATATGATAAAATCCTCTTAATCATTAAGTTTTTATAATGTGTCCTTTTTGATTTAGTTTTACTACCAACATGAATTTTGTTATAATGTTTACCACATGAATTACTAAGAAAATATAATTATTAGTAATATAATTCAACAATGATTAATTTGAGATGTTTTCATAATTCTTAAATAGTAACATTACAAACTATATTCAACAATTAATTCAATTATTTAGTAAATTAAATAATAATTAAAAGGTGGATTTTCATGAATTCCATGACAACTGTCACTATAAATTCCTTGAAATTGTTGTGTTAATCTAGAACAATATAAATCACTTAAAATAAATCTATCTTAAAATCCAATATATTATGAACTTTAGATCAAGATTCATGTACTAGAACCACCAAGCCAAAGAATCTATTGATAATTAAATAGTTCATTCTTGAACATTAATTTTAAAAATAAAAAAATGGGTGGGTAATAAAGAATTATATAAGAATGTTATGGTTATTATAAATATGAATAAAAGAACAGAATTTATTGTACAAGGTATTACAGAATGTTTAACCATGATAAAGTATGATTTAAGCTTTTCTCTATAAATTTCAAATTGAGAAATAGATCACGCATTACTAAGATGTTTTTGAGGAGATTGTATGTTATTTAAAAAAACATATATTTTTGAATTTTTTATTTTATTGATTTAAATGTATTCATACTTTTATCCTATATTTGGTTCACAATTCCTGTTAAGGTTTTCTAGTTATTGAAGTGGATGTTGACAATATTTTTCATTCAGGGATATTTGTCCTACATTTTAATATTCCTTATTCTGTTTTATTAATTTCCTTATCTAAACTTATATAATTTCAAAAGGTCATTAAATATTGGTCTTTAATTTATTTAACAAATAATTAATGGTATCTATTTTTAATATTTTCTACAAAGGTAATTTTATATTTACATTGAATTTATTTGCAATTTTATGAAATTAATATATTTTTTAATGTTTATTTTTATAGTATCGTTTTCTTGAAATCGTACTAAATTTCATTTTTGATACATTATTTCAAGTTTTTCTTGGTTTTCCAAAGAACATTGTATTTTTATTTTTATATAATTTATTTACTTTCACATACAAGTTAACATAAATATAAAGGGTATTTCATCATATTTCTCTAAATAATTTTAAAATTACCTTATAAATAATTTTTCATATATTTCAAAATTATTTAATGTTTCATATGATTCACTAATAATATTATATATTTATTCTATCCACCATTATTATATATATTTATTATAATCATATTTTGTAATGTTTTTCAAGATACCTATTTCTTTCATACATGCTAATTTAACTATTTCAGATTTATGACTGGTTTGATTTTCATGTGGAATATATATTTATGATTTTTAATTATGTGATGTTTGGTCCTAGAAGAATTCAACCCTTCATGGAATTAAATAACTATTTTTATCTCATTAGATAGAAAGAAAGGGTCTGAGGGAGAACCCAATCCACTATGATTTAATGTTTATGGGGGTGAACCAAATAAACTATGGGACTCTATCCACAATGTTTTGATGAAATTGATAGTTATCCTTGAAAAATGAAAATATTTTATATGATTATGTTTGTTCCATGTTATTATGTTAGGACTTGTTCCTATGTTATGTATTCATGACACTTGAATACTGACTCATGTTCCCACACTCCTATGACCCATATTGTATTATATTCAAAATCATTATTTCATAATTAATTTTTTTTATCCATGTATTATTATTTTTTATTTCACTATGAAATTTTAATGTACCTTGATTACGTTATCATGACCTCATGTTCATCATATTATCATTTATGAACTTTTATTATTGTCTCTGATATTTACCCATACTGCGCATCTGATATCATAATTTTTGTATGTTTATATAATCTAGGTTATTAATAATAGTATTATGTGTGATGATTTTTTAATAGATTTTCAATAATGTTTTTAAAATAACTATTTTTATTTAATATTTTAATGAACTAAACTTATAGGTTCTGGCATGTGATTTGTTAAAATATATAATCAATATTAATGTACAATGATGGAATGTAGAGTTACGATATAGTTTGTTCCTCTTAGACAATAACATGTTATTTTTATCAATATAATCAAACTCATAATCCACTTATATAGTAAAATATCGATGATCCAAAAAACCATTCATATACAATGTTTTAAAATTAGAAACTGAATATGTTTGAATTGTTCCCTTCAAAGTAATTCTCAATGAAATTATTGAATGTTTATCTCCACTAATATTATAGGATTTATATTTCTAATATATATTGGATTAATAATATAGTGTTTCTATTAATCACTTGAAACATTAAAATCATCAACATTACATGGATCATCAATATAAATTTCAATGTTTTCTAAATCTATACATTGATTTATAAAAGAATTATTAGAATGTTCTTAAACTACCTATATAATTTATTTCTATAAATAAAAGAGTGAAAATAACTTAAAATTTATGGAATAAATAAACCTTTTAATTTTATTATTATTTTTTCGCTAATAACCCCTTTAGTTAAATGAATTTTAATAGGTAAACACTTATTTTCCATCATTCCTCTTTAGACCGCCACATATAATATGGATGTTCCATGATTTTTTTGAGTTGGTAACTAGTTTATAGGGTCATATTTATTTCTTATGGAATGAATTTCCCTTGTAGGGAAAGAATCATAGGAAATTATAAATCTTTAGAAAACTTATATAGGATCTATCCATATTCTATACATTCCAAAAATATAAAACTATACTTCAATGGACACTTGTCACAAATATATTTTTATAAAAACTATAAAATATTTATATAAGGTGAAAAATATAAATTAATAGTCCTTAAAATAAAAAATTATTAAAAAAATCAAAATAATAAAAGTAAAACAATAATGGTGATGTGTCACACAACTCCTTTTTTCTAATATTGGATACCCACACTCCAAATCCAAGTTTTGTATTGAATAGAAACCCCAATTCCCTTTCCGGACCAAAACCTATCTATGTGCACATGAATCTATTTATACCTAGAATTTCTAAAATTAAAAAATATGCACATTAATGTGCACATGCAATGTTTGAGAATAATTAACAACTAAGACACACCTAGAGATTTAAATTCATATAATTATAGATAATTAGGTACGTAAATGTTTGTATGTATTTAGAATTTATATATATAACATATTCCCAATTAAAAATAATATAAAAAAGATAGATCATTTAAGATATTAGTCATGAAATAATCACATAATAACAGTGGATAAATCCATCATCCCTAGAAGGATCCAAAACTACATTGAGATATAATCCAAACAATTATAAATATAAAATCCTCAATACGAGGTAAATAGCGAAATATATAATCATTATATCTTAAGAGGGAGTATATTAAATATATTTATAACCTCTATTTGAGGGGGGAAATATCATTTACCATGGGGAATCAGAGTGTGTGTTTCTTCCCTATATAAGAGGGAAATTGATATGTTAATATATATCATAGTAAAACTCCACCAAGGATCATGTAACTTGTATAAAAAATTATCGATAATGCTAATTATTATTCCAACATCGTGGTGTGATGAAACTCATTCAATGAGTATAAATAATATTATTAAAAACATATTGTATAAATTGTCTCACCTAGTCATTTACAACATCACATAACTTATAAAATCATGTAAAAAATATGCAACATATAACATTATTAAATAATATTTTTAATAATATTAATTAAAAAAGAAAAAGATCAAGAAATTTATAAAATTAAAAAAAATTAAAATTTAATTGATTCTAACCCACCAAATATTTTCCCAAGTAACTCTAAAAAACATTTATTAAAATTTTATAAAAAAATTCTATTTAATAATTCTTTTTAACCTACCAAACTATCAATATGGTTTCTAAATCAAATTAATAACTAGAAAAATCCCCCATGAATTTGATCAATGAATTTTTAAATACCATCCTTCACTTACCCTCACATAGCCTATTAACTATAAACAAAATGAGAAACTCACATTGTAGCACACCAGACCAAATTCACAGCCATCATATCCAAATTTAGAATTTGATGGACCTAAGGGGAATTCCAAATATCCCTAGGTCTACATGAGTAACAATGGGTATCACATGCATGATGAGGGTTATTTAAAATTTATATTATAATAGTTAATTAATAAATCATAGTGAAAATCACTGATAAAAAATATGTCATAAAAATACCAAATACATATATATTATAAAACTGAAAAAATGTACACCTAATCAATACAAAAAGAAATTAAAAGAATGAATTCTTAACAACATATATCACATGATAAATATTGTATTCCGCCTCCACCATAACACATTCTTTGATCTAATAATATACTCTTAAAAACATGATTATTGGAACCAACATTTATAATTATTGATAAATATACAAAGACTATATACACACTGAGGTATGTATTGTGGGACTCCTCCTGTTTGATCATGTTTTAATGCTCACAAATCATGAAAATCATGAAAATCAGGAAAATTATTCTACTCATGTTTAAATCATGTATGAAGTATGTTGATATTCTTATAATTCCATACTTACTGGTTCTAATTTAGAATCTCACAGGTTATGCTTAATCTTTTTCTATTTTGTTTTATTATACCATAAATTAAGTTTAATCCATTCTATGAAGATTACTACTTATTTCTGTTTCCAGATATTTGGATAATTCCTAAAACCATAAGTTTAACACTAGTTCTAGATTTTGTAAAAGACCGATACACCGTGCCCCAGACATCGTGACCCAGACACTGTGACCCCAACACTATGAATGAAGGACCATTAAAAGTTTTAACAAAGTACTAGACACTGCTACCAAAGTCACCATCATCATAACACCACATTGGTACTACCAGTTCCAGATGTCATCGCAGCTATGAAATTGTTTCCAAGTGACACCATCTAAAAAAACTATGACACCATTATTTAATATTTTTTTGTCATTTTCAATTTAATTTATAACAGTCATATTGAAGTTATTAAATGAAACTATCATCATTAATGTTTCTGTGTAGACATGTCACCTGACAGTACAAGGAATGAGGTTTAGAATACATGAATCCTATCGGATTAAACATGTGCACCCCTAATTAAATGAAAGTTAAGTGTGGCTCAAGAGTATATAGAAGAAAATGGTGGAAAATAGAACTCATGCATGCAACAACATACCACTGAATAACACACAAATCACTCTCGATGCCTAAAGTCTGAACTACCATAGATAAGATATTTCATCATCTTCACAGTATCAACTAAAATAATAACACAAGCTACATAGCTCGCATCATCAAACTGGAACCCAGAGAACAAGACTTGCGATACTCTGTTTTTCAAGAGGAATCAATACTTGCATATGCTCTATCCTAGAATTATAGAGCTACATATAATAACACTCAGATCAATTTTAATCCTTTCTCACCATCTTTTCTCTATTGTGTACTATTTTTAGCTTTTGAGAAGTGTGTGTGTGTGTGTGTGTTTGTCTGTATTGAAACACACGTTGTCTCCTATAAACTAAAGTAAACAAGATATCCTTCTCCTCATATCTTCTAAAATATGTGTACTCCCACATATAAGTGTGGGAGAGGTCCCTATGTGACCTGGTATCTTATTCCCATGAAGAATAGTGGAAGAGGGCATGTGACCTAGACAGTCCTATGAACTGTTGTTTACCCCAATCCAAGGTGTGAGTCATGTTTATTGATATAAACTTCTTGGTGGAAGGTTATCACCAAGTGGAGTGGATTATGTATCATCTTTATACTGAACTACTTGTTTTATCCATTGTGTGTTTTATTTTTATTTTTTCTGCTTTATTGTATATTTGAGAAAACTAGATTTTACTTTGATAGTCATTCTTGGATAGAATTTATAACTATTTTCCTTATTATAATAACTTCAAAATATGTATCAATAATTCACATTGATATTATTGATAATTAATCAATCTTCTGATAAGTTATTTT
Organism: Viscum album; assembly: GCA_963277665.1. Classification (NCBI taxonomy): domain Eukaryota; kingdom Viridiplantae; phylum Streptophyta; class Magnoliopsida; order Santalales; family Viscaceae; genus Viscum; species Viscum album. The sequence continues at coordinate 1,317,053,493 of OY728165.1, read as the reverse complement.
AATATTCAAACTATTATAACTGTATTACCTTAATTAATTGTCCTGTATTCATTTTTATTGGGAATCTTTTTAAGTGAACTTTTAACATAAACTTTTACAGATACTCAATTAACCACATCTTGAGTACTCTACTCCGACCAACATTTGGTATTAAAGAAGGTTGTTCTTGTTAAGACTCTGTTTTAAAATCTTTTCAAATTTGATATTAGTTGTACTTTAAAGATCTATAAATTTCTGTTAGTTTTAAATTTATAACTCTTTAAAAGAATTTCTTTATTATGGATAGTATACAATAAGGTTCTTCAAAAAACATGACTCCATTATTTAATGGGACTAATTATGCCCAATGGAAAATTAAGATGAAAATTCATTTAGAAAGTATGGGTTGTGACTTTGGTCTTCAATTGTAGATGAGTATAAGATTCCTGCTACTGATAAAAATACTTGGGATGACCCAACTAAGACTTCTTACAATAATAACTACAAAGACATGAATTAACTATACTTATCTTTAGGATATAAGGAATTTAAAATAATTTTTTCATGTAAAATAGTCCATCAAATTTGCGATACTTTGTCTATTTCAAATGAGGGAACCACTAATGTGAAATAAATGAGACTTAATAATTATACTATTAAGTATGATAACTTTAAAATGAAGCTTTATGAGACTATTTCTAGTATTTATCTTAGGTTCAACAAAATTTTAAACACAATGATCTCTCTCAGAAGAGATTTCACTACCAAAGAAAAAATCATGAGGATTCTCAGATGCCTACCTGATAGATGGATAGGAACTTTTATCTCTATTATAGAGTCATGTGACATCATAAAATTACATGTCAAAAAACTCATTGGAAAACTAATGATATATGAAGAAGAAGATTTGAAAGTAAACAAGGAAGAATAGGATGAACCCAAATGAAAATATGGGGTATTTAAGACCACTAACTCTAGACACAAAGAAAATGAGAAACTACAAGACTCAGTAGAAATTTCTAGTAGTAAAAAATCATCACCCGATAGTGATGAGGAGATGACTCAATTATCCAAGAGGTTTAAGAAATTTTAAAAAAGGAAGAAATTATTAAGAAAGCCTAACTTCATTGGAATATATGATCAAAAATAAGCTCGAAGAAGGATTGGAAAAGAGATGAAAAATATGATGAGATAGTATGTTATGAATGGAAGAGAATGGGAAATGTAAAGGTTGACTATCCCAAGCTCAAGTATAAAAGGAAATATGAGGACAATGATAAAAATTATAAAAAAAGGAAATGAAAGAAATGTAGAGTGCTTATGAGGATAGTTCAAGTGACTCAGTGTCTTCATATGATGAACAGGATAACAAAGCCAACATGTATTTTATGAAAAAAAACATCTGAGGTAACCATGGACTCTCTGATACAAAATTCCGATTATTTTGGAGATGAAATTGATTATAAAAATATGTATAAAGAAGAAATGTTTGAGTATTGAAATATGATTGAAGAGACATGTAAAGAACTAAAAGATAAATACAATTATTTACAGAGATAGTATGCTCTTTACATAACTTCTAAATCTGAACTTGTTGGAGAAATAGAGAAAAATGTTCAATTAGTAAAATAAAACAATGAATTAAATCTATATAATGAGAAATTGAGAAAGGACATTGAAATTTTTACTAATGGTAAAGATATTTTGGTAAAAATTCTAGGTAAAACAATTTCCCCAAAATACACTACTAGTATTGGATATCAACCTGGTGAAAGAAATTTTGGAAAAACCAATTTTTTTCTAAATCGAGAACATAAAGCTTTATTCCTAGTTCAGGAAAACATTCTGCTAGTTCAAACTAGATACAAACTCTACTGTATCGATTTTTTATAGACTAAATAAAGTTTATTTCTCAATTAATTTACATAATGATTATATGAAACCTATAAGGAATTTGTGGGTTCCAAAATCACTAGTTACTAATATTACTCGACATAAACAAATATGGGTACCAAAGTCTGTTTTTATTTAACTATTTTGTTGGAAAATTATTTGAAGATATCCTCTAAAATTTTATTGTATTGGATAGTGTGTGTTCAAGACACATGACATGAGACTATTCATGTTTTAAGAACCTAATAAATATTTATGGTGGGTATGTCACTTTGGGTGATAATTATACAGTAAAAATAATTGGCCTAGGACAAATTGGTAACTCTAATTTATTTTTAATTTCTAATATACTTTTTCTTGGTGAACTGAAATATAATCTGCTTAGTATTTTCCAACTATGTGATGATGGATTTCATGTTAAATTTAAAAATTATACTTGAAATGTTTTTAATTATAAAAATAAATTAGTATTTAATATTTTAAGAAATGAAAATTTATATTCTATTAACATAAATTCTCTAGATTCTCAAAATGCTTCAAGTTTAAGTGTATTTCACAAAGAGACTTGGATTTGGCATAGAAGACTAGGACACTGCAATATTCACTCCCTTATAAAGATAAATATAAAAATATTAGTCAAATATCTACCCAAACTAGAGTTTCCAAATGATGAAGTGTGTAATCACTGTCCAAATGGAAAAAACACAAAATTTCTTTCAAACTGAATAAAGAAGTCTTAACTTCTCAACCTCTCGAGTTGGTTAACATGGATTTGATTGGATCATCTAGAGATTATAGTTTAAATGGGAATCACTATGTTTATGTTCTTATAGATGACTTTTCTATGTATACTTGGACATTCTTCTTGTCTCACAAAAGTGATGTCTGCTCTCATTTCACCAAGTATGCTAAAACTGTATAAAATCTTAGTGGACTTAAAATTAAATTTATAATAAGTGACCATGGACATGAGTTTTAAAATCAAGAGTTTGAATCCTTTTTCTCACAAAATGGCTATAGCCCTAATTTCTCTTCCCTTGGAACACCTCAATAAAATGAAGTTGCAAAAAGAAGAAATAGGACCTTAAAATAAATTTCGAGAACCATGCTTAGTGAATATGACATACCAATTTATTTTTGGGATGAATCTATAAATAAAACATTCTATATTATTAATAGAGTGTTGATTAGACCTATTCTTAAAATATATCCATGGGAATTTTGGAACAATAGAAAACCCAAAGTAAACTAATTCAAAGTATTTGGTTGTAAAGTTTATATCCATAATACCAAGGACAATATTGAAAAATTTGCATCCAAGAGTGATGAATGAATATTTTAAGGATATTTAATCTCTTGTAAAGCCTATAGAGTTTTTAATAAAAGAAATAAATGTGTGGATGAATCTTTCCTTGTAAAGTTTTATGAGAAAGATCCACATGAACCCAATACCTCTCTAGATGATATTGAGGATGATATGTCAAATATATACATTAATTCTAAATCCTCTAACCATACTGTAAAGGAATCTATAAAAACTTCCAATTCTGTAAATTCTCTAGATTCAAGCAATAATGAACCAGAACCAAGTGATGAACCTGAAATAACTAGCCCTTTCCTTTTGTGACCAATTAGAACCCTTAATAACCATCCCTTTGATATTATATTTGGAGATATACATAGAGGAACATAAACTAGAGCTTCTTTGAGAAATCGGGTTCAAAATCAAGATTTCTTTTCACAAATTGAACCTAAAAATATCTATGATGCTATCAATGATGAATTTTGGGTGATGTCTATGCAAGAAGAAAATAATCAGTTTGGAAGGAACAATTTTTGGAAACTTATTGATAGACCCAAAGAAAACTTTACCATAGGAACTAAGTGGGTGTTTATAAATAAGGTAGATGAAGCTGGTAACATAGTTATAAACAAATCTAGATTGGTTGCACTAGGCTATAGTAAAGAAGAAGAATTTACTATGTAGAGACCATTGCACCAATAGCTAGAATTTAATCCATTATAGTGTTTCTTGCATATAAATCACATATGAATTTCAAACTATATCACATGAATGTCAGGAGTTCATTCCTAAAGGGTCATATATCTAAGGATGTTTTTTTTTGAACAACCCCTTGGTTTTACAAATCTTTACATTCCAAATCATGTTTTTAAATTATCAGAAGATTTTTAGGGTTTAAAATGAGATCTAAGAGCATGGTATGATAGATTGAGTACTTTTATTATTTCCAAAGGTTTTACAAAACTTATATATGATCCTACTATTTTTATAAAATGAATTTCTAATTATGTTTTAATATTTCAAATTTTTGTAGATGATATTATTTTTGAATCTTCAGAAAATTCATTATGTATTGAGTTTTCTAAAATAATACAAAATGAATTTGAAATGAGTTCAATGGGTTAACTAAAATTATTTCTTGGATTTAAAATATTTCAAAATAAATATTGTATTATTTTAAATCAAATCAAATATATGAAATATATTCTAAAATGCTTTGGCTTGGACAACACTAAAAGTAGTGATACACTAATGAGTACTACTTATAAGTTGGATCTTGATGAAGATAGAAAATCTATTGAACAAACCACTTACATAGGAATGATCTGAATCTTACTCCACTTAACTGCTAGCCAAACTGATATTATGTTTAGTGTATGTATGTGTGCTCGATTTCAAGAAAACCCTAAAGAGTCTCTTTTAACTGCGGTTAAATGGATTTTCAAATACCTCAAACAGACCCCCAAACTAGGACTGTTTTATCCTATAAAACAATCATTTGAGTTTGTTAGCTATTACGATGCTGATTTTGGTGGTTGTAAATTAGATAGAAAAATCAACTCTAGAACATGTCACATTTTAGGCAAGTCTCTAGTGACATGGTGTAGTAAGAAACAAAACTCTATTTCATTATCTACTGTTGAAGCTAAATACATAGATGTTGGTAGTTATTGTGCCAAAATTTTGTGGATAAAACACACATTACTAGACTATTGATATCAATTTATACATGTAACTATACATTGTGACAATACATGTGCTATTAACATTTCAAAGAATCATGTTTCCCACTCTAGGACAAAACATGTTGATGTAAGACATCACTTTTTGAGGGACCATTATCAAAATGGTTATATAAATTTTGAATTAATTAGAACTTAATATCATCTTGTTAATATATTCACTAAACCATTAAATACTGAAAGGATAAATTACATCATACATGAATTAGGGATGATAAGTGAAAGTATTACGGTCCTAGTGTTTCACAGGTTACAGTTTCATGTTTCACAGTTTCACATGTTACTGGCTCACACTTCTTGTTTCACTTTTATGGTCCCACATGTTACAAATTTGGAATTACCGTTTCACTTTTATGGTATCCCAAATCATTGTTTTACACTTTCTGTCTCAACATTATGGTTACATTGTTTGTTGTCACACCATAAGGATGGCACCATGAAAACCTGTTCCGGTCACACCACAAAGACTCAATTTTCTATTTCCTATAATTTTATTTCCCATATAGTTGTGTTTATTATATTATTTTTATTATGTTTTGATTTATGTTTACAACATTTTGAATTCCAAAATGATAAAAAACCCGATACTTTTCACTTCTCTCTTTACTCAATATTTTCTCTCCTGAAACCGAATCCCTTGCCTTATAAATATTTTTCTCTACTTAAAATCTTTATCCTTCTTGAACCTGACGTTTTATTCCCATAATGAAGCTACCCTATTCATCAAATCCTAAGAGGCAAAAGTACCATAAGAAAGAAATAAAGGTACTGTGAATAGCACCTGAAGGACCACTGAATCCTGGTCTTGTAAATGGAATAGTCATGCCTAAAAAGGAAGTATGTATGAAGTGGCTACTGTCAAGTAAGTCGCTTCTCTTGAAATATCTGACTAAACAAGGCTGGTTGGATTGGTTTACTAATGAAAAATGACCCAGTTATACAAAACCTTTTTCTCATTTTTATCAGTATGTCTAGTTCTCATTCAATACTGAAGTTGAATTTTTTGTAATAAGTTGTATTAATGGTCAAAGGTATAATTTTTCTTCGAGGTTATGGGATGGTTTCCTAGGGATGCCTCATAAAGGAATATGTGAGGATCTTCAATTAGAAACTCTTCTTCCCAGTGATATTTTCATCATGGAAGAATATTTGGAAAGTCTAACTATAAATATGAAGAAAAAATGGTAAATTTATAGTGAGTTGTATAGTGAGACAAGATTTCTAATTAAGTTTATCCAGAATCTAATTAGTCCATAGAAAGGTTATTGTTATACTCTTAAGTATTAAGATGTATTCTTGATACATATTATGAAAAATGGGCACCAGATTAATCTGTGTAAGTATATTATACTTCACAAGTGTGAATTGATCAAGACAACTTCATAGTCTACCACTTTTTTCTATTCAAGAGTAATCTCCGCAATGTTGTCTTATAAAGGTGTAGTTGGCCCAATTGAACAAGTCATTTAAGGTTACAAGTTTTGTTTATCAAAGGATACAATCATAAGGATGAAGATTAGCAGGAATCCTTTGAAAAAGTCATGGGTAGTGGACAATGAAAGGTTGGATGAAAAGTTCAATATCATTGAAAATACCTCAAGGCCAAAGGAAAAGTGCGATCTAAGCCTATAATATGATGAGTTAGTGGAATACTCAAGTCAAGAATCAGAGGATGCAGAAGCTGCATCTGTTGAAAGAATTTTCTTAGAAGAAGAAGATGGTGGCTTACCTGAACAAAAAATTGATGAAAAATAATTTGATGATAAAAAGATTATGAACAACAAGTTGGTGAAGAAATATTTGATGAAATATTTGTTAATAAAGAAGGACTTTATAATGTTCTAGAAGAGAAATATATTCCTTATGAACATCTAGAAGAACCTATTATTGAGAAAGGTCTAGTAGATTTAGAATGGTCTAAAGAATAAGTTGATCCATAATTAATCATGTCAGCTGAAGAAATAATGGACCAATCCTTTTAGCAAGCTATAATAGAGATGGGTGAGCCTGAAATTGATGCAAGTCGGAAAATAGATAAAGAGACGGGTTCTCTCACTCTTATATCTTATGAAAAAATTATGGGGGAGCAGAACCCCATTTTGGAAAGTACTCAATTACAATAATCTGTTGAGACAAGACCTATAGACAATGTGTATAAATTCCCTATATATTTTGATGTCTCAGACTCTTAAGTTGCCTCAATGAGAAAAATAGATCTTACAACAACTTTTTAATTGAAATATTTTTCTCTACCAGAAGTAATACCCACTAAAGATCCCAAATATATTATGGTTTCTGAACCAGATATTTCACAAGAAACTCCAAGCTATGTAAGGCATGAGGACTTAAAGGTGTTTGGTGAAAATATGTTGGTTGTCTTTGAGATTCTTTTGAAAGCTCAAATGCTTCATATAACTCATCTATGTGAATAGTATTCTTGTATTATTTTGGAAAAACTTATTTGAAAAACTCAAACTCATATGTTGCATGACACTTTGGAAGTAAGAATTGAAAAATGGCAGCTAAGTGAGTAAGTATTATCTTTAAAGCCTTTTATGGAGGAACTGAAGAAAGAGTTTGAAACTGCTAAAACTCATGTTGCTCGATTCATCACAGAAGATGCTGAAAAGATAACCAAAAATTTTTTAGAACTGATTTGATCAAATATGGTCTCTTGTGTTTAGAAAATAACATCCAACAATGACAAGTGAGCATAAGAAATTCGAAAATTAGCATCCTTAATTGATGCCTTACCTAGTATCTTCAAGGACATTATTGAAACTGTTGTCACGAGTCTTCATGAACCATATATAGCCATCTCTGGTCCTTCCTCCTCATCCAAACCTGATCAATCATCTCAGTTTTTCAGAAATTGCAGTTCTGAGAATGGTTATTCAATAAGATCTTAAATTGTTGAAAATTCCATCTTTTCAGGAAAGCCTCTCTAAAATTGTCCAAAATAGTGAACATGTCCAAGACATGGTTTGACTGTACTCTAAGAAATTATCTATAACCTACGATGAGATTACAAATAATGTGGATTTATACTTTAAAAATATTTATACAAAGCATCAATTTATAAGTCATTTCAAGTATCTTATAGAGAATTTGAAAATGCCTCTTGTGACTAAAGATTTAAGGATAAAGTACCGAAAATAAAAGAGTTCACACCTACCTTGGATAAGTTCATTGAGAATAAAGTTGATTTAGAGAAGGAAATGAAGTATGGTGGTTATTTCATTGCTTATTTCACCAATTTTCTGAAGCCCTATCTCCATGTGAAAAGAACTATTATAGTGGCTCCTGCAGCTTCTCCCTTGAGGCCTAGTTCCTACTCTTCTTCATTACTTTCTTTTTATCCTACTACCATGTTTGTTTCTCAGGGTATGAACCAGATCATACCTTTTATTGTTAAGAAATACTTGACTTAGTCTTTAACCTAACCCACTCTTGAACCTTTTATTTTTGAAGGTGTGCCTCTTTTTTCTCTCACTATTGGATCACACTCAGCTACTAACTCCTCTTCTGCTCCTGTGGATCCTCCTATTGATTCTGCCATGGGAAAGGATAAGTTTACTGCCTCAGAGAAGTGAAGGATCTCTATTTGATAGTAATGTTCTCTATTTTGTCTTTTTTTTATGCCATTATTTGATTATATATTATTTTTCAATATAATGTGCCTTATTTATATATTTTTTAGCTTTATAGTTATTCAATTATTATTTTGTGCTTCTTATTTTGTTTTTTATAATACCAAAAGGGGGATAAATAAGAAAGGATTTATTTACTTTTTGATAGTTTATACAAGCCATGGTTTGTGATCATAAAAAAGGGGGACATTGTTAGACTCCTCTAATTTGATCGTGTTTTAATGATCACAAATCATGAAAATCGTGAAAATTATGCTAATAATGTTTAAATAATTTTTGAAGTTTGTTGATCTTCTTATGATTCTATGCTTACTAGTTCTAATTCATAATCTTAAAAGTTATTATTAATCTTGTTCTATTATGTTTTATTATACCAAAAAATAAATTTTAATCCATTCTATAATGATTACTGCTTAAGACTATTTCTAGATATTTGGATAAGTTTGAGAAACCGTAAGTCTATCACTGGTTCTAGATTTTGGCAATGACCCAGACACCGTGACCCAGACACCGTGACCCAGACACCATGACCCAGACACCGTGACCCAGACATCGTGACCCAGACATCGTGACCTAGACACTATGAATCAAGAACCTTTCAAAGATTTAATAAAGGACTAGACACCGCTACCAGAGACACTGTGTTCCTAACACCGCTTCTGTGCTACTAGTTCTAGATGTCAACATAATTGTGACACCATTTCCAAGTGACACCATTTCAATTCAAATTGTGATATCTTTCTTTAATCCTTTATTCACTTTCAATTTAATTTCTATCAGTCATATTCATGTTCTTATATGGAACTGACATAATTAATGGTTCTTTATAGACATGTGACCTGATAGTACGGGGTACTAGGTGCAGAATACATGCATCCTATCGACTTCAACATGTGCACCCCTAATTAAAAGGAAGATAAGTGTGGCTCAAGAGTATGTAGTAGCGAACGGTGGAAAAGCGAACACATGCTTGAAACAACATACCATTGAAAAATGCATGAAGAATGCTCATTCCTTGAAGGTTGAACTACCATAGATCAGATCTTCAAACATATTTACAGTATCAACTAAAAGAAGAACATGAGATTCATACTCACATCATCGAACATGAAACTAGAGAACCAGACTTGTGATACCCTGTTTATCACAAGAGGACATGATACTTGCATCTGCTATATCCTATAAGTCCGGAGCTACATAAAATAACACTCCGAGAAATTTTAATCCCTTCTCATCATTTTTTCATTGTTTTGTATGTTTTTAGCTTTCGAGTAGTGTGTGTGTGTGTGTTTATTAAAACACACATTGTCTCCTATATTAAACTAAAGAAAACAAGATATCCTTCCTCTCATGTCGTCTTACATCTGTTTACTCCCACAGAAAAGTGTGGAAGAGGTCCTTATGTGACTTAGTAGCTTATTCCCATGAAGATCACTGCAAGAGGTTGTGTGACCTGGACAGTCCAGTGTACTATAGTTTACCCCAATCTACGGTGTGGATAAAGTTTTTTAATATAAATTTCTTAGTGGAAGGTTATCACCAAGTGGAGTGGATTAAGTCTCAGCTTGAGACTGAACCACTTGTTTTATCTTCTGTGTTTTTTAATTTAGTTTTTCTATGCTTTACTGTATATTTCATAAAACTAGATTTTACTTTGAAATTTAATCTTGGATAGAATTTAGAATTGTTTTTCCTTATTATAATAACTTCAAAAGTTATATTAATAATTCACATTTATATTACTGATAATTAATCAATCTTTTGAGAATTTATTTTAACAGTCAAACTATTATAACTGTATTACCTTGATTAACTAGCTTGTATTCATTTTTATTTGTGAATCTTTTTAAGTGAACTTTTTAACAGAAATTTTTATAGATACTCAATTCACCCTCCTCCTAAGTACTCCAATCTGACCAATATGTATAATTTGTGTGATCTAGGAAAAAATTGGATACCACTATATATCTATAAAACACATTTCATAAGACAATCCTTGAATTTTAGTTTAAAAACATTTATAAAATAATTTTCTTCATTTTTTTGTGAAGGAAAACAAAACGTTTTACATCATATTTTAAAAACCACATTATTTAACATTGGAAAAAAATGTGAGTTCAAAACAAAAAATAAAATAAAATTTTAAATTGCACACATGCATTAAGAGTAAAATGAACTTGATATAAAATTGATCAAATTTTATTTTAATACACAACATAAATTAAAATATGATATTAGTAAGGTATAACATAGAGTATATTACAATTTAAATGACAAATTATATGAGAATAATAGTATAAGGAAAATAAAATACTAAAATAATTGAACATGGGATAATAATATAACTAAAATAAGGAACAACATTGGGCTTTTACCATGGGTCAAATAAATTGGTAACCTAGAAACTCAATAGAGTAAAATATACCACCCTACATTGAACCTCACATACCATATTTTTACTTTATATCAACCTTAATGGGAGAAAACCCCACTAAGATTGAAATCATGACTAGGGAACTTACTAGTGTGCAATAAAATCTAGTATACCCATCATAAAAATTTCCCATAAAACTAAAAAAATTTCCCACGCATACCCTATACAAGTCCAAACTATACAACATAACAATAAACATTGAAATCTTTAGAACCAAGTCAAAATAAGAAAGTCATCAATATAAAATAAGTAAAATTAATCTCTATAAAATATAAATAATTAAAAATAATCCTTTATAGAAATTTAAATAATAATAAATATTAATAATTCTTTATATTAACAAATATCATTTCAAAATATTATTTATAAATCCGTTTGAACAATAACAATTCAATATTTAATTTTATCAAACACTTTTTTATCATTAGAATTCAATTTGGAAGAATATATTTTGAAAACAATTGAAATAATTTTTATTACATTAAACTTTTCTCAAAACACTAACTAGTAATTCATGTAGACAAAATTAAATTCTATAAAAAATATTTAAAAACACCTTAGTCTCATGGAATATTGGATTTAAAAATATAACACTCAAATATACTTAAAATATAACTCATATAAATTATAAAATCCATAAAAAATAAATAGAAAAATTAAAAATCACTAAAAGTCAATATATAAGGGTATTATTTAAAATAATTCATACATTAAAAACCCATGAATGATGGGTATGTAAAAAATGTTAAATAGTGACACCAACATTAAAAATAATGAAACTTATCTAAATTTAAGAAATGATTATGGATAAGGGTATGAAATATTTCTTGCATTATTCTATAACCAAAAATCCAATGAAAATTTAAGGGTTTTTCTTAGATAAGGTAAAAACACATATCCCATAAAACCTATATTAGAAATTAGGGTTTTAAGATGAAATGATGATGGAGAAGTAGAAGAAATTATGTGATAGAGAGGGAGAGTAATATTTAGACCATCATTTTAGATTATATAAATAAAATAAAATAGGGAAGGATAGGAAGAGGATATCCCCTCACTTGGGTTTGTTAGCCATTAATGAGATAGTAGAGGGATGAGTTCCACAATTTCTTCCCTTTTCCTCAATTTATAATAAATATATTATTATTATTATTATTATAAAATTTATTTTTTAAAAAACAAAAAAATCTATTTTATTGTTTATATTACATAAAAATATTAAAAACAGTCATACTATATATATTATTAAAATATTTTTAACATTGGATGTAAGTAAATGACACAAAAACACACACAAGTATATATATATCACAAATAATATTCATTACAAATACACATGATATGAAAATCAAAAATGAGATTTATATCAAAAAAAATGAGGGAAAATACCTTTATAAAACATATAATCATAAATAATATTTAATAATATCATTATAAAATTATAAAAATATATACTCAGATGTTTAAAAAATACCAAGAATTTGTATTTTTGAGTTTATCTATGGAGGTGCATGGTTAAACTAAACATCTTCTAACAGTTTGGAATCCACTACCTTATCCTATTAAACAATGAAAGTATAACTTGAATTTTTTTCCATTAATGTGTTTAATGCATGTTTCCTTCATTTTTTCCTAAAATTTAAAATTTTCAACTATTTTAAATAAAAAAATTATTAAAATATATATTTATCAAAAAATAAGTGTGAGGGTGTTACAATTTTCCCCACTATAATGATTCCCTCCCTCGAAAATTCCTTCTAGTTTAGGTTATTGGAATGAAAGAAAGGCTGATTTGACTGAATAATGAACCACTAATATAATGAGTTTCACATTTATACAAAACCCCCACTTCTATTTATGAAAAACATATTTGTTTGAAAAAAAATACTATTATCATATCATTTCCATATGGATTCTCCCCAATATAATAACTCCCCAGAATAGTTAGAAACTAGATACAATGGTTCATACATATCTAATTTTATTACAATGGGAACTAACCACCATAAACAATATTCATATAACTTGTTAATTTAGAAATTTTGAACAATAATTAAACAATATTCAACTATTACAATAGTAAACAAAATATATGATTTTAAACAAGAATTTTATTCCAAAAAAATAATTATATTTTTATTAACTAACAATTATATTAGATTTATTTTAGAGAACATATTTTAATTCTTATATCCCTAAAAATATATTTAAATCATTTTTAAAAAGAAGGAAAATAAATAAACAAAAATAATAGTCAGATTTCATCAATAAAGATTTCCACCAATAATGGAAAAGTAGATTGTCAAACCTAAAACACATTTTTAGGACATCTGGGTTTCTTTTGAACCATAAAGAATAGGGTATGAAAAACCCATTTACTACTAAGGTTTTTCCAACATATTCCATTTATTTTATGTTTTTATGATCTCATATAACCTTCGTATATTAAATATTATTCTATTTTATGTATGATAATTAGGTTTTAAATTTATCATAGTATTTCTACTATTAAATTTCTTAAATCTTCTATTTTTTGATGTTTTATAAAATATTTTCCTACGAATAGAAAAATAAGCTATGTGAGGCATTTGGATAAGTGAAAAAAAATGATATATCGAGAATTCAGATACATTAATCACCTACATGAAGTATTTTACTACATGAATTTGTTGTGTTGTGAATTTAGCAACATAGAAATTCATTATGTCGATGAATCACTAGAATCATAAAAAAATTGTGTAGAACAAAATTCAATGTGAATTGGTTGTATAGAATAATCAGTTATGTTATTTGGATATGGGGTGAAATTGTATTTGTGGTCGAAATGTCCTGAAGGCCTTCATTTTTTATTTTGATAATCTACATTTCAAGGGGTGATATGGAACCCTTATAATGCCCAAAGGCTTAGAGACAATTACATGACTTGTAGGTCTTAGATGGAATCACCCAGACAAGACAACTTAGAACTACTCTTCCCTAGCATATGTCATGATATCAGCACTCTAACTTCACAGGGATGGTCGGTTGGTTGTTCTATTCAATTCTACACAGGCCTGGTACCAATTGAAATTCCATACCCTCTCATTCTTCCAATTATAGTTAGCTCTGCTCTAGTGAATGTGCCTTCCCTGAATCCTCATCTTAAGCCATGTCCCTTGTGGTATGACTAGTACATCTGTATTCATGTGGACTGAAGGCCTTTTAGTGTCCATAAGGCCTTAAGGTGGTCCGAAGGCCTTAAGAAACAATTGGCCCAAAGGCCTTGGGTGGCCCAAAATCCTTGTAGGACCCGAGGATCAAACTAGTGGCCAGAAGGCCCGGATGGATGAATAGTTCTAGCTGCTACAGTGTCGAACAATACCAACTACATTACTGCTACAATGTCTACTATACTGCATGCTACAATACATCTGCATTCAAATGGATACATGTTACAAAATCATATATGTGGATAAATCAGCTATACTAAAAATGGAAATGCAGATCAATTTGACAGTGTGAATTAAAATATTTAGAATATAGTTATGTTATGATCTACAATCATCTATATCATTCTTCAACCTGTTATTTTTTATCTTTGGTGTTATTTTGTGGGAGATAATGTTCCCATGCATTAATTAAATAGTGAATTACCTCCTTATGTAAACAATAATTATATTAATATGTATGCATTGGGAATGAATCATGTGAAAGGAAAATATAAAAGATAGTATTTCTTCTAAGGTATTTTCGAGAAAAGGATATATGTTTTTACATTAATAGTAAAAAAAAATTTGGATTAATTGGATTGTAAATAAAAGTTATTTTTATAATGATTTTTGAATATCTATCAAGTGTGAATAATAGTACATTCATAATAGCATACGAACCTTCTCTATTCTAAGAACTCTCCCTCTCCAAAATCTCTTATGTGCTGCTCTATTTTACTCAAAATGAATAAGAAGCCTCATGATATAAAAATTTCCCATGTATATCATCCCTGCAATCATTTTAGAGGACTCGTCTATATCTTCATTTCTTTCTTATCATCTCCCATAGTGATTTATTCCTTATGTCAGTTGTATTTTACAACTGTGAGCTAAATATCCAAACACTCTGTTTATTATAATTTTTATTGTAAAGGTTCATGGAAACAAATCCTTGAAGGTTATTTTGTAAAAATACTTTTAGGATACTAATTAAATGTTCATACTTCTATTGTAAAATGTATTTAAAACTTCAACTCAGTTATGAAATCCCTAGAAATAGAATAGGCATTCCCTATCAAAATAATTAGTCTATTGAAAATCACTAAGATCTTGTCATTGAGCATTGGTGGAGTGGACTAAGGGATTTTTTTTCCCCAAATCACTATAATTATTTACATCTGATATATCTTTATTATGATTTTATTTAAAATGAATGATTTTATTAAAAAAATATCTTAAGAAATAATATGATCAATGATGATGGTTTTCTAAACGAATAAAATTTAATAAACTCAATTAACCCTCCTCTTGATTCCTAGTGGAGTCTATCACTAAAGAAATTGGTTTTAAATAAAGTAACTTTTATTTTCTCATATTAAAATGGATAAAGTCTAATGTTAAACCTCTATATTCCTTTCCTAACTTACAATATATAAGGTATGTCATTGGTAATAGATCCCTTTTTTAATAGTGAGAATTATGGCTGCTAGAAGTCATGAATGATCATATATCTAAAGAACATTGTCCTAAATGATTATCTTAAAGTCATGATGCCTAATTAAATTATGACAAAACAACTTGAAACATCGTATATTGTTACTAAATATAGTTATTATATAAACTATAATGGAATAAATTCTATAATATGTGGACCATGTCTAGATGATTTCAAATAAGTTTCTCAATGTCAAACAGCTCCTGAAATATGTGATATTATTTCCATTTATTATAAATTTAAAGAAAAAATGTGCCACACCAAGACCTTTGATGTAATTTTATTTTATTTTCTTGTTGTCTTTGTATATTCTTAACAAGGTTCAGGCTATGTCCCAGTTTGAAATTTTTTGTTTTATTTGAAAATGGGTGTTTTTGGCTTGGCAGCATCTAGTGTACCAGCAGAGCATTGTTTGGAAACCATTAAGCATCTCCCTGGTCACTGTTCAACCTAATTATCTTAAAAAAAATAAATTAAATATGAAATTAAATATGAAAATTATAATATAAAAAATAGAATTTTAATAATAATATTATTATTATTTTTATTATTATTAATAATATAATTATTATTATTATTATTAAGAATATAATAATTATTATTATTATTACTACTATTATTCATATTAATTTTTTTTTATTTTGTAGGGTTTTGACTAAACCAAAAAGGGGGGGTCTCCCCTTCCTCCTACCTCAACCCCCCTATGCGAACGCAACCATATTCTTTCTCGTTCTCTATCCCACTAGAACAACCCCTCCAGGGGCCTCCCTTTCTCCTTCGGCGTCTCCTCCTCATGCGACCAGCCCTCCCCTCTAGTGACTCCACCTCTCACGATAGCTCCCCCCCTCTCATGCTCGTGTGGCCCAGCCGACCAGGAAATTTCGTGTTACACTCATCCCTAGACACTCACCACCCCTCTTCTCCCATCATCATGGGTGTAGCCTAATCCATGTAAGTGTCTTATCTCTTGTGTTACCTATTTATTTTATATTTTCCCTTCCTTTATTTAGATATTTAGTTTCTCCAGCATGTAGGGTTTCATTTTTAGGGTGTGATATTGATCTGTTGGGTTCGATCTTATTGATTAGGGTTTGATCTTGTCTCTTGAAGGTGCGTTTGAGTTTTGTTTGGTGTTTCACGTCTATTTTAATGGATTTATTCACTTGAGGTAGGTGGATATATGCCCTAGAAATTTTAGATGATTTTATTTGTTTGTTTAATTAATTTTAACATGTTCTATACATTGATTGTGTGGTACAATGTATAATTTTGAGATTTTTTAGTATTATTATGTGATAGAAATGAATGTTTATAAAGGAAAGTGGCTAGATTTTGTGTATGATTTATTTAGGGTTACCTAAAAAGGGTTTTATGACATGTGTGAAAGATGTTAAATATGTTTTTATGGGAACATGAGGAGCATGTGTGTTGATAAGGAATTTTAAATGGTACTTGAATCATTTGGTCATGTTGGCCTTATTGTGAACTTTTGAAAATAAATTGGGAATTATTTAAATGCTAAAAAGAATGTTTTAAAAATGGTCTTAGGGTATATATGGTTTAATGAAGGGGCTTAGACCATTAAATTTTTTGGATTTAATTGTGTGTTTTTCTTGTGACTTTTAAAGAGGAATTTATAAATTGTGTATGTGATGATAAAAGCATTTGAAATGGTTTTTCTATGTGAGTAAAATGGAAAATGGATAAGTATTAGAGTGTATGAATTTTTGTGCACTTTTTTGCATGAATTGTGGAAAATTTAAATAATAGGAATCTTGTTTGAAAAATGAACTCATTTTATGTGTGGATTCAAAAATTGGTTTTTAGACTATGGTTATGAGTGAGAAATTGTGTACCTTTTTTGTATCTTTTTAAGTGGAGTTTTATGAATTTACAATGGATTTGAAAAAGGGTTTGGGGAGAGTAAAATTAAAAGTGGTTTTTTCATGAAAATGGTGATTTCTTTGGTATGTTTTACATTGATTTGTGGTAGTGGTGATGTGTACAACATGTGAACATGAACATGATCTCAAGGGGATCCTATGTAACTAGTTGGATGGACTAAAAGTAGATTTCTAGTGATATAGAAGAGGCTACAAACTATTTTAACTTATCAAGATTGATGATGGAAACACTAAATAAATATGGAAGATGATTGGAGATCATTAAATATTTTGATGTTGATCCTCTCTAGTGGATCGTGCATGATAATGTTGTAGGTCATAGTTTCTATGTCACATTTCACCGATATGAGAGGTTCATAGAATCCCACATAATCTAGTTTGACCTTAAGGATTTTACCATGGTGAGCTATTATATATGATGTGGTTCCATCCATCAGCATAAGATGGATCCCTTATGTGTATTTTTGTGTCTGTGTATTTTATAAAATCTCCCTTTTCCTTTAATGAAGCAATTGAAAAATGATTTTCTTTGAAATTATTCCTTTTTAAATTGTTTTCCTATGAAGATGTTTTTACTAGAATTGTTTTAAAATATTTTACTTGAATAAACATTTTAGATTTTCTTTTTTGGATTGAAATATTAATATCTTGGTGGCATCTAATTGGGATTTGACTCGCACCCTACATAAACCCTTGGGTGTATGTAGACCTTGTTGTATGTTTGTTCCAGATGAAGGATATAAGTTTATTGATGGTGTTTCGGGTTTCTAGTGGCCATACCTTGTGGACCTTGGTGGTGGTTTCTTGTAGATGTATTTCCTTTTATTTCATAGGGGTTTGGTATAGATTTTTGGTACCTTTTTTGTTGTTTTATTTTTGGGGTTGTGTATAAAGTTGTAAATCTATAAATCTTAAAATTCTTATAGGATTGTTTGGTTATGAATTTTTATTTTATGATTGTTTATATTTGTGGTTGTTTCATTATTGTTTATTCAGGTAAATAATTCCCACATGTTTTATTTGATACCTGAGAACTTTTTTCATCCCATGTGGATTAGGAACACCACTCAGGACTAGACAAAAATCTTGTTGGGCACCGGGATAGATGGTGACCCACCTTGGTTTATGAAAAATTGGTATCGGAGGCAGGTTCACTCTTTTGGGTCATGTTCCTTGGGGAAGATTATAGGTAGACAAGAGCTAGGGTTTTTAGGAATTGGTGTTATGGTTACGAGTAAGGTGTTGGGATTTCACACCATGTTATGGGTTTTAAGATACCAGTGGAAGTTGGGTTTTATCTAAGTTCTATGGTCCTTATGGTTGCTTGTGGTTTGGGAAATTAAATGGGAGTTGGTTCAACGATCTTAGTGAGCTCCTAGGGCCTGGAAATTTATGTGTAGTTGGGGTCAATTTCTTAAAAACTCTCTGTAATGGTGGTGTGACTTTCTTATGGCTGCCAACCATATGTCTTATCCACCCATGAACATTATTTTACTCTATATTTATTCAGTATCTCCTCAGGTTCAGGAACCAAAAAAATTTTAAAAAAATTAAGGAATGTAGATTTTAAAAGCGGTTGTGGTTTGATTTTGAAAAGGTTAGAAAATTGGTTTTCAAATTTTTTTGGGAGGAAGTCTTAAGAAAGTGGAATTTCATGAAACAATACCTGTGTAAAATATGATTTATTTTAATGAATATGGGTTTTTTTAAACCAATATGTGGTCTTTTGGGAAAAAATTAGTTGTTTGAGAAAATGAAAAATCAATTTTAAAATGGAAAAGTGGGTTGAAGGTTTACTTTATAAAGTGTGAGAGTTTTTATTTAACCATTGATATTTTTGTGTGTGACCACATGCTAGTATATGTGTGGGAAGTGAATGGATTCCCAGATTGGTGTGAAAAAAATGCTTGTAAGAGCATCCATGGGATACCAT
This sequence comes from Viscum album, assembly GCA_963277665.1. NCBI lineage: Eukaryota > Viridiplantae > Streptophyta > Magnoliopsida > Santalales > Viscaceae > Viscum > Viscum album. Next base: position 1,317,033,972 of record OY728165.1, on the reverse strand, counting down.
TGGTGAATATGCAAACCACAGATCCTATTTTATTTTCAAATGAACTTATAAAATAAAAGGTAATATTTTGATAACCGGTGACTGTGTGGTGTGTATTCTTGTATTTTATTATTGTTTCTATTGAGGTGTTTCAAGACTGATAATTCATCATGGTCGGATCACATTTCATGTTTGATTTCTTCTTGTTGTGGCTTGTCATCTCTAGGGTGTTATTTTGTTTGGACCCTTTATTTATCTTTTTGGCTAGTGTATGCCCCATAAAGAGTTAATTCATGATTAAAGTGTTTCTATTCGTGATTTTTCATTGGAATACCCTTCATTAGATCAGTATAAGGGATTTATTCTTGAGATTTGGATATTGAATCTACCCCTTTTTTTCAGGAAAAGGACCCTCTCGTAATGGGGGAATAGGTGTGATATGAGTTGAAATAAGTAGTAATTTTTTGAGTTGCTTGATTCAACGAATGGGGAGTCTGACATCAGTGTGTCTGAAGGTCCTTTCTGGAAGTAGTGATAAGAATTCTAATGAGGTGAGTTAAAATAATCCTTGGTGATTGGTGATATCCATTATCTTAGAGGTCCTTTGAACCTTCTGTTTGTTTCATCTAAGTAAGATATCTCATTTATACACCCATGTTGTGAATCTAGTTATAAGAGTCTGTTAAGTGTGTTTATAGTAATCTATTTCTTTTTGGGACTTTGTTCAAGGTCCCTCTATTATAATGCTTTTGTTGGTTTCAAGGGTCATGTTTGGTGAAATCATGAAGTATTTTCCCCTTTTTATATGAAAGGTAACTGTTGAGGAACCCTTCACGAGCCTCTATTTCATCAGAGACATATCTTTATTTTGAGGAATTACAAATTTCACTATTTCAGGTGGAGGTTTATTTTGGGTGTCCTTCCTTACAACATTACTCATTCAAAGTATAATGGGATGATGCATACATATATTTTAAGCCTCTATTTTGGTAAAAGATACATATGGGAGTAAGTGTATGTCGGGGTGTACTATATTTATTAGTGTCTCATAAGTCGCGGTATGGTTTCTTATGGCACTAGAAGTAGAAGAACTATTCAAGGGTTTTTGGCACTTGACTGTGAGTCAAAAGATGTTTCATTCAATATGATCCAGACATTGGTCTGAGAGTGAAGCATGTGTGTAGTTTGGAACCGCTAGGGGATGTAAAGTACCTTGGTCTAGTGTCTTTATTCAGTTTGATAAATGGAGATAGTTTATTCTTTCCATGTGTTTGTTCCATCCTGAACAGTCCCATTGGATGGAGGGTTCTTGAGGAACTTCTTTCTTTACTATGAACTGTGTGGGTGGATGATACCATCATTGGTAATAAGGATATGTTGTTGTTTCTTTTTCTCGATCCTCGATTCTTATCCCCTTGTAGATGTAGATCTTTTTGTGGTTAAACATGTATGGCTAGCCTTGTGACTCAATCTCATTTTGTGTGTGCTCATATTAGTATAATAATTCCCTGTAAGTGTAGTGAACCTTGTGAGGTTTTCTGTTTTTTTATTCTTTTTTGATGGATCCCTTGTGGTATGGTTTTGGTTTGTGTTGGGTCTCCTGCTTCCATTTGTGTTTGTAGGTGTGTAATGTTACTAAGATGTCCCATGATGGGATTTTATGATAGTTTGTGCTAGTTGGTTAAATTGGTTTGTTCTTATGGTGGAGAGACCCCCCACAGGTCTCACTGAAATTCCTCCAAAATATGTTAGTGTTATCCTATTTGTTATAGTGGGGAGTCCATTCAGGCCTCCCTATGTTAGTGTCCTAGCTTCATCTCAGTTTTCATGTGGTTTATTATGGTGGAGAGTTTGTTCGTGTCTCCCCATGTTAGTAATTAGGATTCAGTCATAGAATTGGGTAGGTGGTCAGTTGTATCGTTCGAAGCAATCTATACCTAAGCTCCTTCATTGAATAAATGTTGGGATTGGAGTGTGACCAACAGTTTCGCTGAATTGGGGATGTGGTAGACATGTCTGGATTCGTTGTCCATTTCAAGTGGACCGCATGAGCTTCTCATGAATGTTTAAGGTTTTATCATAGAAATTTGGATTGTGTACGGTGAAAGTATCCTTTCCATTAATTGATCAAATGGAGGTTATTTTTCTTTTGGGGGTGGGTTACACTTAGAGGGGATTCCACTTGGGGTCCCTTGAGATTAATTTGTAAGTCTTTTTATTTGATGGTAGTGGTCTTTCCCCTTCTCTCATGTAATTTTTTGGGGTTCTCATTGAATTATAAAGGAGCGTCAGTTTTTCTTTTTGGTCTAGACCTTATTGTGGCTTACCTTGGGTTGAAATCGTTATGGTGGATAGAATTTTCACACCCCAAAATTTTATGTTATTTTATTTTTTTATTTTCTTGTCTTTAGATATTCTTATCAAGGTTTGGGTTGAGTCTTGATTTGAATTTTTGAGTTTTATTTGAAAATTGGTGTTTTGGGCTTGGCAGCATCTGAAGTACGGCAGAGACCGATTTAGAAACCATCCATCTTCACCCTAGTAACCGTGTAGACTTCTTATATTCAAAAACAAATTTAAGGAAAGATGAAATAAAATAAGAAAAGTACAAAAATAAAATAATTGTTTAATAATAATAATCATAATAATGATAATATTATTATTGAGATTATAAATAATAATATTATTAATAATATTATTATTAGTATTATTATTATTATTATTATAATTAATATTAATTTTTTTAGGGTTTTGATTAATCACAAAAGGGGGTCTCCCTTTCACCATCCCTCACCCCCTACACGACACACCCCCTTATCCCAGTTACATGTACCACTCATACGACCCCTCCGGTGGCCTCCCTCTCTCTAGTGGCCTCCCTCCTTCCTTCGAAGTCTCCTACCTGCATGACCTATCATCCCCTCTACTATATCCACCTCATGTAGTCGCTCCCCCCCCCCTCTCCTACTCGTTTGGCCCAGCCGATTGGGAAATCTGGCACACAGCTCCTCCCCAGCTGCTCACCGCCCTTATTATCCTAATATCGTGGGTGTAGCCTAATCTATGTAAGTTTCTTATCTCTTGTGTTCCCACTTTATTTTAGGTTTTTTATTCCTTCCTTTGGGTATTTTATTTTCCAAAGGGAATGGTGGAGTTTTTAGGGTGATATCTTGATCTGTTGGGTTAAATTTTGTTGATTAGGGTTCGATCTTGTCTTTTGAAGTTATGGTTGAGTTGAAGTTGGATTTATACATCAGTTTTAATGGATTTATCCACATGAGGTAGGTGGTTACATTCCCTATAATTTTTATATGATTTGATTTGTTTGTTAAATTAATTTTAATATGTTCAATACTTTGATTTTATGGTGAGAAGTACCATTTTGAGATTTTTTGGCATGCTTTTGTAATGGAAATGAATTTTTATATTGGAAAATGGCTAGATTCTGTGTATGATTTAAGTATGGTTTCCTAAAAATAGATTTATGCCTTGTGTAAAAGATTCTAAATATGTATTCATGGGAACTTGAGGTGGATATGTGTTGAAAAGGGCTTTTCAATGGAGCATGGATCATCTGGGCATGTTAGCCTTTTTATTAACTTTTTAATATAAATTGTGAATTGTTTAAATGATGAAAATATTGTTTTAAAAATGGTATTAGTTTATGTGTGGCTTAATAAAGGGTCTTTTCCCATTGAATTGGTTGGTTTCAATTTTTTGTTTTCTTATGATTTTTAAATAGGAATTTTTGAATTTTGTAAGTGATGGTAAAATCATTTGAAATGGGTTTTTAGTGTGAGTAAAATGGAAAATGGATTAGTATTCGAATTTCATCCTTTTTTCACTTTTTAGTATGATTTTTGAATTATTTAAATAATAGGAAGTTTATTTTTTCAATTAACTTGTGTTATGTGTGGATTCAAACATCGGGTCTTAGCCCATGGTTTTGAGTGAGCAATTGTGTTTCTTTCTTGTGTATTGATAAATTTAGTTTTATGAATTAACAATGTATTTTAAAATTAGTTTTTTCAAGTGTAGAATTGAAAGTATTTTCTTTATGAAATATGTGATTTCTATTTTATTCTAGACATTGAGTTGTGGGAGTGGTGACATCTGTGACAAGTGAAAAAGAACTTGTGCCTAAGGGAATACCAGGTAACTAGGTGGATGGAAAAGGACTATCTTGATAGTGATATGGAAGAGGCTATAACCTAGTATCACATAACATGATTTAATATGACAAAACTAACTAAATATGTATGATAATTAGAGATGAGGATAATTTGGGATGTTTATCCTCTCCTATGGCTCCTGCATGAGAACGATATTGGTCGTGGTATCTATGCCACATTTCATCAAGATGTGATGTGTCTAGAATCAAGCTTAATATAGTTTAACCATAGGGATTTATCAATGGTTTTATAATATATATAATGTGGTGAAATCCATTTTCATTCATTGGATCCCTTGTGTGTATATGTGTGTGTGTGTTTTTATAAAATCCTATTTTTTCTTTAAGCAATCTTTTGAAAAATGGTTTTCTTTGAAAGTGTTACTTTATAATGTGTTTACCTAAGAATATGTTTCTCCAAGAAATGTTTTAGAAGATTTTACTTTAATAAGAATATTATATCCTCTTTAAATGTTTTGGCATCCAATATTTATATCTAGGTGGAATCCTACTGGGCTTTGGTTCACATCCCACACACACCAGTGAATGCATGTAGACCTTGTTGTATGTTTGTTCCAAGTAAAGGCAAGAGGTTTAGTGATGGAAGTTTGGGTTTTTAGTGTGATTCCATTATAGAAATTTGTGGCAGTGGCTTGATTATGTGGTTTCTATCATTACATGGAGATTTTTTATAGTGTTTTGGTATGCTTTTTGTTGTGTTATTTTTTGGGGTTTTGTCTAAATTTTTAAATATCTAAATCATGAAATTATTAATATATTATTTGGTAATGAATTTTTATTTTATGATTATTTATATTTTTTGTTATTTTATGATTTTTTATTTGGTTAAATAATTCCCTCATGTTTGATTAGATAACTGAGAACTTATGTCAATTTATTTGGGATTGGGAATGCCCCTCTGGCCTTACCATGCATCGGGTCAGGCACTGAGTCAGATGGAAACCCAACTTATTTCATGACAACATGAGTTCTATGAAATATAATACTAAAAAGATAATGTTTGATAATTTCTGAATGATATATGTTTAAAACATAAAAAATTGAATGAATGACTTACTAAAGTTGTAAACAATTATTCTTCTTTAGGGGGACCTATTTTTGAGCCAAATTAATCATTATAAATTCTCAAAATTCTACAACCTAGATGAAGTGAAATCTTGGATATTATTGGACAATATATAGAGTTCATGAATTTAAAAATAAATGATTTCATTTTAATGATTATAATTAATGAGGAAAACATGGAAGATAAAGATAGAAAGAATAGATTGTTTTAGAAGGAGAATACTGGTATGAAATTATCAACATTAAATGATGAAAATCAAAAAAAATTAAAATATATGTCTCATCTAATGAAGAAACATAAAGTAATTCTACTTTATATGGTGAACTATGTCAATTTTATAGAATTTTTAAAAAGTTATATAACAATAATAGAGGTTTTATGAAACTTGTAAATATGTACAAAATGTTTGATAAAAACCCTAAGGATGTAAGATTCTATGAATGAAAAAATTTTGGACACATCAAACCAAATTTTCCACAGCAGAAAGATAATAAAAAATTTAAGGAAAGTTACATCATAAAAGTTAGAGACAAGAAAAAATCCATGAAGTCCATGAAAGCTACATGGAGTTATTAAAATTATTCAAGTGATCACACATATTTAAAATCATAAGTAGAAAATTCTAATCATAATGAAAACATGTACTTTATGGATTAATCTAATGAGTTAAATTCATATTATTTTTCTGAGTATGATTTTGAATTGGAAAATGAAAATTTATCTTATTAATAATTAAATGTGTGTTGTACATGATGAAAACTATGCATGAATCTTCAAAAACAAATATATATATTTTATAAATTCCAATTATGTTATTTTTAATGTAAATGATGACTTAAATAAATAAACAAATTAGGTATAAAAACCATGCTGGGGAGTCATTCTACATCCTTCATTGAACTTGGTAACAATATCAGAAAAGTGTAATATGATGTTTTGGACTACAAATATACTACAAGTGTTTTGAAAAATAGAGGAAATTAGTCAAATAAAATTATCTGTAATAAAAAGGTTCATAAAATTAACATTGGAATAGGAATTCATAGTGAAAAAACAAACATTTTTAAAACTATTTTGAACCAATTTATATGCAGAAGAACCTACATAAAATTACATTTTTCGTTATGGAGAGTTTGAGATCAATGCCTATAATTTAAGATTTAAATACCCTCAATTTTTTGGTTCTAAACAATAATTTATTTATAATGGTTTTTTTAAATTTAGTGTGGGATTATTTGGATAGAAATATAGATTTTTATTTCCAAATAATTAGTTTCTAAAATTTTTGGACATAAGAAATTTTGGGTAACAAAACAATTCTGTATTTAATTTAACTTTTTAGGTATAAATTTTGAAGATTATCATTGAAAATATTTATATCGACATTTGATGATCAAGGAATATTGGTGGTTATTTATCTAATTTAAACTCCCTATCAAAGATAATATATTCTATTCCACATTTGGTGATAATTATAAATCCAATATTATGAGAGTTTTATTGGTTGGTAGTCAAGTTTTTGTTTACATCACCAGCATTTTATATGTAGAATGATTAAAAGAAAATTGAGTTATTAGTTCTCAACATTGTCATGAAGGTTATTTTTTTCATATTTCTAATCATAAATTTTATGTTTTCAATGATAAAACTCTTAATTTTGAGAAACCTAGAATAGAGAATATCTAAACTATATATTTTAATTCATTAGGTGGACAAAAAAGGAACTATTAAAACTCTAAAAAATTGAATCCTGAATTTTTTCATATAATACTAGGACATTATAATTTTTATTCATTGAGATAATTTTCCAAATGTAAATTACATTTAGATTTATATAAATATAAATTGAATAAAAAGATTTTATGTGACAAATTCCAAATGATCAATCATTATAAGTAGTCTTTTAATCTAATTAAGGTGGTTTATACATCACCAATTCTTAAGACATATTTATATGGATTTGTTAGACCATTTAGAATGTCAAGTCTAATATAAAAATCCTTTTTTATGAATTATAGGATGATCTATCTATATTTACATGGGTTTTATATTCGAGTGTTAAAAGTGAATCCCTCTCTGTTTTTATATAATTTTTTAAATTATTTAAAATAATATTATAAAATTATTGATCTAAGAAGTCACCATGGTAGAGAATTTGAGAACCAAGAGTTCAATTTATAATTTTTAGAAGACGGTATCAAACATAATTTTTATTCCCTAATGAAACCTTAATAAAATGGTGTTGTTGAAAGGATGAATATGACATTGTAATAAATTTCTAGAAAAATGTTTTTATCCTCCCTACTCATTTTATACTGAAGCTATAAATATATAATGTTATATTATAAACAGAGTTTTAATATTATCTATTTAAAAAAAACTCCCTATGAGTGATGGAATAATATGAATCCAAAAGTTGGAAAATTCAAAGTGATTGGATGCAAGGTTTATATTCTAAAAAAAGGATAATCTTGGAAATCTTGGTCCAAAATATTATGAGAGAATATTCCTTGGATAATCTTATACTTCCATTGTATATACCATTTTAATAAAAAAGTGAAATGAAATTAGAGAGTCAACTCCTTTAAATATTATAAAAGTGATCATTTTGATCACAAAATGCCTTAATATAATGAGATTTGTGATTCTATTTAAAAATAACAAACCCATATATCTTTTCAATAAGAAAAAAGGATGATGATTTGGAATTTAGTTTTGCACAAAGTAATATTGAAATTATTTACACTAGTGAACCAAAAAGTGTTCTACTTAGACAACCTTCAACTATTATGAACCATCCCATTGAAACATTTATAGGAAACTTAGAGTAATGGATTAGGACTATGAGGATTTTAGTAAATCATATTGAGTTTTATAAATTTATATACTAAATAGATACTAAGTCATAATATAAAGGTTTATTATATGGGAGTTGTATTTTAGAAATGAAAACAGAATTATAATAGCTCAATAGTATTAAGAAATGTGAATTAGTTTATAAAACATGTGATTATCCTGTTATAGTAACAAAATGACTTTTTTAAATAAATATGATGGTAATTGTGTTATCACTATAAATAAGTCTATAATTGTTTTTAATGGATATAACCATGGATGATATATAGATTATAAAGATTCATTTTCACCTATATCTAGGCTAGGAGAAATTAGGATTCTACTTTCTCATGAATCATATATAAATTTCAAATTATATTATATGGATTACAAGTTTTCCTTTTTCTAATGGATTTATTATGGAGGAAGGTCATTTTGAATAATGTCTTGGTTTTAAAAATACTCACTTTCCAAATTTAGTTTTTAAACATAACAAATCTATTTATGGACTTAAACATGCTCATAGATCTTGGTATAAACATTTATGTTCACTTATTTTATCTTTTTCGTAGTAGGTGTGTCATATCCTGATCTATTTAAGAAAAAAAATATCTTTAGATATTTTTTTAATTCATATATTTGTAGATAATTTGATATTTGGTTCAGTAAATAAAAAATTGTCTAATGAATCTTCAAAACACATGAAAAAGGAATTTGAAATGAGCATGATGGGTTTGTTAAATAATTTTCAAGGTTTATATATTTATAAAAAATACTCTGGGAATTAGATAATTCATATAAAAAACATACATGATTTGCCTAAAATATTGGGACAAGAATGTAGTATAGTATATAAAACTAATAAGATTTCTATGTAAAATGATTACTTGCATGATGTTAGGAAACATGTTGACGATGAGATATATAGTGGAGTAATTTAGAGACTGTTTTATTTAACTTGTAGTATACTAGATATTTTTTTGTAGTATCCATATGTTATAGAATTAAAGAAAATACTATTTATTCTCATTTTAAAATCCTAGAAAATAAATTTAATGTATTTAAAAGGAAAAATTCATATCTAATTACTTGTTTGATAAAATTAAGATTTTAATCTGGCATAATATTTAGATGCCAAATTTGGTGGTCATAGGCTAAATAATAAGAGTACATCAAGAACCAGATATTTTCTAGGTAAATACCTAGTATCTTGTTCTAGTATAAAATGACAATATGTATCATTATCAACCAATGAAGTATACTATATAGATGCTGGTATATATTGTACACAAGTATTATTGATGAAATAGACCTTAATGGATATAGGATTCAATTATAATCAAGTATCAATAAGATGTGATAACATTATTACTATCAAAATGTCAAATATTATGATAAAAAATACATGAAGTGTGAATATATACTTAAGGAATAATTTCTTGAGGGATCATGCTCAAAAATTGATTTTACTCTTGAATTAACCACTTTTGATAATTAGTTGGTAGATATTTTTATTAATCCCCTTTCATGTGATCATTTTGATTTTAGTAAAAGAGAATTGGAATTATTTGAATTTAAATGAGTTTAATTCATTTTATTTTTATCTATGATTTATTTTACTAATATTTTATTTTAATTTCTAATGGGAATTACATTAATTTACACTGTAATTTTATTTGAATTTAGCTAATTTTTTTAAAAAAATGAGTGAAATTTTGTTTCTATTTATATTATATTTTTTTTTTCAGAATTGAACCAAAACCAAATAACGTACAAAATACATTTAGGAATCGGGTATGTGACATTAAACTAAATCATATCTCAATCATTTAACCACTTCAATATGTTTCTTTCTGTAGAAGCTATACTATATCCTCAAACATCTTGATCATTGCTTGACCACAGACTAACTAGTCTACCATGGTAAAGTCTATTCATGGTGATGATGAATGATACCACACATCCAAGAAAGAAAAAGGTTATGGTTTTCCATGAAGAGTTATCATTTTGAATTATGTCGATAAGGATTTGATGTAGATAAATGGGATGATGATGAAGAAAGTCTTTCAGTTTTGTGGATGGGATTTTTTTTGATGAAAATAAATCTATTTTATTATTTAAATAAGAACAAAATTAGTTTTCAAAGAATGGGGAGTTTTATTTCTCTATAATAGTAGATGTTGGTTTATTGAATGCCACTGGGAATCTAGTGAAAGTTTTATTAGTTGATTTGGAAGAAATAATAAATTTACCTGATAAGGTGGAGTGTAATTTTAGCAAAACTGTGGTCAGTACTAATTCAGTAGGACCTAAAAAGTGTTCAATTTTCATTTAAATATTTTCCATCAATAAGTAGCTAGTGTAGTATTTCTTAGCTGAATGGTTGAACGTGTGTAGGTTTGATCAAACTAGGATAGACTAGAGAGAGAGAAGAATAATGTTTTCTTTCAAGATATTAATGTCTTGTATATGATGATAAAAAATTTATTATTAAATCTTCCATGGAAAATGATGATTTTTATATAATGTTTCTATAATGGTAAAGGTAAGGAGAATTATTATCCCTATGGTAGCCTGATCTCCATAGATATAAAGAATAAGGAATTAGTTCTTAATAAAGGAGATGCTATAAAATATCATAAGTGTAATAAAATATTTACAGTGACATTTAAAATCAGTTTGTACTTCGATGAATCAAAATCGAATTCCTTTATTCTTGTTGGTCAGAAAAGTGTGGCTCTGGGGGATTCATCCCAAACATCACCACCTATGGATGAAACACATGTTAAGATTGTTCCTTTTAAAGAGTAGAAAGATTTATAAGTGTCCATTATAGGTCATTAGTTTCTAGAATTCAATCCTACATTTTATGAGCTTGTTTAGACTCATTGAGAAGAATTTTTTGTAGCTGATGAAGGAGTTCATCATGGTGAACTAGTTGTTTACACAACAGTTATATTTCATGAGTTGAGGATAGGTGATTATTTTTCTACTATTTCTAGCATTGAAGTCATATATGATGTTGAGGAAGAGCATTAGACTGTGGATCTAACTCTTACAAGATCAGCTACCGGTGGAGAAAATACTGTTTATGTGGTTATAGAGAATGACGAAAATTATCATAAACCAAATGAATCATCATGACCTTTTTCCATAAAGAGGAACCTCAAGTGATTTGTAGTTCATATAGTTTATAAATTTAATATGTTCCCTTTGTTATTTTGACTGACTATTATAATATTGGATGATTTTATAATTATTTGAAACATGTATTGATATCCTCAATGTATTCTATATCAGAAAACAATTTTCATAAATTGGTTTGGATTATGGAAAGCCAACCATATTTGACCAATATTATTCAGACATCCCCCTTGTATAAAAATAATTATCCAAAGTGGTTGAAAAAGATATTTAAAATATTAAAACACTTGCGAGTGGTTTAAAATATTTTTATCCAACCATATCTGATTTCTATATCTTGGTGTGATAGTTTCATCTTAAAGAGACATGTTCCATAATCTTACAAAGGTGAAATATAGTATTATCAATATGGAATTAATGAGATTAATCAAATTATGATAGAATTTATAGAAATGTTGCACACTTTATAGTTTTTTTTATAAGTCATTTTGAGTTCATCAATATGATTCATCCCTCTACAAATACAATCTCATAATCTTCAATTATTCAAGATTTTTAGAATGGAGATGATTTGATGGTTTCAAAGTTGACTTTTTAAAACTCTCAGATTCAATCCAAATAATGTGATGGGTTTACACTGATATTGATGTAAGAGTTAAAGAAAGTCATCTATGGTGAGTTCCAATATAGTAGAGAAATAATTAGGAATATTTTTATTGGAATACTTATGTCCCTAAATGAAATAATATGATCTTTTTAAGAATTTTATGGAATTTTGAAGGAGATCCTAGATGTTTCTATAGATATTCAAGGGATGGTTTTTACGTATCTCGGTTTAGTGCCAAAATTCATCGGTTATTATTAATGTTTTTATAAAGATATTATAAGGAGATTAAAGTTATGAACTATGAATCTTCAGAAAAAAAAATCCAGTTCATTATATAAGGATGTTCCATTAGTAATAGTTTCTTATATAAGGAAAGAACTTTTTTATAATCATATTAGGATAATTACTGTAGTGTAATTAGTTGAAGCACTTTTTGTATCTTCTATAGTTTCCTTTGAAACTACCACTGATTCACCTACTACTATATCTAAACCACTTGTCAGTATTGTTATGGAGTTATCCAAATGATTATAAGATTATACATCCAATATGGATAAGAATTTCAAATCCATTAAAAGATGAATGATCTGTGTTCAAGGAACTATTGATTGATATCTATAAATTTGGATTAAGAGTTATCAGTTTATTTTCTATCATTAAAACTACTCAAATATCTAGTGAACCTTTGATTATTACCTTTATTCATCTTTAATCTTTCGAAGTGATATTGAAAATTTTCTTATAAATAGTTTCCCATATGCATAGAATAATATTTATGATTCTCCATGAGTTCAATAAATTAGATATCCTCATAATAATAAATATGTGTGTAGATGGTTTGTGTAATCTAATAGGGAGAAGAACAATAGGTCATGATCCTCTAGATACCTTTAATGGTTCCCGAAATCGAATTGATTCTTCAATTGATACCGTGAGGATCTATCAGAATGTGTTAGACAAAGTGGATTCTACCCAAGCTATTTATTGATCTAGGGATAGAAGCTCTTCCATTGATCCTATAAAGACAATTCATTCTATTCTAGATAGATATTATTATCTCAATATAGTGGAAGGAAATATTTAATGAATTATTTCCCAACCTAATTAGTTTCCACAAGTCAAATATGCTATATTATTAGAAACTGGAGTGACTACCGAGATATGGAAGGAAGTGATGCCACTAGAAATGGACCATATAAATACCTTTATATCTTCTCATATCATCTAGTTTCCTCCACCCAGACCACCATCTCATTTTGACCTTGTCCGTAAGCACGGGTTTTCTAAATAATGAGTTATATTTTATTCTTGATTTTTAACTAGATAAATCATTGGACACATTTTTATAATTAATGATATTCCGATTTATTCATTTATTATCTCTTCTATAGTGATTTTTTTATATTATGTTAATCATTTATTATCTTCTTATTAGTGATTTTTTTCATTTTATGGTTTTAATAACTTTATATTTTTTGCTAAATTTTATTCTTGTCATAATTTCACATCCATTCTTAGCACTATACTACATCAATTTATTACTTTATATGATATATTAACAAATTATATCTTGTCATTACACTTACATTTAATGACACAAAAGGGTGAGAAGTTGTAGATGTTTAACATAGGTATATTTTAGATAAGTTTAACAATATTTTAATTAATGGGGGGGATATAATAGTAATACAATGAGGATAAGTGACTAACTAATTGGTAGGAACACTAAATTTTAAAATAAATAAATATATTATTTAGTTTTTTAAAAATTATTATTAAACCTTTCAAAATTTTCTTTTTTAATTTATTATAGATTTTATGATGATAAAAAATGAGAAAAGTTTTAGACTACTAATATTGTTCCATCATATTACATGTATTTTAGGTTATGATGGTCTCAAATACCTTTCATAAATTACTGATGATTCTTTTTTAATTATATTTATCATGTTTTATATTTATCCTTGTCTTTATACTATTAAATTCATTAAATCTGTAGTTTTAGGAATTTTTCTTAAGCATTACTACATCTAGAAATATTGTCTACATGAGGAATTATTCTACATGGAGAAATGACTACATAGAGTATTCGGTTATGTAAATATCATATGTGAGTAATTTTCCTCTATGAATCTGATACGTCATAAAATTAACTGTTTACAAATTTCCTAGATTGGTGAATTGTCTATGTGAGAAATTGTATTGGTATATTTAATAGTTATGAGAATCAGTTATGTGGAGTAATCAGTTACATGATTTCGATAGATGGTGAAATCAATTATGTAGATTCAAATGGTTGATTCAAATCATCTACTATAATTTTGGCTATGTGATCAAGAATTCCATGTGAAGAAAATGATCCATCTGGTGAATGCCTTTGAAAAACTATCTATATGGATAAATCAGCTAAAATAAAAAATACTATGAATTTCAAGTCAGAAATGTGAATTCAAATGTATAGAATTAATATATTTCTTGACATAGAATTTCCTATAGAATTCTGAAACTAGGTAATTATAAATTATGATGTAATTTTATAGAGAGTTAATGGTGTCATGTATTCCTTAAATGATGTAAAACCTCTGCTGGTAAAAATGATTGTAATAAGATGTATGTATGGATAAAGGAAACAATAAGAAGGATAATTTAAAAGATAATAGTATTGTAAAGGTATTTCCAAGAAAAGGATGTGTGTTTCTAAATTAAAATTTATCAATTTTATGGGTCTATGGTATTGTATTTAAAATTCAATTTTTCATGATTTTTGAAAGATTTACCAAGTGTGGAAAAGAGAATATTCATAAGAATAAAATCTCTTTTTCTATTCTGAGAACTCTCTTTATCTATTGAATTTCATGTGAGTTTCCAATTTATAATAAAAAAAGATGATTTTTAATGATCTATAGTTGTTTTATCTCTATAATACTTACTATCATTTCAAAAGAATCTATTCTAGTTACAATTTTTTCTTATTATCTCTCTATGAGATCTTTTCCTTTTAGATGTTTTATTTTATAACTTTTATATCAATATTTAATAACTCCATTTAGTCATGTTTTAGTTATATTGATTACTTGAAAAATAACCTTGATAGATATTGATTATAAATCCTTTTTAGATCCTAGTTGAAAGTAAGTCCACCAATTCTACCAAGTGTTGACTAGTTGCACTCAGTCATGAAGCCCTTAAAAAAAGATAGGAAATCCCCATAAAAAATACCGGTCTCTTTAAAATCCCTAAGATCTTGGATTTGAGTATTGGTGGATTGGACTGGGGTATTTATGTTCCCTTAACTAGTATACTTCTCTATGTCTGATATTTCTTTTCTATTCTTTTATTTTTACTACATGCTTATATTAATTAAATGATTGGAAGAAATCCTATCGTTAAAGAGGATGGATTTATATGAAAAGAAAATTTAATTTACATAATTCACCACCCCTATTGATTCTTTGTGTAGTTTATATTTGATTACAAAAACATTATAAATTTTTATACAATCATTTTTTTAATAGATCATTGATCCAAAAAAGAAACATTGATCAAAATATATGTCTATTTAGAGTTGAATATCTAATATCAACTCACATTAGGAAAACATAGAAGACTAATAAACATAACATGGATTTAGAGGAGTTTTTATGACTATAGGAAGAATGAAAAAAGTTTTTGGAACTTTATACTATGGATTATTAGTGTTCATGTTTTCAAAACTGTTAATTAATTATACATGACTTACTATATAATTATTTATATATCATCATATTTTTCACATTGTTTTCCAATATTTATGGAATTTGTGCATATGGTTCTATATCAAGATACAATAATTTCATTGTAATCATTCATAAATAATCCCAAGAGTGTAGTATTTTCATGAAAACCATATATCTTAGTAAATTTTCTTGTATGATCCCAATATTATTTAATTTTTACTGAAAACATTACCGATATACTCTATAAAAAATACATGAAGTTGTGTTTTTAATATTTTTTAAACAAGATTCATTTTTTAAAATAATTATATCCCTTAATTCCTTTCAAAAAATTATAAATCACATAAATTTTAAAATTCAATCATGTGATTTATATGCCACATTAATAATTTTTGTTCAAAAACCTTCAATTGACCACACAATATGACTATTTTGGTATATTATACAATATTAAATCTTGAAATATTAATTTTTTATTCATATAAAGACTAATAACAATCATTCTATATAAATATCTTATGATAAATAAATGATAATCATTTTTATAAAAAGTCCACAACCAATCATGCCTTTACTTAAGGAAATATTATCACTTATGAAGACCAATATCAAAATAACATTCTATATATACACAACTATACCTAAAAAATGTAACTACTGTTTTTTATTGAAATTTCAAATCATAATACTATGAACCTTATTTTTATAATAAATAAATTATCCAAAAATATCCTTAGGAAAATAAATCAAGAGTATTCAAACATAAATTACTAAATATTTGGAATGAAAAATAAGTGTTCCATGATTTTAAACTCAAAACAATTTTGTATATGATAAAATGAATCACATATCATTATACAAACCCAAAATAGAATATAATCAAAACATTGTTTACATAAAATTTCCTATTATAAATTTTCATCTTTTGAAACATAGACTTATACCAAAAGAGTATAAAAAATATTCAAATAAAACAAATAGAAAAATTTCAAAATAATACATGTATTCTAAAGTACTTCAACATAAAATTTATTACATTGTAAAATAAAAATAAAAATAATAAAGTTTCAGTTCAAAAAATCATTTATAATAAAAATAAAACTAATGAAAAAAATAAAAAACTCTATTTTTATCTCTAAAAAATAAATTAATAGAACATGAATCATTTGGTTGGGTAATTAGAAATTATCACCTGGTAATTGGGAAAAATAAACATTGATATTTACATGAGTGACATAGAATTTTCTTTATCAAACCATTAATAATAATTAAATAAAGAATAATTTGGATAAGAGTTATCTAGTATCCCTATAATTTCATATTTCAAGAAACCTCAATAAAGACAAATTTGAAAAAAAATTATTAATGATATAATTTAGGATATATTCATCTAAACTATGTAAATTTATTCCAACTATTAAAATTTGAAAATGGAGAACAAATTTACACCCAATTTTACATCAATCACATCATTTATTCACAATTCACTCATATATTATACCATTATATATGATGAACTTCAAAAATAAAACCACAGTAAAATTTATCCTATATTTTATTATTTAAAAATGATTTTTCAAAGAAGCATTATTAAATAAGAACATGAAGTCATTTTTTAAAGTATTTTAAAATTATTTCAATTAAGATATAATAGTAAATAATTTTTACTATAAATTCCTTTAAATCCATTACTATGTATAAATTTTCTAAAAAAATCTATAATTTAGAAATTAAGTTAATAGACTATTAAAAAAGGTTAAATGAATGGTTTGATAAAAATTCCAATTTCTACCCATTACAACATCATGAAATAAAGTTTATTAAACATATCTATTATTAAAAAACACAAATCCATAAATTAAACTAGATACTAATTTATAATTAGTTAAATACTAAAATAATATATTTATTTCCTATTTTACAACTTATTTAAGGAATATTAAACTGATGTAAGACTCACCCCATTTCATGACATCCAAAAAGAAAAAAATAGGCTCAACCATAGGAATTTACTATATAAATACATTTTCACCTAAAAATACATATGATACTATAAATTAATGTGACTCATGGATCATACATGAAATTAAATTAACAAATTCAATATATACAAAAATGTTTAATACTTTTCAAATGAAATCAATATTTTTTTGAATCCACCTATTTTTTTCAAAAAACCACTCAATGGAATTTAAAATCACTATAATTTTTATTTCTATAATACCATTTTTAAATAAGTTTTAAAAATATTGGGTTCATTAATGAAAATTGTATCAACTTAATGAAAAAGTAGATTCTTTTACCATAAATATCATTCCATCTAAAATCATAGTAATTCATTTCATTGTGTTCTTATTAAGTACACCATTATGTTCAAGTTGACACCTTAAGATTTATAAGATCATTATACATCATTATATAACAATATATATGTGCATCATTCATTGAATCAAGGGATCATAAAATCAATCAAAAACATTATGAAAAATTAGGAACATATTAAAATTAATTATTCAATTTCTTAGATTGACATTAACAACCATTCATATAAAACATTGATTGATTTTTATTGTTTTATAATCAATTTGAAACATTTCACAATTTGAGAGACTCAAAATTGAAATAACTTATCTCGATAAATAAATCAAAATTAACCACAAAATGGTAATAAATGTTAAATGTAATCCATTAAAGGTATAATACAAAAATTTAACTAATAAATATTGTTATGACATGGGCTTCCACCTTGAATGGGTAAACTAAGTCCATCAATGGTTAATTCCCAAGATATAATGATCCATCCTCAAACTACCACAATAGATACATCTTATAATTTGATACCATTTTTTATGATTTTGATATAAACACCTGGCCATCATAAAAAAACTAAATGTTCATTGGACTATACAGAATTATTGATCACCTTAGGCTGGAAAAGATTTAAATTATATCCCATGTATGATGGGAACGATTTATCCATTATGGCATAACATTCAAATGAAATAATTTAAAAATACAATATTAATTTCTAACTCACTGACATACCAAATACATTTTGATTTTATAAGTAATAATAGAGTTTACATGATCAATAAAAAATAAGTTAAAATAATTCATGTCTGACTCCATGTGTCACATAGTCTATAAGGCTCTGGCCTTAAAACAGTACATAATCTTGGATTAAATGAATAATTCATATTGATGATATTTTCAGGTTTAGAGTTTTAGATATTTAGTCCATAACTATTATATTACATCTCAAAAATTACAAATTAGCCACTTCTACTTAGATTCCATTTTTTTAATAAAATAAAAATTCTTGAAAAAAAGAGTCATGTCTATTTCAATGTTTTTGACAGCATGAATTTTTCTTGATCCCTCCCTTGACCCTATTCATCTTTAAGTCCTATGAAAAACATTTCAAAACTTTGTATGAGCATAAAAAGATCAGTAAGGATTATAAAATAAATAAAGAAAAAATTATTCCATCAATACATACCAAGCATAATCTCATACCTCATGAAATTATCAGATTTATGAATAACACATAGAAATCATAAATCATAAAGGTAACTTTTGGCATCCATATCATACTTACATTATTTCTATCACATCTACATAGGGATTTACGTTAGAAAACCCATCACAGTATATTCCTTAAATATCATAGGAGAAACTTTAACGTTTACCTCTGTCACGTTACCAAATGCATTGGAGATCTATCTCAAGATCACCTACCCTAGGTTTATCATGGAATCACTCATATATGTAAACAATTCCCAAGAACCATAACATATTCATAATGCATAAAAAAACATAAAAATAATATAACATTTCATCATTTCAATCACAATATATCATTTAAATATATTAACATAAAAAATCCATTATCAAAACGAAATTAAATACCAAAATATATAAAAAGGTTATATGGTATTTAATTACCTTTTAAAAACACTATGGCTTGTCAAGGAATCCAAATATTAAATAATACCCGTAGTGGTGAAAAAGGTTGATATCGCCGCATACGTTAAAAAGAAACATTTTTTTCATTTAGTAAAAATCTTCGTAGAAAAATATTCCTTTTGAATAAAATGAAGATTAAAAGTTTTTTATACACCATATAAAATAAATTCATAAATAAAACTAAATATGCCTCAATGAAAGGAGATTTAGATGAAGTCCCTTACCTCGTGTCCGACTTGACCGGTTCGTTCTTTAATCTTCTAAATAATAAACTAAAGTTAATTTATACTTGCTTAAGAATATTTTTCAAGTTTATTATTCCTTTTATATCACTTATTACCATGTTATAAACATTATGTAATCATTTATGTTAATAATGGTTGTTTTCTCAATATTTGGTACTTTAGTCAGATATGAACTTTCTATAATTACAAGTTGTTCATGTGGTCAAACTTTCATTATCCCCAAAATGGAATTAATTATTTAGATATCATATATATCATAGATATCCATTATATATATTTATTTATAATAGTACATAACATTTGGATATAAGAAATTAAATGCACCTTTCATGGAGATGGTAAGTCGTACGTACGCATGAATGCCACTTTCATTTCTATTTCATATTTAATGGAATGAATACTTAATGGTACATAAGTATATTATAATTAAAGTATAATATCATATATAATTTTAGTAACTCCATCTTGTTTACATTCCACATATGGAATAAATGATTCATATCACTTTGAGGGGGTGGTAGTCCGTACTTCCTTAAATAAAATTATCATATTTTCTCATTATGGAAACCATGAAGGTATTATATAAATGAAAAATAAAAAAGTATAGAGACAATGTAAATATAATATATATCACATATAAATATAGTTCTATCTTAATGTCCACCATAATAGGTGGTAGGATAATATTAAACAATAATTGTTTCGTGAGGCAGTAGTTCTTCGTCCACAGAAACATTATGTTCTTTACCCATTAGACGGAGGTGTGTGTAAGTGTAGTTCGAATACTTCTCATAACAACCACCTAGTATATTGAGGATACTTTTTTTGTTATACAATAAAGAAATAAAAAGAGTTTAGGTGTTTTGAGAAGTAAAATAAAATAAAATAATTTAAGAGAAGATGTTACCTTTAAATCGAGTAACTCCCTTTGGTTTGAACCAAAAGGATTTCTTGAAGTGCCTTCTGCCTATGGTAATGCTTCTAGGTGGAAGAGATAGATCTTGAGAGATTATTAGGGGTAGAGGTTGGACGAGCCAAGGGTCTTGAGAGATGAGAGTAACGGGTTAGAGGTGAGGGCTTTTTATAAGGGGGAGGAGGAGATCTTTAGGAAAGTTTGAAAACATTATTTTACTATATAATGATTTTCAGTTTCTAAAGGTCCAAAACTTATTAAAGTCGAAGATAAGATGACTCTTGTTTGAAATAAAATCATCCAATAAGAATTGGACAAGTTTTGGATAAAATACCATGATGTAGGAAATATTTTTAGATTTCAAATGAATATTTATAGTCAAAGAGTAAACATATATAACCCCATGTAAGAATTGATTTACTAAAAGATACATGTTTATGTCATTTTTGTCATTACATTAAATTAATTAATATAAAGTGTCATTATCACTATTAAGTGGCTTAAAGGGGTCCCAAAATAAACCCAAGGATGCCCATGGTCAGAAATGTATCAAACAATAGGATTAGGACACATGTTAGGGTAATTTAATATTATAATAATATATTTTTTACCTTGAATTACCCTATTTACCTTTAACTGTGGTAAATAAAAGTTAAAAGTTACTCTTCATGAGAAATTATTTTCATCTTATTTAATAACATTTTACGTACTAATAAAAACCATGTATGTTGGATTTTCGAAATTCAATTCATAGAAGCAGAAAATTTTCATTTAAATGAACAAATTCGGTTTTTTTAACTACTACTCAGTGTTTTCCCTATTCAACAAAAATTGATTTTTTTTCAAAAAAATACCAAAAAAATCAGCCAAAGCTATATTTTATATTCCAAATTCAAAAATGATTTCAATTTTACCAAATTAAAAACATATAAGATGCATTAATTACTTTAAAAATAATTCTCATTGTAAAAACACAAAACATGTTTTTAAGAAACAATAACTATCAAAACATTGACACTTGTTTATATCTAATTTCAAAGTGAGATTAATTCCAATGACAACCATTGGATTAGATGGTAAAAATATAATCTAATTAGACTTTAAAACCAATTAAAAAGATAATCTAACCATATAAATATATTATATTAAAAGTTAGTTTTGAATTAAAATATAGTATTTTTCACTATTCATTAAAACATTAATTTTATCAGAAAAATTCCAAAAATTTACCTAATGTAAATTTTTATGTTTGGATTCTAAAGAAGAATTTTATTTTGTCAAATAGAACATATAAAAGTGAACAAAACTAGATTTGAATAGGGTTCTCTATCAAAAGACAATAAATCGACCTTTTAAAGAATATTAGAGTATTTATGCTTAAAATTAGAATCATTAACATTTTAAGACCCTAAATTTTATTGAATAAATGAAAAAACATTTAACAAACATGTATAATCATATTGTAGTTAGTTATCTTCATTCCCGCCAATACAACTGCTAGGCATTAACTACCATTTAAAATAATATTATGTTATTATTTTTCAGTATGACTCAGCATTGTGTGCAACATCATATTTTAATGAAACCCATTGTTTTGTATCGGGTACGCCATAAGATATAACATCCCCTTTAACGTAAAATTAATATTTAATTCAAAAATATGAAAATTTATTATTCTTTATTTACCTGAGATGTTACATAGTCAATCTCATATCCCACCACCAAAATAGCTCCATCACTATGATATAAGACCACTCTTTAAAACATGATGGATGGAACAACCAGATAGACGGATTAACGAAGTTATAAATATTATACTAACACAAGAGTGTGTATGTAGGATGTGAGTTAGAACCTTGTAGGATACCACTATGAATTTATGAAAGTCATCTTATACGAAAGTACCAAAATTCTAGTTTGAAATACATTTATAAGATATATCTTATTATTTTACTGGTAATGTAGAATAGAAGATGTTATATCATATTTTCAAAAACACATTCTTTCACATTGGGAAATATGTGATAGTTTAATAATAATTTAAAATATTTTAAATATATCTGATGAATTAAGAATAAAATTAACATATTTTAATTGATTCATATTTAATTTTAAAAAAAACCTATTAGGAAACATGAATTTATTAATCTATAGCATTGGGTATGTCACATCCTAAACCAAACATGATATTAGAATCATTAAATAAATAAAAAAACACTAAAATTAACATTCATGGGATAAAGTTATATCTCAAACATGGAACAATATGGGGAACAACCATTGGTCAAATAAAATAGTAGCCTATGACCTTGCAATAGGAACACCTATTGGCCAATATAGAACTAGATAGACTATACCCCGAATTACCTTTATCCTTATTAGGTAACAACATATAGTTAGTAAGAAATCAAGTCTATGGTATTTTTCACTTCCAAATTGAAGCTAGTGTAGCACTCATCCCAATTACACAAGAAACTACCCAAGTTTTCCTTATGTCCCTCATGAAAAACCAAACTTCACCACAGAACCATCAACATTCCAATCTTAAGAATCAAGATAAAATTAAAAATTCAAGTTAATGCCATAAATACTAAAAATATCCATCATATATGCATAAATATAATCAAGCCTTTATACCTAGTAAAAAATTTTAGAAACAATTAAAAGATTATTGATATAGACAAATCACCAATCAAAAAAATCCATTTAAAATATAAAAAATATTTATATATCATTATCAAACACTTTATAAGAATTGGAATTATCATTGGAATATTTTCATTAGAATATTGATGGAATCAATTTTTTTAAATAAATATTTTTAGAAAAAACCAATTAAAAATTCATTTACAATAAAAAAATACATAATATATATTAAAAACACATTATCAACTTGTAAAAATAAATTTCAGAATATGAAATATATGTATACTTGAAATATTCACTCTGAAAATCATAAAAGTCATCATAATTCCATAGATTAATTAAAACTATCTCAAAGGAAATTGATATGTGCTGTTATTTGAAATAAATCATACTTAAAAAACTCAAATAACATGGGAATGTTGAATAAAAAGAAGTTAGTTTGAGAAACCTACCTAGAAAACGATCATATTTAAGAAAAAATGATTAACCATGGTTAGAAACAATGCTTTAATACTTTTGAAATCAAAATAACCATTAAAAATAACTTTTTTTCCTTGATATGAAAAAATAAAATTCTAACATACCCTATATTATAAATTAGTTGATAGAGAGACAAAGATGAAGGGTAAGTGGGAGAAACATAGATATTGAGATATAAAGAGTGAGAAACATACAAAAATCATCCTTGTAGATCTTATATAAAGAATCATGGAGAGAGAGGGGGAAGAGGATTTCCACTCCCATAGGTGTTCATGTCATGTATGAGAGATGGGCGGTAGGATTTATAAACATTATTTATCCTTATCTAAACTTTTGATAATTATAATAGGATAATAATAATAAAAACAATAATAATAATAATAAATTTCATATTTTAATAAACTCCTAGTTCTCTTTCAGGATTTATAATACGCATAATTTATAAATAGGATTTTAATACTAATATTAGTATAACAAAAATAACATTGTCAATATGGGGATATATATACATATATATATTAATAAGAATACTAATAAAAATTAAAGATGAACTTTTATACATGTATTTAATTTGTAAAATATAGCTAGTATTGTGGAAAATGACATTATATATTATATAATCATACACAATACTAAAAATATCATTATAACTTTCAAAAATAAAATTACAAAGTTTTTTAGAAAATATAGACACATAAAATTTGATTTTGATTCAATGTAGATAGGTGTATAGTTACTCGAATGATGAACTATCTATGGGTAACCTTATAGCTTATCCTTGTAAAGGTGTATGGTTGGATTTAAATAAATTTCCATACTATAATCAAATCATTAGTCATTACATCTTCCCAAAATTTTGAAATTTAAACTATTTAAATACCAAAATATATATTATAATAAATATTTAATAAAAATGAAAAAAATTGGTGGTGCAACACACATATAACCAGTACAATAATCAATTACAAAGTTCCTTACTGTTATCTCATAATCGTATCAACTTCAGATTCTCTCTAGAAATTATTTAGTCACTATAAAATACAACTAACCTTAAATACAATCACATAAACATGCCTCACATCAATGGATCATAATAAAACCAATAATTTAAATAATATCCCTAATGCAAAACTGAATAAATAATATTGAACAATAAACCTAACTAACACATGATTATATCCATATTATAATCAAGAATGATCATAATGAAAACACAAGGATATAATACATCACTCATATTAACTTAAAAGTAAAAAAATTAGAATAAGCACGTGTCTTGATAAATAACCTCATATAAAAATAAATGTTCTTAAAAAAAATCCTATTTAACTTAGATGGATATATTTTCAAGATAATTTCCCAAAACTAACCTACAACACAAATTTTCTATATATATCAAAAAAAATTATATTATTTTTAAGAATTATAGCTTAATAATTATGTATTTAAAATATTTTTTTATAAAATTTTGAGTCTATATCATTTCTCTCCCATATACTAAAACTAGGAATTACATCATGATATATGAAACAAAAAAAATTAAAGGTTATGTGTTATTTCAGGACTTATAATTCACTCATGTTATATGTAGATATAAAAATTCTACTATTTTTATTATAATAATGAACTCAAAGAGATTATTTTTTGTAAAGGAAATGTACCCACAAAAGAAAATTGGTTCAATAATGAATTATATATCATGTGAGGAGAATAATAGATTTACCATGTTATAAATTATGAAAAAACCACAAACATGATTAATTAACTGTGCTTTTAAAAAAATAATTATTTAATCAATTCAACCATAATTTCAAAACTACATTTTGACAATAGAGGATTATCAATGTAAAAAAAATTAATTTTTAAACACTAGATGGATATGTAAATAATAATTAACAAAAAAGTAAACAATCTATAATGATAATACTATAAATAAAAGACCCTTTTAGCTTACAATTTCTCTTTAAAAACATGTAATTAATAGTATAAAAAACATTATTAAAATTTTATAATGATTTTAAGGAAAAGAAATTTGAATTTTATAATAAACGCTAAATGTAACATACTATATATATTACAGACAGTTAACTCCCAAAAAAAATTGTTCTATTAATCACAAAGTCTGAAATTAAATTATCTAAATAATCCTCAATTTAGAATAAAATTAATAAAATCCCTAAAACAATTCGTAAAATAAATAACCATGATAAAAACCATTAATGTCATGGAATAAACCTTTCTTGTCCCCCTTTAACACTCACATATGAAATCAATTTTTATATGTGTGATTCAACCATGCTATAATGGGATCACATACCAAAATACACTTCTCAGAAAACATAATTCAAATAAGATTTGAAAAAATAGGCATGGATGAATAGTGTTATTAACTAACCTCAATTATACAAGAAATACCCATCATGGATACATAGGTCGGTGAATGGAATATAGTGAGGGATTGGAGTAGGAATGTGGTATCACTCCACTATAACTATCAATTTTTTTCAAAAATAATAATAAAATGAGTGTATAATAGAGAATAGGAACAAGATAAATTTTCATTGAAAAAACAATGAATTGTGCCACTAGGACTTCAATGGTAATTGTATGTGTTTGAGTGTGCCACCAATTTTACAATTTCTTACTCAAAATCCATAGTGATAGGGTTTATTGCTTCTATAAATCCACCAAAATTCCAATGTATTCCTCTATGGTTTATAATGGATTCCCATATATCTAATAAATCTAATTTATCACACATCATGATGAGTTTTCCTCTTGGAACCTCACCCATCACCATACCATCTCAAAATATTTATTTTAATCTTATTAAAAAAATAAATTTGATTACCACCCCAATTAGATTCAAAATATTCAGAATTTTGGAGGTATATTTATATACCCTAAGGACTCAAAATATGAATATAATTTATAATTACAATTTAAATGTTGTGATTATTTACATGAATAAAACAAAAATATTCTATCAATATAATTTTGTTAATCATTTCTATGTTTATTCCATTCACATTTATTATAAAAGAACATAAAAATAATAACAAATTCTTCCATCATGGGGTAAAATTTTATTACATCTCATAAGTATTTGTGTTCTAATTTGTATAAAATAATTAATTATTTTATATGTGAATCATAGTTCAAATATTTTTCCTTTAAAAATAATGATATTTTCCACCATCAACTAACAAGACCCGTGTCATCTCAAATGAACTCATTTCATTTAATTCAGTGATTCAATTTTTATAAGGCATTCCATTTACTAGAAACATTATAAATGGATTTTTTCTAGGAATGAATAAAACATTCCCCACAAAATAATCCAATTTTGGTATGAAATTTTTCTTTTCTTTCCTAAATTATAAAATTTTAACTTAAATTCAAGATAAGAAAATATATTAATATACAAATTCTGAAAATATTATAATTATTGAGTTGCTAAAAATTATGACTTATGGGAATAAAATATTTAATCCAGATGATTTTATTATTAAATGAGATAGAATAAATAAGCCTATTTTTTCTTTTGTTTTATATTTTGGAATATAATGAAGTGAATCTTTTCTAATGTTTGAGTTGTTTAAATATACATTTTCTTATATTAGCAATTAAAAATATTCCCTTTTATAATGGCTTTTACAAATCTATTTATTATCCTCATTAAAAATAGTAACATCTAAAAAATGATTCTTGATTTAAATTATTAATATTCCTCTATATAATGTACCCAATTAGTTGATGTTATAAATCATTATCTTCCTTTAAACACAAATATCATTGGTTTTCAACATAATTAATATTAAATAATGTTTATCTTATTCATTCAACCTTATCTAATACATTAAAATATTCTAGTTTCACCATAATTCATTCATCCAGTATAAATATTACACTATTTCAATAATTATAGCATTGAGAAATAATAACATTTTTTCCGAATCTGACAACCAATAAATTGTTCTATGATTTCATTCTCCTATGAACAATCTCTAATGAGACAATTACATTGATATTTAGATATTAATCATTAAAACATATAAAAAATATTTAATCTTTATAAATATCTCAAAATATAAATATCTCAAAATTCATCATATCAATTATCCTGGTAGTAGAATAGTCAGTCTTTAATATATATGTTTATTCATTTTTTGAATACTTTAGAATAATTTCCACTATATACGTCATATTCATTCCATTCATCTTATTTTTTTATAAAATGATTATTTATTCGGGGTAAAATATTCAAGTAATATATTAAAATAATATTCAAAATAATTACTAGATTAGTCTCACCATCTATAATGATCATTTAATAACATAAACTGATTATCAATATTCAAATTAAAAATTTCTGATAAATTTTGAACTTTTTCTCATATAGTTAGTTTTCATTCCCTTAAAAATTACCATCTATTTCTTAATATAGTATTTATATTTCTACCATTATGATTTACATTCCATTATATTCACCCAACACTACAATAACACAAATAATATCCCCAAAATGAAAATGTTTCATCTGAAAACAAGTCTTTTTATATTTTAAAATTCAAGACATTTTTTCACATTTGAAAATACTTTTTAATCTACATAGAATATAAAAATTATATGATTTTATATAATTATCTCTTTATAGTGTACATAATTTATCACAAAATTATCTTCATCATTAGTATAAGATTTAGTGTGATGACCTAAGATTTAACTATATATTCTCCTTAAATAAATACTATATTAAAAATTGTGTTCCAAACACTATAAAAAATATAATGAAGAAAACATGATATATTTTAAATATTAAATACAACTAATAAAACAAAAAAATTAAATTATTTGGTATAGATTGAAGTAACCATATCACAATATCAATAGAAGATAGTATGATTAAATGGAATGAAGAAGAATATTTTTTCAATAAAAACCCATTTTTTGGGCCTATAAAGGAGATGTATTTATTTAAGTGTTCCATAAACCATTCTTAAGAAAAACTCCAACAATTATGGCTTGAGAAAATTACTTGTGGAAAAAGATCGATATTGTATAATATACTAGGAAATCTATTCTTGTTGAATCACCATATACGACTACCACATCCAATTGTCTTACCCTTAGATCTTGTGCAGAGGTTATAGGGGTTTTTTGGTAGAAATTAGTTGGATATAAACATATAAATAATATATATAGAATAAAATGGGCATATAAATATATGTTTAATTTTAATCTTATTTACTTTTTTTTCATGTTATGAATTATTATATTAAAATGAACTTATATCAATTATAGATATGTATAGAAATAAGAATAAATTATCATCCATTAAATAGATACTCCATTATAATAATCAATATTAAATAATAAATATAATTTCAAAAATATATGTATTAATATGTATAGTTTTTGAATATATTTTTGAATTTAATTTAAATATATTATTCTAAAAATTTATATTTGAATTTGAAAAAATTAACCCATTTTTTATTTGTCATTGTCAAACTATCTTTAGAGGATTTTTTTGAATTATTTTATAAAAATACTAACTTTTAGGTGAATGTGAAAAAATACCATTTTACAAATAACATTACTTAATGACATTATTTGTAAAGAAGAACTAATTTTAGATTAATAAAATGATTTTCTATGATGAAAGATGTATATTATAAGTGAATTGATTTTTTAAAAAATGTTTGGTTTAATTTATAAACTCTTATTTTTATTTTATAATATAAAATATATATTTCTAAAAAATTAAATACATTATACATTTAGTATTGTAAAATTAATTTTAATCACATTCAAAAATTGAATCAAACAAAATGGATTTATTATTGATTATTAGTGGGTCCAAATTTTTTATAAATTAACTTTTATTTTTGAAGTATAAAAATTATGTATCATGATGTAAAAATTACAAAACATTATTTAAAAAAAATATAGACCTTAGTGGGTCACCCAACCCATATCTCTGAAAAATTTACTAAATAGAATAAGTGATATAGGGAATACACAAAGTGTAATTAGAGTAAAACATCTATTAATTGAAGGTAATGAAGATAGAAAAAATACATATATAACATAATAAAAAAATAAATGGATTGGTCCATATGTAAGAGAATATATCCCTCTACACTTGAAATTATATAAACTGTAAAGAATCATAAATATATTCACTACATTCGATGAAATAAATGGGAATTATAGCTTCTACATCATCAAAGGGAGGAATAAACAATGAATCATAAACACTCTTATTTACTGAAGAACAACATCTTCCATATCACATTTCCAAAAACATTCCCATTTGATCATAATCAAATAAAAATATTCTTTTACAATAAATTGACATATAATCAAGGAGTTTAGTAATAATATATTGAAATGTTAATGAATAATGGGAATGAAACTTCCAAACTTAGTTTTCAAAACTGAATAATTCATTAAATATAGAAGTAATGACCCAAAAATACTAAATGAATGGATTCAACCTCAATATTTCCATTGAAAAAACTAGATAGCCTATAATTTTCATCTGGAATTCAATCCCAGCGAGTGATCTAAGGAAATTCATCACATAGTCATCAAACAACCCCATAATCAAGATCCCACCTACTTATTTTATAAGATTTAATAAATATGAAAAAATAGGATGTAAAAAAATCCTAACAGAAACAAGACAAACCTCTATAAACTATAGATAACTTTAGAATCAACAAAACCAAACAAGAATCCATCAAAACTGAAGTAGAAAAAATGAGAAAAATATCAAGGATGATACAGAAAACCTGTAAGACTACTAAACAAAATAAATATAAGTAATTCATCATCAAAAAGTATAAAACAAGAAATAATCATATCCATTTATGGTCCAGGAATTTAACACTATGATTTCATTTATATTCATATACCATCTTAATAGACATTTTTTTCTAATTTGAATGTACCAATTGACAGCAATTTCCCTAACTTTGTATCTATGGTAAACTATTTTATCTTATTCATCTATCGATGAATCCACATATTCCCCAAAATCCTCATTGATCTGATATTATTATCTTATAGAAAGATCAAAAACATCATCAAAATTTCTACACCTTTATATCGATGAGAAACTAATCATGCATGTGTTTTGGGGGAATGTGTGTATTTTTTTATTCTAGAGGACTCTAAGGATGTAGTGAAAATTGTTCTTTTTTGCTAAGAGTAATCTCTACATTTTTTAGTCTTCTTGGGATTTATAGTAATGAAACCATATGAATCAACATATATTTTTTACCTTTTCTTACACTTGACTTCAAATAATCATTCTCACTTTTTCATTATTTTTCACAATTGTATTGTAATGATTCAATAGAGTCAGAGTAACAATTTTTGTCAACCTATTACGATTGTACATATCTAAAGATTGTGTATTTTATTAAATCAAAGGGATATATTTAAAATTATGACTATATTATTATGTTTAAATATATATAAAAATAAAACAACACTCAACTAATTTTTAATCAATATAAAATAATAATAAGAACCCTTAGCAACTAAAATGTCATTTTTCTACAAAAACATGTTTTAACACATTATATATTTTGATTTAGAAGTTAATTTTTACCTATATAAAATTAAAATAGGTTAAATAGAGACTAAATTCATATTCATCACATAAAAATTAATAAATAAGGTTCATCTTATATTTTTTCATACAAATTAATTACCATGATTAATTATTAATAAATATTAATAATAAGAAAAATGGGTAAATAACGTTCATCATATTTTTGATAATAAAAAGTGAATTAAGCATTCAATAAATCCATGTTAGTTATTAAAGTAATATCCCCAAGTATAACCTAACATTTCACCACTTAACTCGCATATTCAACATAAATGCCTTGTGATTCAATTATTATAACTTAACTAACAGTAGTTTCTAAAAAAAATCCCAATATGTGAAATATAAAAGGATCATACTCCCACATATTATCTCATACAAATCCACCACAATGGAATTGTTCATGATTTTCCCTTATGTATTCCTCAATAAAGATAGACCAATGAGTTTATATGGTTCTAATTAGTCTTCCACTAATTTATGAAGCTACATATAAATGTGAGGGTTCCCCTACTACTCCTCTTAAATAGTATAATTCTTTTTATATAAGCTGTTTTTATATCAAATTATTATGTGTTCATTATTCATAATAAAAAATATACTGTCCAAATGATTGCCTATTTGTCAGATAATTCATTTCCCTCTCATTAACTTTACTCTATAATAATTTTTGTATATTTATTGCACTACTCAAATCACTCTTTGATTCCCTCCCTCCTCTATTCAATTCATGGAATTCCTTTGTTATGAGACTTTTGGATTACTTTTGATTATTATCACACATTTTCATAATCAATAATTTACTAACTAAATAATTTCCTATTATTTAGATACTACCTTTACTACTCATTAAACTAATTTTATAATCTGTTTATCATATTCATCATTCCATTAAAATGATTCCTTGGTTTTCAATCATTGTGCTTGGAATACCCAACTCAAATATCATAAAAGTTTATCCATATAAATTAAATTTAAAAAATTATATTTTTATGAGAGAGGTTCTGAAATATGTGACTAATATAGTTATGTTTGTCTTATAGGAGGTCAGAGAAAGATCGGCATTTTAAAAACTCAAGGTAAGGGTTTTTCATCCAATTTCATTTAATCGAGACATGTTTCATTATTATACACAAATTTAATATTTATGAGTTCTATATAATTTTTATGAATGTATTTTTTTAATACCATATTATGAAATTCATCTTTTTTACATATCAATAAGATATCATGGATTCCAATTAATTTTCATTCAATAATTACTAATCTATCATGGGTTGTGATAACATAATTACCTTTCATTGGGTAATTATCCTCTTTATTGTACATTATTATTAAAATATTGTTATAATAATCCCTAGTATAAAATATTGTTACAAAAACTCTTTATTTTATGTGTAATTAGGTTTTATATCCATTTCTTCAACCACAATTATTTAATTTATAATATGTGAGATAGAAAAAAAATATTTACCTTATTTTCTAATGAACCATTCCATTATATTCCAAAACTTTCCCTTCCAACCAATGTTTTCCTTTTAATTTAAAAATATATTATATATTACCTCTTATGATGTGCATAGTTCTCATTTCCAATTTTTAATGTATGTTTTATGAACTATTAATAAAAATTGTTTTCCTCAAAAGTATATATTTTATATAAACTATTTTTTTCTATCTTTTATATTATTCCTTCAGTCACACATCTATTTTCAAGGAAATTTAGTATTTAATAATTCTTTTTTTACATGAATAATTTTTTAAAAGTTACTTTGAAATTGTATGGAAAACAACTTGGAAATGATATTAAACTCCATTTTATAAACAATTAAAAATGGTTTCATAATTACTTCTCTAAGTCTAAAAGATTTTCCTCCAATAGAGTTGTGTTTCATTATTCACTTGTTATTTTCTCTTATAATATATTTCATTTGGTTGAACAATTTTGAACATAATTTGATATGTTTTGATGTTTTTATATGAGATACCATTTGATAATGTCATAAAACCCATTTTTCATTCTATGGGTGATTTTATGATGCGAAGACTATTTTTCAATTGGAACAAAAATGTATGGATTATAATATTGGTGGTAACTATATCTCCCTACAATCCATTGGGTAATGTAATGACCTACCAATTCTTATTGGCTTGAGAGTACAAAGAGTTATTACTAGGCCTTAAGCGACATCCCCAAGACACCAAAGGCTGGTAATAAATGCCAAACGGTTTCAAATACAAGTGGGGGATGATTTAACCTTTAATAAATAAACCAATAAACCTACCAAACACAACCAAACATTCACTATAAGATGCATGAAAAAATGAAATACAACTCAACAACTTCATGTATCTCAAAACCACATCAAAGTAAGCAACAATGGAAGGATAACCAAGTATCAAAGTACACAGCGGATAAACTACACAAGACTCTCCAAATACCTCAAGACTAAATGATCCATAAGATCCAAGCTCCAAAATCTCCAAAAATCCCAAACATCACGAGGTAGTGCTAAAAACGTGTGAAAATTTACCTTTTCCCCAATCCCAGAATATATCATCTACAAAAGCACCAAAGTCCCAAAGCAAGGGTGAGTATAAAACTCGGTAGGTTTTTTCCAATGACTTCCATACTCACGCCACTATGATAGAAGAGTTAGCAACAATTATATAAAATAGTTTGTATAAAACAATTTCTCAAAAATAGTTTATAACTAAATATAAATAGGTTTCCAAAACCACTCATTACCAAAATAATACAAGTGCAATTGAAACTGATTTTCCCAATAAGATATTTTTCTAGAAAAATAACTAAACAATCTTTAGAACCATTTCACAATATCCCTTTAACGGCATACCCAACCATTTATCAAACTCATGAAACCCACCATGGATTCTACGTTATGATAGTTTCATACTCATGAGTGCTTTCTCGTCGATCTACCAAGTCGTCACAAGGTAATTGTTTCCCATGTGCCATTAATACTTTGTCACAGAGCACAAGTTCATATTTCAACCAAGCCCCGTATATGCAATTCCCATGTGCCATTAAACCTTAGGTACCATGAAAAAGGTCATATTTTAGCCAAGCCCTGTATATGCAATATGAACACACAACACATATGCCCAACGATCAATCCAAAACAAACCTTTCAATAAAAACACCTTTTTATAAAAAACCATTTCCGTCAAAACCATTTCAATTCCAAATAATTTCATATCCAAACCATTTCAATGAAACTCCATTTTTATTGAAAACCATTTCTATTGAAAACCCCTTTTTCATCAACCATTTAAAAATTCCAGAAAATCCATAATTTCAAGTCATCATTTTAAATTAAACCCCCTTTTTCACAACTATTAACCAAGATCGCACAATTTTACAAAAACCATAAATCATCAAAAATGAATATTTTTTCATGCAATTCATAATAAATAAAACAATTTTAATTTAAGAAAATAAATTTTAGCAATAGGAGATGGGAGTGAAGCCACCTACCTTAAAGGTTTTGACAAAACTTTGACAACATATGAAGAACGCTCAAGAAAGCGGGTCAATTCTCCAAGAACGGTCTTAGTTCTCTTATCCTAGGAAGATCATGATTCAAAATTGAATTATTTGGAATCCAAAAATGTATATATACCCAATATAGGTTCATATATGAGAAATAATGGATATCGGAGAAGTCGATCTAAGCATATCTAAGAAAACATGACAAAACTAGAAAGAATGGTGACATACCTCAAGAATCAGACTCGAAATCACCAAGGGAAGGCTTTGGGATGGCTCCAAATCGTGTCGGGAGGGTTCTCCAGCCTTTTAGGGAGAGTAATCTCGAAATAGGGGCGTTTTAAATCCAAACCAAAATATATAGATCAAAAACGAGTAATCTCCTAGAAAATAGGATCTAGATTTGCCCTCTGCGCAAGGTTGACCACACGATTTGAGCCAACTGTGTATGGATCGTGCGACCTTCCTTTTGGTCCCAAAAATCCTTATAAAACCAAAAAACTCTCAAATCATTCACCTTTAACCTTTTATGGAAACATCCCACTTTATGGAAACAACACACTTTATGGAAACACCCCACTTTATGGAAACACCCCAATTTTTGGAAACAACCAACATTATGAAAACACCCAACTTAATGGAAACTCTCAATATTATGGAAAATATCTATTTTATGGAAACTCCCTATTTTATGGAAACTCTCTATTTTATGGAAACTCTCTATTTTATGGAAATTATCTATTTTATAGAAACACTCTATTTTATACACACCAAATTAAAAAAAATGAGAGGAAAGGGGCTATGTACTAGAAATTGGGGTACTACATTCTCCCCACCATTGGTCTTCCCATCCTTGGAAAGTAGAAAACCCTCGCTGGACAAAAAGAGTTTCAGCTGCTGATCTTTCATTTCATTCTCACTTTCCCAAGTCTCTTCCTGAATCTGACCATGATTCAATAAAACCCACACTAGGTCGATGCTTTTCCCATGCAAGACTTTCTCTTGTCTATCCATGATTTTCACTAGGATATGTATCAGTGATGCGTCTAGTTATAGCTCAATGTGATCCCATCTGATCACATGGTCAGGATCAGGGTCATACTTTTTTAACTAGGATACATGGAACACATTATGCACCGAACTAAACCATGGTGGTAATTCCAACCGATATGCCGCCTCTCCAACCAATTCCAGTATCTCAAAAGGGACAATGTATCTAGGAGATAACATTCCCTAATTCCTAAAGCGATGATGTCCAAGCCTTGGAGAGATCCTTAAAAAGACATGATCACCCACAGTAAATGACAACGGTCTTCGACGGTGATCAAAATAAGATTTATGATGACTCTGAGCTGTCTCCATACTCTTTCTAATCAACTGGATCTTCTCTGTTGTTTCTTAGACAAGGCTTATCCTAACTAGTGAATTTTCTCCTGTTTCTACCCAGCATAGTGGATAATGACAAGGATTCTCATACAATGCTTCAAACAGAGCCATTTGTATCGAGGCTTGATAGATGTTATTGTATGAGAACTCCACTAAGGGTATATGCTCCTCCCATGAGCCACCAAAATCCATTACACAATCCTGAAACATGTCTCCCAACATTTGTATCATCTGCTCGGATTTCGCATCCATCTGAGGATGATACACCGTGCTCATAGTCAACTGAGTCCCAAGGGCTTGCTGTAAGGATTTCTAGAAATGATATGTGAACCTCAGATCTCTATCTGAGACTACTGAAATTGGTATACCATGCCTCTTTACCACTTCTCGGATATATATTTTTGAATGATCCTCCTCCGTATGAGTTTCATGAATAGGGATGAAATGGGCCGACTTGGTTAAATGATCCACTATCACCCAAATGGCATCATGTTTCCGAACCATTCTTGGAAGACCTATAAAAAAATCCATTACTATTTGATCTCATTTCCACACTGGGATGGGAAAAGATTATAACATACCAGCTGGTCTCTGATGCTCAGCTTCAACCTTCTGACAAGTTAAGCACCACGAGACGAACTCAGCCACCTTCCTTTTCATGTCGCTCCACTAAAACTGCGTCTTCAATTCCTTATACATCTCTTATGTATCTGGACGTATAGACCATCTTGAATGGTGGTAAGCATGAAGGAGTTATTCCTAACAAACCATAGGTACAAACATCCGATCTCTGAAACACCAAAATGAACCCCCATCAAGTTTCCAGCCCTCAATTGTCTCCCCACCATTGAGTTTTGAACTTAAAACCAAAAATTCTACATCAGATTTTTGTACCTCTTTGATAATTTTTACTAAATCAGGAACAAGCGTATCAGAAACGAAAACTGCAACATCACCTTGGTATTCACATTCCACATGCATGTCAGCTAAGACCGACATCAATTTCCATTCTTCTAAATCTTCTTTCACCAACTGAGCATATGAATTTCTACTCAATGTATCCGCCACTGAATTTCCTTTCAAGTAAAAGTCAAACATTTGGAGATACTCCATTCATCTTCTTTTCCTTAGATTCAAATCTCACTGTGAGAAAGTATGTTTCAAGCTTTTTTTATCCGTAAACACAGTAAATTTCTCACCAAAAATACAATGTCCCCATGCTTTCAAATCATGGACAACTGTAGATAACTTCAAATCATGTGTTGGGTAATTATTCTCATGAATCCTCAACTTCCTTGAACTATAAGAAACCACATGATCTCTTTGCATGATAACACAACCCAACCCTAATCCTGAAGCATCACAATACACCACATACCCTTATCCTGATTCTGGAAAGATCAAGATAGGTGCCGATGTAAAACGAAATTTCAGTTCCTAGAAAGACTTCTGACATTCCTCCATCTATTGGAATGAAGAATTATTCTTTCTCAGAGCTATCATCAGTGAAGCTAGTCATGATAAATCACGCGCAAAGCATCTGTAATAACCATATAGACCAAGAAAACATCATATCTCGAACACATTATTCGGTGTTTTCCAAGAGATAACGACTTCTATCTTTTTAGGATCAATAGAAATGACTTTGTAATACATTACATGGCCAAGGAAACGTACTTCCTATATCCAAAAATCACACTTTGATAATTTGGAATACAAATGATGATCTCTCAAGATTTGTAACACTGTTTCCAGGTGCATCTCATGATCATCCCTTGTCTTTGAATAGACCAAAATGTTATCCACAAAAACCAAAACAAAAGAATCTATATATTTTTTAAATATCTAATTCATCAATTCCATGAAGAATGCTCGTGCATTCGTTTGACTGAAAGGTATGACATTATATTCATAGTGTCCATATCTACTTCTGAAATCTGTCTTTGGAATATCCTATTTCAGAACTCTCAATTGGTGATATCCTAATCGCAATTAAATCTTGGAAAACCACTGAGCTCCCCTTAATTTATCGAACAGATCATCAATGCGTGGAAGTGATATCTGTTCTTTATCGTAACTTGGTTAGCTTATGATAATCAACAAATAACCAAAGAGTTCCATTTCCCTTATTCATGAACAAAATGGGTGCTTCCCACAAAGACATACATGTTCAAATGAAACTCTTTCTTTACAGCTCCTCTAACTGCACTTTCAATTATAATAATTCTGTTGATGACATCCTATAAGACGGAAGAGAAATCAGGTTGGTCCCTAGAAGGAGATCAATCATAAACTTTATTTACCTTATAGGTGGTAACCCTGATAAATTTTTGGGAAAGACATCTAAAAATTGATCAACCGCTACTGGAAAACTAGTTTCCTTGATTTCTTCCATCACTGCCAAAGTCAACGCCACCAACTGGTAAGATATTGTTCCCACTATTGCTTCCAACAAGCTCTTTGCACCTTTTTTTACAATCCTATCTCCTCTGAAGAGATGATCAACGTCATCCTAAATCATGAAACTAATTGTTCTCCTATAACAGTCGATGTAAACCTTAAATATTTTCAACCAATCCATACTCGGGATTATGCCATAGACATCCATATCCAACATCGAGAAGTATTGTTTCAACTCAACTCACTCCATAGTTATAGGACATGATTTACGCACAAAGTCTTGAAAATACCTTTCACTGAGAGGAGTTTGAAGTCATATCATAGAAGGAATCATTTCATGTTTTAAACATAGAAAATAATTTCCCCACTTCCTCTTTATCTTAGTGCTGGAATTCTCATCTCCTCTAGTGAAGACAGCCATACATCCTCCACTTGTATTTTCAAGAGTGACAAATATCATAAACAGGGTATCCAATTGCAGTCCCAACTCAATGTTTTGAATATCCTGAGTGATTATTTGGACCAACAGGTAGTTCACTTGTGGATCCGGTGCAACCAAATTCTCAACAACCTCTTCTGACAAGTTCTTATGACACCTATCGGGTGTCATTTTCAAAACCAACAACAAACTCTATAATCTCACTCTATGGAAACAGATGTCTTATCATTTCAAATTATATCACATCAACTATCACAACATTGTTTTCCAAAACAACCTTTTTTCCCATGTTCAACCATTTTTTAAAACACTTCACACGTTTCTAAAAGTTAAACAATTTTCAAAATACGATAAGCATTCGCTTTTTCAAAATCTTTCATTTGAAAACCAAATCTATTATTTTTCAAAAATTAACACTTTTTTTCACAACATGAATGATTCCTCAAAATGATGTATTCACTCCTAGTGGGAATTCATTCCTCTACAATGAATGTCATGCTCATCTCATTGGTTAAACCCATGATAATGATATTTCAAAATTCTAGAAGTATCTCCAAACACTTATTTACCCAACTCCCTGGTAACTTGAAGTTCAGAATAAAAGGGTTAGTTTCATCCTTTTATGCTATAAATTTCAAGTTCTGATGATCTTACTCCTTTCTAATATTCCCACCCATGGAATAGACAAGAAGGGATTACATCTCCAAAACTCTGAATATCGATGACTACTTGTTAGGAAACGACCAAACAGGCTGATAGCATTTGTAATGACCCACCAATTCTCATTGTATTGAGACTACAACAAGTCATTACTAGGACTTAAGTGATATCCCCATGATGCCAAAGGCTAGAAATAAATGTCAAATGGTTTATAATACAAGTGGGGGATGATTTACCCTTTAATAAATAAACCAATAAACCTACCAACCATAACCAAACATGATCTATATGATGCATGAAAAAATAAATGACAACTTAATAATTTCATGTATCTCAATACCGCATCAAATTAAGCAACAACAGAAGGATAACCAAGTATCAAACTACACAACAGATAAACTACACAAGACTCTCTAAAGACCTCAAGACTCCATGCTCCACAAGCTCCAAGCTCCAAAATATCCAAATAGCCCAAACATCATGTGGTAGTGCTAAACACGTGTGAAACATTACATTTTCCCCTGTCCCTGAATATATCATCTGCAAAAGCACCAAATGAAAAAGCAGGGGTGAGTATAAAACTCATTATTTTTTCCACAATGACTTCCCTACTCATGCCACTAGGATAGAAAAGTTAGCAACAATTATATAAAACATTTTATATAATAAAATTTCTCAAAAATAGTTTATAACTAAATATAAAAAAGTTTCCAAAACAACTCATTACTAAAATCATACATGTGCAATTGAAACCAATTTTCCCAGCAAGATATTTTTCCAAAAAAATAACTAAACAATATTTACAACCATTTCACAATATTCCTTTATCGGCATACCCAAACATTTATCAAACCCATTCAACCAACCATGCATGCTAAATTATGACAGTTCCATACTCATGAGTGGTTTATCAATGATCTACCAATCCATCACAAGGTAATTGTTTCTCATGTGCCATTAATCCTTTGGCACTGAGCACAATGTCATATTTCAACCAAGACCCATATATGAAATTATCAAGTGACATTAAAACTTTGGCACTGATCACAAGGTCAAATTTCAACCAATACTCGTATATGAAATATGAACACATAACACATATTCCCAATGATCAAGCCAAAACAAACCTTTCAATAAAAACAACTTTTTATTAAAAACAATTTCTGTAAAAACCATTTCAATACCAAACCATTTCAACTCCAAACCATTTCAATAAAACTCCATTTTTATTGAAAACCATTTCTATTGAAAACCCTATTTTCATCAACCATTTAGAAATTCCAGAAAATCCATAATTGAAAGTCATCATTATAAATTAAACCCCCTTTTTCAAAACTATTCACCAAGATCATGCAATTTCACAAAAACCATAAATCATCATGAATGAATATTTTTTAATGAATTTCATAATAAATAAACCAATTTGAATCTAATACAATAAATTCTATCATGAGGAGTTGAGAGTGAAGCCACCTACCTCGATGGTTTTGATGAAACTTTGACAGTAGATGAAGAACGCTCAAGAAAGTGGGTCGATTCTCCAAGAACGGCCTCAGTTCTCTTATCCTAGCAAGATCACATCTCAACATTGAATTATTTGGCATAAAAAAATGTAGATATACCAACTATAGGTTCAAATCTGAGAAATAATTTATATCAGAGAAGTAGATCTAAGCATATCTAAGAAAACATGACAAAACCGAAAAGAATGGTGACATACTTTAATAATCAGACTCGAAATGACCAAGGGAAGGATCTGGGATGGCTCCAACTCATGTGGGGAGGGTTATCTAGCCTTCTAGGGAGAGTAATCTCAAAATAGGGGCTTCTTGAAGCCAAAAAAATATATATAAAGCAAAAACGAGTAAGCTCCTATAAAATAGGATCTAGATTTGACCTCTGCAAAAGGTTGACTATACGGTTTGGGCCAACTATGAATGGATCATGCGACCTTACTTTTGGTCCCAACACTCATTATAAAACCCCCAAACTCTCCCATCTTTCACCTTTACCCTTTTTATGGAAACATCCCACTTTATAGAAACAACCCACTTTATGGAAACACTCCACTTTATGGATACAACCCACTTTATGGAAACACCCCAATTTATATAAAAAACCAACATTATGAAAACACCCAACTTAATGGAAACTCTCTATATTATTAAAAATCAATATTTTATGGAAACTCCCAACTTTATGGAAACTCTCTATTTTATAGAAACTCTCTATTTTATGAAAACCCTCTATTTTATAGAAACTCTCTATTTTATACAGACCAAATTAAAAAAATGTGAGGAAAGGGTTTATTTACCCGAAACCGGGGGTGCTACAGGTAATGTCTTCTAAAGTGTGAGATTGATTTTTTATATGAATATAATAGAAAGTATATAGGTTCACAAAGGGTTACTATGACATTGGTTAGCTCAACTCATTATTTTTTGTGTGAAAAAGTTGTTGGGTTAGAAGGTTCACAATTATATGAATTATAATGTTTATGATTTTGAAAAATTCTATCATAAATTCCTTGGATCCATTTATAAACTGCATGTTTTATTTTCTTATTCCATGGTAAAGTATTATTATTTGAATGATATGTATATCTTTCATGATTATGGTTTACACTAGTTGATTTATGTTATTCAAAATCAATATTTTGTCTTATTCATTCATTCCCACATGTTTATAATCTAACTATTATTTTCATTGATATGTTATCTTCTAAGAATAATATGAGATCACTCCTTATGATTTTATTTCCCTAGTAAATAATGATTATTTTGTCTCATGGAATGTCTAATGTGGTATTTAGTTTTTGGAGAAATGTTCATAACATTTAAAAGAAGTTTTTTTATGTTTCTAATCATCAAGAAACTAAACCTTCAAATCATCAGGTTTTTCTGACTATTTGTGTGATGTAATAACTAAAAACTTTTATCAATGAATTAAATAATTATCACTGGGTTTTGCTTAACTTGGTTTTATTTAGTTGTTATTATATAAGGTGTTTTTTATTTTTATAGATTAGTTTAGTTACCTTTTGTTTTTGGGTCAAATAAACTTAGTAAAAACCCTAACGATGAGTGTATGAATCCATATATGTATATAAAAAATGGATGTAGGCTCTAGAATTGATGTACCAAGGGGTAATAACCCTAAAAGGGTGTGTTTTTTATTAACTCAATCATTACTTACTGCATGGAAAA
Organism: Viscum album; assembly: GCA_963277665.1. Lineage (NCBI taxonomy): Eukaryota > Viridiplantae > Streptophyta > Magnoliopsida > Santalales > Viscaceae > Viscum > Viscum album. Next base: position 1,316,990,957 of record OY728165.1, on the reverse strand, counting down.
GAGGCCTTATTAAAAACCTGGTTTGATGAAACAGGGTTCATAATAATTGGTTAATCATATTATGATTATGTATAATTGTTATGGATTTATTTCCCAGTTACTTTGATGGATTAGATTTAAAAGTGTAAAATAAAACTACTTAATGTAACATGGAGAAAAAAATATTGATATAGGTTTAACTAAATAAATTATAGTGAAACAAGATAATGTAAATGAAAAATAATTTTTAAGGTTTAATTCCACTTATGTTTATGATAATTTACAAATATTGTTAATAATACATTACTCATGTAAACCATTTTTGTTTGAGTAATTATTGAAACCTGATAGAATCATAGATGACTGGGTCATTATGGAGATTACCTTAATAAACAACACATTGGAATTAGAGATAGATTGAGGAAACTTGTGATTATAAAAAATTATCAATCGTGAAATGTGACTAAAAATGTGAATATATTCGATGTATTAAATAAACTAATGAATAGAAACATTTATTCTCATGAAAGATAAAGTTAGTATGATGATGAAAGAAAGAAATTAAATTTATTATACAATAAAAATATTGAATAAAAACCATGGGAACTCCCAAAAGGGGGATGGAAGATACTATACTTGTGAAATATAGGTACATCATGAAAAACTATTATGTAAAAAAAATAAATACTTTGGTTTACATGATGGGAATATAATTTATGTATCCAAGAGCATGACTAGCTAATAGTCTAATCCCTCAATTTTATAATATTTCGACATTACCCAAGTCAATGTCATAATATAAAGGAAAATATAGATAAAATAAGTGAAAAACCACCCAAAACATGGAAACACATTGGAGTATATTCAATGGATACAAATCATATGGATTATAATAACTAAATACACTATAAAAGAATTAGGAATATTGGATCATTATTCTAGAAAATCTATGTTTCCAATATTGTTTTCTAGGTGCACCGCACTAATTTCATATTTAATATATAATTATTATTTCTATATAATGGTTTAATTTTTATATTTAAGTTTATTAGAATATAAATATTAGTTTTGGTACTCCTTATAGATTTAATGCAATTTGAGTAATGGATTAGCTATTTCAAAAGAGACTCCATACCCACTAGGTGTGATCAGATTGCCCACAATATACTCAATTATAGAAAATATGGATAATTATGGAAACAAAAACCATAAAACATCATAGAAATATCTTAAAATCATTATAATAGAAGATGACGGTAACAAATATTCTTTTTCTTTTTCCCTTAATCCACCACCACCACATGTAGGCCATGTCGATTCAATAATGTTTAAAATCACCATGAAAATATTTAATATAGGGTGAAACCCCCATCTACTAACTTTAATTATATATTATATGGTTTTTAAGAAAAAATAGGGAGTCCACATAGTGACCTCAAGGCATAGAGAAGTTTAAGAAATAGGATTGATACCCTTGAGATTGTGATCCCATGTTGCAGGTGTGGGAAATAGGTCTATATTTAAAAGGACATATTTGGTAATAATAAAACCAACTATTAGTAAATGTTTTAGGGCATATATCCCCTACAAACCATTTTCTATGATGGTCTCATAGATTAGTCAACTCATGGAATGGATAAACTAGAGAGAGGCGATGGGCGTTTATCCGTTGATGGAAGTGACACAAATGTGGTATAAGAGGGAGAGGGTGTAGGACGATGCGGTAGATATAACCACTATAAAAAGTGATAGGAGGGGTTTTAACATTAATATCAATGATCCTTATGAGTATATGGAGGATTATTCCTTGAATTCATCATTTGGACTCCATTTTCCTCTGACAACACCAAGTAGAATAGATATAGGGGGATGTGTGATAGGTGTTTTTTCAGAATCTATTACACAAAAAATAGTGAATTGAATTTTATACCTTAAACCAATTTATGATAATATATCACTATATGTATGAACTAAAAAAATTAGTAATAATAAAATAAGTATTACCACCAAACCATAAGAGATATTTAGCACTAATATTTTGGAAGAAACATAATATAGGTAATATGATCATTATAAGTTAATAAATGTAATTTATACTTTATTACAAAATTATATCAGGTTCCATATTATTTATATCTGTAGATAAATTTATTAGAGTGTAGTAATTTAAAATTTCAAGGATAAAATATATTAAAAAGAAGAGATTATAGTGACCCCAAATTTTCTAGTATAATATCATTAATTAAATAATATACCAAATATCATGTTTCAAACACTATTCCAAAATAAAATCTAAAAGCCCTGAAATATTTTGAAAATTTATTAATTCTAAAACATTTCTAATAAATTAGATAGTATAAATCAATGTAAAAATATCCAAAATTTGATAAGGAACATAAGAATAAATTGATTCTAGAAGTCGTAGTTTTCTATAAGAAGTCCATTTCTAGCTAAATCACTACATGTGATTACCACTACTGATTATCTTACCCTTTGAACATATGTAGAGTTTATAATGAGTTTTTTAATTATGAATCATTATCATATAAACATGTATTTATTAATTATTGAATCCAATGGGAATATCAATATAAAATAATTTTTATCCTTAATATATTTTTTTGTTCTATGTTACAAGATCCAATATTTGATTGAACTTATATCACATTAAGTTATTAATATATATATATAAGTAAATTATTAATCACTTAATATATATTCCTTGAAAATAAATAATACTAAAGAATATATAACATTTTAAAACCTAATTTCAAATATGAAGTGTTTTATAATATATTTTGAGATTATAATTAAATATTGAATTATAAAATTTTAGAAATTAAATTTATAAAAATTAACATAATTTTTAGATTTATGAATTGAATGTTAACTTAAGATTATTTTTTGTAATTTTTTTATAAGATGTATTGTTTAGGTGTTATAGTGGAATAAATTATAAACAACATGAATTTATGACATTATTAGTATATAAGAAGGAATTCAAAGTTGCTAAAAACTTTTTATCAGAACAAATATGTATTTTATAAGTGAATTTATGACTTAAAAAATTAGGTTTTATTTTATAAAAACATATTTTACATTTTAGAATATAAGTTATATTTTTTAAAAACATTTTCATTTAATACATTATACATTTAGAATTTTAAAATGTAATTTTAACTCATTTAAAACATCAATTAAAAAATTGATTTCATATTCAAAATCTATGGGGCCAAATTATCTAATAAGGATCACTTTATTTTTTTGGAATAATTATTATGTTACTTTAGGTATAAAATACTTAGCATGATAAAATATTTATTCTTCAAATGAAAATAATTTTAATAATATTGTGTACGTTGTTAAATTGAAGGGATATAATTTAAAATAAGAATATAATATTTTCTTTAAACATATGTACTATTTAACTAACAATCATTCAATTAGTTTTAATTATTAAATAAATTTTATAACACGTAATTATTAAAATGAAATTTTTCTACAAACAATATTTGAAAACACATTATAAATTTAGATTTAAAAGTAAATTTACATCTATTTATAAATTAAATTAGATCAAAAGGATTATTAATTAATATTAATCACATAAAAATTTTGTTTTAAGAGACATTATTTATTATTAGTTAAGAAATAATTAAACTTATTAATTTTTAATTAATATTAGTAACTGTAAAATTGGGTAAATAAAGTATAACAAAATTATAATAATAAAAAATTTACATGCATATTATATAAACAAATTTTAGTTATTAATGTCATAATCAAATGTCTCGCCTATAATTTATCAATTAAACTCTCATAACTCACCTAACCTAACTAACACTCATGTGATTCTATTCTCACACCTTACTAGAATTCATATTCCATTAAAGACCATGTTTTTCAAATATAAAAGGAGCTCACCCCAAGCTATTCTCTCATTCATCACCACCGAAAAGAATCCTTCATTAATTTCCCTTCTCTAAACCTCTCATAATCCCCCAAAGATTTATTTAGGTTCTAAGGAGGCCTGAAAATATTTTAAAAGCCACTGAGCATGGTAAGGGTTCTCTTTATCCCCTTTTAATTCATGTGTTTATTTTAGGATAAAAACTTTATGTTTTGATTTATTATTCACTAATATGTTTATAACAAAACCCATTAATATCTACATTATTACCTATTTTTAATGACTACCCTTCCCTCTATTTAAACCCACTTTATAATATTTTTTATAATTGTAATGTTATTAAAATCACTCCTTAATTATCTCCCTCCCGTTTTAAATTAAAAAAATCCTTTTGTAATGATCTCAACCCCATTAAACTAGAAATATTTTCTTAATTTATTAAATTAGAATATATAAAAAGGTTTAAAACCTAATTTAATGAATATTTTAGCAGTTCTGGAGAACCATGTACTTAAATGATACTAATTTTACAATGTGAATAGAGAACAAAACTTTATACATTTCAAAAGAAAATAAACTGCATCCTTGAAAACCCATTAAAAGATCTATTATTCATATCCTAGGTAATGGAAAAAATATGGGTGATAAAAAATGATCAATAAGTGTTATGTATAGTTTAAGATCTCATGAATTAATAACATGGCTTGGTAAATAACTAAGAAACATGACATTTAAATAATTTGACCATCAGAAGCTATCATGAGTCAATAAAAAATAATAAATATTACATTTTAAGTAACTAAACAAACATCCAATTTAAATAAATTTACTACATTAATAGATAAGGAATAATAAATATGGAATAGTAAATAATTGAACACATGTGGGATTTAATTAAAAATCTGGGAATGAAATGCATCTGGTTATAAAATCACTATGAAATATCATGGATAATCATAATAAAAACTAGATTATCAATGAAGTAAATATGAAATTATTATATTCAATTATATCATAAATTATTATACCTCTACTATCAATTCCCTTCACATGATAGTCTAAACTACATGTAGAAATATGTCTAATATAGCCAATTGACTTTTCTCATGAGACCGATCAATGCATCAAGGGGATATATAATTATGAGCCCCACTGTCAATGTAGATCCAAATATTTAATCATATATCAAACAATCAATTTAATTAATGAATAAATATTCATTATAATCAAATATACATGTTGAGTAAATGATATATATTTATAATCATTTCCTTGGTTAATCAAATAATATTTTAAGTAAACATCATAAGTAAAAATGGTATACGGTTTAGGAAATAATCACATCAATTATACAAGAATATTTATATTTAATATAAATGTAATTTATAATGATAAATGATCACAAGAAAGTGATAGTTTCAAGATAATGTTAACAATCACAAAAGTGAGATTGTTCAACAACTTTTACCACTTGGTAATTTTCAATTAAAATCCACATGGATGAAATAATTCAAATTGAAACTTAAAATACCATGATTTATGAATTAATAATTGTATTACATGTCATAGGGGGATGTATAAATTCCATATAAAAGTATTTAGGTGTATAACATAATAATTTTCTTCAATTAAGGGAGACTAAGCTGAATCCCCTTACCTCACACTTTTCGTTAGTTGAATGTGATTTACATGTTGTATAATGGTTTTAGGCATGTTATTAATTTATAAAATAACCATAATCATATTTTTATATCATATATGATCCTCTTAAAATATTTTACCACTCTTTTTTAATAATATTTCCTTATTTTCATTCTTTCAGGTTTTAATAACCTTGTTTTCTTATTCATGATTCGTTTTGGAAGTTTTAGTTGTTATGCATATTATATAATTCCATAATCTCGGGAATAAATATATTGAATTAATTATAATATTTATACATAAATTATTAATTTAATACCAATCTTGGTAGATTATTTTTAAAAACTAAGTACGTTATGATTAAGGAAATGGTAGGTTGTACGTATATAGGAATACTATATTCATTATTCAATGATTATTATTGAAAGGATTTATATAATAATTTATCATCATATAATGATCATAATATAATAAACACAATAATATATAATTATATATATATATATATCCATAATGTGGTGTGGTGATTAAAATAGAGTCACATTGCTTTGCGAAGGTGGTAGTCCCCATATACATGAATGATATTATCATCTTTAAGTTAGTGAAAATGTAAGAATAAAAATGATATATTATCTTTAAAAAATGACTAATATGCAATTAATATCATAATAATTTCATTTATATCACATATAATCATTAAATTTATCCATATAACCTTCACTATAAACTATTAGTGAAAGACGAATCACATCACTTCACGAGACGGTAGTCCATCGTACACACGAGCAACACTATCGTATCCCCTACGGAATTGAAACTAAAAAATATATATATGATATAATTACTCAAGAAGTATAATTATGTTATATGTGTCATATATATACTTTATATACATCATCATACTCAACCATGAAATGTGGTAATTTAAAAATTAAGGGTATTTATTCACAAGGTGCTAGTTCGCCATAAACACGAATGATGATTTCATAACCCATTTGGTGGAAGTCAACATAGTTGTATGTAATGACCATAATATGAAAACTTTTTTTTATATGGAATATATTGAGGTTATTATATCAAAAAAAATTAAGATAAATTAATGATTTGGATAAATAAATAAAATAAAAACCTTTGTTAAAAAATGTTACTTATTCTTCGAGTATATTCCATAGGTTTGAACCAAATCCCTCCTAGGAAGGGTTTCTTCAAAAAAAATATGTATTATATGATTTGTTTTAGACATTTTAGAAGTGATTTTGGGAGTTTTTTCAAGATTAAAAGGGTCTGAATGTTAGAATAAGATATGAGAGTGGTATGACATTTTATAAGTGATGTTATTGGCTAACTTGAAATATTTTTGAAAAGATTCTATTGTACCTATGTCTTTTTCACAAAAAAAAAATTCCAAAATGATCCATTATTAAAAATATAGGATATAAGGTCTAAATATTTACATAAAATGAGTTTTTACATGTTTTTTAATCATTTTAGCACCTTTATTCTTAGTTGAACCCTCGATAAATCAATTTTTACCACAACCGTAGTAATTAATTTTTATTATTATCACTATTCATTTTGGTCAAAAAAACCGATGAATTTTTTATAAATTATAAATTTTTATGATTCAAAATATTGAATATATTTTTCCATATTCAACTCATATAAGTGGAAACTTGTAACATAAGATTATTCTCGTATATATAATGTGAAAATGAGTTTTTAGAGAGAGAAAGTCCAAATGTTTACAATGTTTTTATATAAAAATTTAAAATTAAAATTAATACAATGAAATAAATTGTATTAATTGATAGAAAAATGAACCAATGTTAATTTAGAACCAGTTCAAAATATAATCTGTCATTATAAATTATTTAAATTAAAGAGCCATTTTTAATTAAAATTCAATATTTTTCACTAATCATCATGAAATGAAAGTTTTTCGAAAAAACAAAAAAAATTATCTGAAGATAATTTTGGAATTACAATTTAAAAATTTTAGTTTTTTATTTCTAATAAATTTTCTATAATTGGTAAAAATTAATTTTGAATCTTGTGACAAAATCGTGAGTAAACTTTCTTTTAGGAAAAAAATACAATTTTTCAGAAAACAAATATTTTTCTTCCAAATGATTCAAATTTTTATTTATAATAAATATAAAATAAATATATGTGTTCAAAATATACATGTTTTCATAATTTATTTATTCTTATCTATAATATATAATATAATTTATTGGTTAAAATTTTCATGTTTAAATAATATTTTATTAGAGTATCAAGTTTTGTTTAAACCTCACATTATGTTCATCACAAGTTATAAATGAAATTAAATTTTTTCTAAAAGAAATATATTGTAAAGTATTAGGTTGTTTCATAATACCCTCTAACAAAAAATCAACCTATAAATTTCATGGATATCACCTTCTAAATAGAATAAGGTAGTTATTTTCCATGATATTCTTTAGATCCCACATTAGTTCTCCATTTTGTGATTTATTTAATGTACCTTTACCAGAAGAGTAATCTAGTTCCTCAGTACATTCTCTCTATTAAAAAAAATTTGTATGGGTTATTCATAATAAAATAGAATAGGTTTTAATTCCATTTCATTAGAGGTTAGCACATGCATTATTTTTGGCATGTACTACCTTAACAATGATATATATAACACATCTTTTACTTTGGAGATATTTGGGAGAATTTCTAAATTATAAGAAAAAAATCCAATTATTTTGAGAAGTTCACAAGGGTCCAATGAATCTCAAGGGTCATTTTCTCTTTCTTACCAAACCTTGTAACCCCATTCCATAGAGATAATTTCAATAAACCATGATCTTCCATCTATAATTCCAAATCTTTCCTTTAATTATCCACATAACTCTTTTGCTTAATTTGAGATGCATTAATGTGAACCCAAATAGTCATTATCTTTTTTGTTGTATCTTCTACAGGTTTTGGCCCTACAAGTTTTCTTTCAATAACATCAACCCAACAAGTTCATCAATGAAATATATTTCCATATAATTATTTATACAATGGCATCAAAATACATAAAGATAAACTATTTTCATGGGAAAACTCGAGAAAATGTAAATATAAATCCTACATACCATGAATGTAAAGTTATAATGACCTCATCATGACTTCCAATGTCTGAATACTCTATTTAGAATGTGCATATGTTTTAGGATGGTAGGGAGTGGTCAAATAAAGATCAGTATCAAGATCCTTCTAAATAATCCTCAATAATTTTAATGTATAATGGGGATCACAGTCAGAAAAAACTAAAAGAGGCTCACAATAAAGTCTTACAAGTTAATTAATATAGATTCTTATAAGGTGAAAAATATGTAAATATTCTATTATAGAAAGAAAATATTAATAATTGGTTAGTTGATCATCAATAACACATATTGCATAATTCTTTCGAGGATTATTTGGCAGTCATGTAGCAATGTTAATATTAATTTCATCCCATTGTCATAAATGATTAGGAAGAGGTTTTATGACTCATAAAAAATGTTATCTCATAATATTAACTTGTTGAAAAAAAACATATGGATATATAATTAGTAATTTCCCTCTTCATGTTATCTCAAAAAAATGTTCCCCCAAATCCCTATTAATCATTGTGCTACCGAAGTGTATAGAGAATTTTGGGCTATAAGATTAATCCCAAAACACCCTTTTTATAAAAAGTATAGATGTATCACATAATCTCTTTGAAAACATCAAAATACCTTTTTCATAAATTAAGTATTCTAATTTTTTTAGCATTCACATCTTTAATTTTCTTTTCAAAATTCTCATCCTTGGATTGATAAAATTTTATCTATTTGAAGAAATATGGTTTCACAATCATTAGAAAATTTAGGTATGTCTCCCCTTCCTTAATAATTCCCATATCAAACATTACTAGATCCATGAACATAGTATCTCTCTCAATAAACATTTGATTCAGAAATCAATCACCATTCCTACTCAATGCATCCACTACCTTATTTTCATTCCATGGGTGGTAGTGTATTGAGAAATAATAATCCTTGATTAGGTCGAGGCATCTCATTTTATTCATGTTGAGATATTTGTGTGAAATTATGTATTTTTGGCCCTTATGATCCATGAATATATCACATATTTCAACATAGAGATAATGTCTCCATATCTTTAATGAAAATATTATAGCTACTAATTCAATATCACAGGTTGGATAGTTTTTTTCATGATTCATCAATTTCCTTGATGGATAAGAAATAGATTTATCATTTTGCATTAGTACATAACCAATTCAGTTCTTTTATGCATCACTATCAATCACAAACCCATAATTTCGATATGGTAGAGTAAAAATTAGAGCACTGACCAATATCCTTTCTAGTTCATCAAAAATTTCTTTACATTTTTTATCCAAAAAACCTTAACCCCTTATCATGTAATCATGGTTAATAGTATAGAAAATGAGGGGAAATTAGGAATGAATAATTGATAGTATACTTCCAGACCAGTAAAACTAAATACATTAGTTATGATTTTTTGTATAAGCCATTCTATTACTTCCTTTATCTTCATAGGTTCAGATGAGATTCCATCCTTGGAGACAATATCCTATAAAAACAAATCTTGAAGCCATAAATAGAAATTATAAAATTACCCATATAACTATTTTTTCTAGGTGTTTAATGAATGATCTGTAAGTTATTCCCATGGTCCTTATAAATTTTGGAATACACCAAAATATAATTAATGAATACCAAAAAAATATTCAAGATATTCCTTGAATACTCTTTTCATTATATCCATAAAAATATAGGGTGTATTAGTCAATCCAAATTGAATTTATATAAACTCTTAATGTACATAACTCATTTGAATATCATTATTCAAAATTTATTCATTCTTTATTATAAATTCTTGATACACAGAATGAAGTTAAATGTTTGAAAATTATTAGGCTCTATGAAGTTGATCTAATAACTCATCAATGTGAGGTAGATGATACTTTTTCTTTATCATAATAGAATTTATTTATTTATAATCAATGAAAAACCTCATGGATGCATATTTCTTATTAAAAAAGGGAATATGGGCTCCCCATGGTTAAGAACAAGGGATAATAATTTCCTTATCACCAAAATCCTATTTTTGATTTTTAAAATCCACTAATTCCATAGTAAACATTCTATTAGGGGTCCTTGATATTGGTCTTATATCAAGGATTAAATCAATGGATAACTCAACTTCAAGTTCTAGGGGATGTCCATGTAATTCCTCATGAAATTTATCAATGTATTACTGTAAAATAGGTTCATACTCAATTTGAATATTATATTATACATCTATAGATGTTATTTGATCCTCTTCACCAAGAATAACATTCTGTAGATATTCCAGGGGTGGATGTAGATATGACTTGGATGATAAAGATTATACTCTACATATAAGGTATTCTACATATTCCCCACAAATCATAATTCAATTCTTCTTATAATAAAAATTTTCATCATATTTTGAAACCCAGTCTGTAAAAAGTATTATATCGAATTAAACCATATTTATGATAATAATTTAAGAAAATAAATAACATTTATTTTTCAAAATGAGGACTATATAACACATCCTTGTTGACATAAGACTTCCCTTAGGAGGATTTACTAAAATGTATATTCTTAAATTAAAAGGGAAATTTCTAATTTTCTTTGAAAATACGGTATATATAAAATAGTGTGAGGATATAGAATCAAATAAATATTTAACTAAATTTTATGATATGATTAAGTTACCTAACACTACATCATTGGTTATTTCCACCTTAGCTGATGTGATCACATAAGCTTAGCCATCTCCCCTTGTAAACTTCAGTGGTGGATTCCCTTGATGATTGGGAATTCGTTTTCATAGTTCCCCATATCCCTCAAGTTGATACATTAAATAATTTTTTTTTCTTTATTACATTTTAATTTATGATCTACATTTTTATTATCGGTTTATTTTTAACACACTACTATTCCATTAATGAACTTCCCATGAATTGTCTTCTACAACTTTCACATGATGGAAATTAAACCATCCTCGTGTTCATATTTGACGCATTATATTTACCTTGGTGTTAAATGATCTAATTTTCTCAAGATTCCCCTATAATATATTGGATCTATAAAATTACTTCTATGTTTTGATGGTAGAGAAGAAAATTTCATCATATGATGAAAAAGTTTCAGAGACCATAACCCTTTGGAGACTTTTCTTAATCCCTTAAAATAAATACAAAATCATGAACTTCTTAATGCTTATATAATTCATAGTATACAAATAAAACCTTGTAATGTTAGCCTCATATTCTGCAAAACTTTATAATCCATTTTTCAAGCTAAGGAACCCACTATTCACTTCAATTTTTTCATGAGAGAAATATTTTCCATATAATTTCTTATTAATTTTTTTTTCGTTCAATGGGTTCTATTTCCTCTTCATCCCTTGAATTTTGGAGCAATGACCACCATTGATCAACATATCCTTCAATATAGTACACTTTATTTTTAAACTTTTACTTTTATTGAAATCTGAATTCCAAAAATATATTCTCTAGAGACTTAATCCATTACTCTTATACAACTGCATTAATATTCATACAAAATAATGGGGGCTTTTGTGACATAAAGTGATCCAACATACATGAATCTCAATGCGAAATAGGTTTCTCTATGTAGGAAAGTTTATTTTTCATAACCTAATTATGATACCATAATATATCCATAATTTTATCATTTTAAATAGTAGTTTTATATCATTACTTAGAAGAATAATATCCACATTTTCCATGAGTATTTATACCCTTATTCATTATTGGATCCATTTATAAATAATGGAATATACTATATTAACTCATTAAATTATGAACATTAAATCATAATGTGTAATTCATAATATGATGTATCTCTTATCATAAATTAAAAATTATACAATGTTAATATCATATTATAATCTTGGTTTCATTGTGGATATAATTTTTTCAAAAAATTATTAATGGTTTGTAAATAAAGTATTATTTTTTCTAAGAATATTCCCCAGGGTTATCAAACCAAGTGCACATTATGGCTCATTTTCATGCACCAGGGGATGATTGGGTATAGCCCAATGCACCCTTTTCAGAGTTATTACCCATAGTTACCTTTGTTCTATAATCATGTCCACTTGTAGTATCCATACATTGATATATTACTAGGAAAAACATATAAAATTCTCCATACCAATACTTTAGGATGTACTTCTATACCTGTCCATAAATTATATCAAAGGATTATGTTCCCTAATCTATGTTTTATTTAATCTCTTTTCCAAGGTTACAACTAAATTCATTTGAAATGAACTATATTGACCCTAACCCTCGTAATTCGGAGTCAGTTATTTAAATTATTACATTGGAATAGATATAAAGGTTCAAATCCAGAAGGCCTGGTCAATTTAGTAGTTTTGGAGAACTAGATACATACACAATAACCATTTTACATTGGGAATATAAAACAAAACATAATACATAACAAAATAAAATGAACTTCATCATTGAAAAATCATTCTATGGTCTATTCTGCATAACCTAGGGAAAGGAAACAAAATATAGGTGATCCAAAATTCTTAGTAAGGGTCATGTATAGTGGAACAAATCATGAATCAATAACATGAAAATAAACTAACCGAACACACATGAAATTTAAAAAACACGATTTAGTGGAAGTTATCATGAATCAATAAAGAATAATAATTGTAGAATGGTAAATATTTGGACACACCTGCCATTTAAATAACTTTACTTTATGAATAGATAAGGAATAATCAATATAGAACGGTAAATAAAAGAATCTACATCCCATATAATAAAAATATGAGAATGAAATGCATACATATATATAATTATTGTGTAAATATCATGGATAATAATAATAACTAAATTATCAATGAATTAAATGCTTAATTGTTGGACTTCATGATCTTACGAATCATGATACCTCTACTATCAAGTCCTTTCACAAGATAATTTAAACTACAGGTTTAAAATCATTCCATTTATCTAATTGATTTATCTAATCAGACCCAGAAAAGCATTGATGAGATAAAAATGTTGAGGTCCACCCATCACTAGAGGTATAAACCATTCCCCATATATCAAATAATCTATTTAATTCATAAATAAATATTTCTTATCATCAAATATTCATATTGATTAAGGAATACATATTTATTAATATTTCCCCAGTTAATCAAATGACTTTCAATGTAAAAAATATATGTGAAAATTGTTTATGGTTTAAGAGATAATCACATCAATCAAAAAATATTAAATATATTTAAGATAAATTTATTGTGTAATGAAAAACAATCATAACAAAATTATTGTATCAAGATAAGCTTAACAATCACAAAACGAAATGAGATTCTTCAAAAACATTTACCCATAGGTAATTTTCAATTCAAAACCCCTTGGAAGAAATAATTAAAATTACAACATAAAATACCATGATGTATAGATTAATAATTATATTAAATGTAAAAGGGGGAGTATATACACCATATAAAAATAATTAGGTGCATAAAATTACAATATAACCTAATGGAGGTAAATTGAGACGAAGTCCCTTACCTCACACTTTAGTTTAGTTGAATGTGATTTATGCTCCTGTATAATTATTTTAATCATGTTATAAATTTATAATATAACCATACTATTATTTATAATATCATATATGATCCTCTTATAATATTTTACAATCCCTTTGTTAATAATAATTTATTATTTTCATTGTTTTAGGTGTTAACCGCCTTGTTTTCTAATTGGTGCTTTGTAATGAAAGTTATAGTTTTCTTAAAAAAATATATATAGTTAAATCATATAAAGGATAATATTAGTAAAATAACTATCATATTTATACATTATTTATACTTTTAAAACTCCTCATGAATGGTATTTTTGTAAAATGAAGTATATTACGATTATAGATATGGTAGGTCGTATGTATGCATGGGTAAAAATTTTATTTTTCAGTGACCATTGTGTAATAGAGGTAACTAATATTTTATATTTCCAAAATTATCATAATACAATAAATACCATTTTATATACTAATATATTTCATCCATTTGGTTTGGTGATGAATAGAGAGTCACATATCTTCATGAAGGTGGTAGTCCACACATACTAGAACAATGTTATCATATTTAAGTGAGTGAAAAGTTAAGAAACAAAATTATATATTATCTTTAAAAATTAATAAATATTTCATTTATATGATAATTATTTCATTAATATCATGTATAATAATTAAATTTATCCTTTATCCTTCAATTTTAAATGTTAGTGAAAGATGAATCACATTACATTGCAAGGCGATAGTCTTCCATTAAAGTGAGAAACACAATCATATCCTCAATGGAATAAAAACTAAAAAAATTATATTTTAAATAATTACTATAAAGATGTATTTATGTTAAAAATATCTTATATATACTTTATATCCATCATCATAACAAACTGTGATAGGTGGTAATTGAAAAACGAATGAAATCGGTTTGGGAGGCAGTAGTCCTCCATACACACGAATGAAGATCTTATAACTAATTTGGTTGATGTTGGGATGTTTTAAGGTAATAAAATTATTATCAAAACATATCCTTATAAATAATATAATGAGTTTTTTGTATCATATTTGATTAAAATGAATTGAAGGATGTGTAGGAAGAAATAAAATTATCAATTCTCATTAATGAATGTTACCTCTTATTCAGGTATCTCTTTTATGTTTGAACTAAAGCCTTCATAGGATGTATTTTTTACAAAAAACAAGTTTTATAGGATTTGTTTAGGTATGTTTTGAATTTAATATTGTAGGTAATTCCCAAACCAATAGGGTTTCAAGGAGGGAATAAGAGAGGAGAGGGGCAAGTGAGGTGAGGGGAACACTTCTAATATTTTTTGAAAAGATTCAATCATAACTACATTTGTATGATACCCCAATCCTAAAAAATAATTGATTATTAAACCTATAATATAATTTTATAAAATGTTTCCATATAAATGGTTATGTAAAATTTTTTATGTCATTTTTAACTCTTATCTTTTTAGTTTAAGCCTTAATAAATCCATTTTTACCATTACTATGGTTATTAATTGTTACATGATTCACTATTCATTTTAGAAAAAAATTAATTTTTCCTTCATAGAAATTATAAATTATCTAGATTCAAATATGTAATCAAATTTTCCAAATTAAATTAATTTATTTTGAAAATTTAAATTTATGATTAGTCCCGCAGATGCGACAAGAAAGACGGATTTTAAAGAGAAAATGTCCAAAAGTTTATAATGTTTTTATATCAAAATTCTATATAAAAAATACAATGGAATAAATTAGATTAATTTATATAAAATTAAAAATAATACTTTAAAACAATTTACAAATATAATATAACATTGTAATTTTATTATTCGAAAGCCATTTTCAATTAAAATTCAGTATTTTTCACTATTAATCAAAAATGAAAATTTTCAGAAAAATATAAAAAATTCACCATAAGATATTTTTTGTATAAAAATTTAAAAAATGGTGTTTATTTTTTAAAATTATCTTTCTAAAAATGTTACAAATAAATTTAAAATTATATTTGTAAATTATGACTAAACAATCTTTTAGAAAAAATTACTCTTTTTACAATATCATTTTTTCTTACAAATGATTCTTATTTTCATCTATAATAAATAGTTAAAAAATGTAAATGTGTAAAATATATGTTTTTGTTAATTTATTTAGTTCTATTAATACCATATAATTTAATGGATAAGTTAAAATGGTCATGTTTAAATAATATTTTTAGAGTATTGTGTTGTGTTTAAACATGGTGGTTCATGCAACGCAAGTTATAGATGAAAT
Organism: Viscum album; assembly: GCA_963277665.1. Classification (NCBI taxonomy): domain Eukaryota; kingdom Viridiplantae; phylum Streptophyta; class Magnoliopsida; order Santalales; family Viscaceae; genus Viscum; species Viscum album. The sequence continues at coordinate 1,316,974,508 of OY728165.1, read as the reverse complement.
AAAATGTATTCTAAAAGAAATATATTCTAATTTCCTATGGTTCTAAATTATTCCCTCATTAAAAATATAAACATTAAAATTTCAGGGATATTAACTTCTAAATTTATGAGGCGAGTTCTTCTTCAAAATATTTGATGGTTCCCACATTTTTTCCACTATTTTATAATTTCTCCAAAGTACATTTACCAGACAAGTCATCCAGTTCTTCAATATGTGCTATCATGTATCAAGAATTTGGATGGGTTATTCATAGCAACATAGTTCATCTTCAAAATCTATTTCATCAAAGGTGAGAACATGGGTTTTTTTTGGCATGTACTTCCTTTACACTGATATATGGAATACATCATGTACATTTGAACGATTTGGAAGAACCGATAAATGATAATAAAAACATCAATAATTTTAGAACATCAATAGACCTGGTGTACCTAAAGATTAGTTTTTCTTTCTTATCAATCCTTATAACACACTTCTATGGATATATTTTCAATAAACCATGATCTCCCCTTATAATTCCAAATATTTTATCCCATTATCAACATAACACTTTTTCCTACTTTGAACTAATTTAATGTGAGCCTAAATAATCATTATCTATGTTGTTTCATCTTGGAAAATTTATGGGCCTATGAGTTTCCTTTCACCAACTTAATCACAACAAGTTTTATTACAACATATCTTTATATATAATGAATCTTATGACACCATTTGAATAAATGAATGAAAACTATTGTTATAGGAAAAATATAAAAATGGTAAATACTGATCCCACATACATTGAAATTCTAGTGATCATGACATCAGAATGACTTCCAATTTCAGAATAGTCATTTTTGATTGTCCACCATTTTGAGGATGGTAGGTAGTGCTCAAATTATGATTAGTGTCAATAGAATTTTGAATAATATTCCATAATTTAGATATTTTATGGGGATCATGATAAGAGACAAAAAAAAGTGGCATGCCCTAAAGTCTTACAACTTATCTAATACGGATCATTCCATGTAATTTGAGATGTAAATCTTCTACTATAGCAAAGAAATGTGAATATTTGGTTAGGTTACCAATGATTACACATATTACATCATTATTTCTAGGATCCTTTCATTGTTCTATAAGAAATTTCACAGTAATGTCATCCCATTTCCACATAGGAATAGTAATTAGTTGCATGAACCGTCTAGGACGTCATCTCATAGAATTAACTTGTTAAAAAATTAATCATATGGACACATAATCAGAAATTTCCCACTTTATATTATCCCACATAAAATATTCCCTCAAATCCATATATATATATTTTTTTTACTTATGTGTATAGGAAAATTTGATCTATGAGAGTCATCTAATAATTAACTTTCTATAGATCTTATAAATAGACAACATAATCTCATTCCAAATTTCAGAATACCAACTTCACAAATAATTTTTTTTAATTTCCCTTCATTCACACTTTTATTTTTCATCTAATATTTCTCTTAATGAGATTGATAACTTTGTATCTTTTCCAATAAATATGGCTTCACAATCATTAATAAAATGAGTGATGTCTCCCCTTACTTAATAATTTCTATATCCATATTTACCAGATCTATGAACATAGGTTCTCTCTTAATCCTTATTTGGGTTGGAACACTATGATCTTTTCTACTCAATGCATTTTATACCTTATGTTCTTTCCCTCGGTGGTATTTTATTGATCATTCATAACCTTGAGTAGCTCAAGCCATCACCTTTGTCTCATGTTGAGATATTTCTATGCAAAGATGTATTTTGTTCTCTTAATATTGATTCATATCTCACAACTTTCACCATATATATAATTCCTCCAAATCATCAAATAAAAGATTACTTTTCCCAACTCAAGATCATTGGATGGATAGTTCTATTCATAAGTCTTCAATTGACTTGATTTATATGCAATAACTTTATCATTTTTTATTAATACACAACCACATAAATTCTTTGATATATCAATATATATCACAAATATTGATTTATAGATGGTATAGTCAAAACTATAGCATTTACCAATCTTCTCTTTAGTTCATTAAAAAATTATTCACATTCCTTTCTGAAAAGAAAAACATAACCCATTTTTTGTAATCCTGCATAATGGGTTAGCCAACTGGGAAATTTTTTGAACAAATCATGAATATTAAGATGTCAAACCAATGAAATTATGTACCTCTACTATGTTATTTGGTAGGAAACATTCTCTCACTACATTTAAATTCAAATGATCAAAATATGTTCCATCTTTGTAGACAATATGGCCATGAAAGGAAATTTCTAGAAGCCATAGATAACATTTATAAAATTCCTCATATAACTCTTTCCTTATATGAGTTTCAAGGATGATACATAAGTGATTCACATGGTCCTAATATATTTCTTAATACAACAAAATATCATCAATGAATATCCCAACAAATCATAAGGATATTCATTGAATGCTATATTCATTAGATCTATAAAAATAAATGGTTCATTAGTCCATCTAAATAGCATTACTATAAAATCATAATGTCCATAACTAGTCTAAAATGATATATTCAGGATGTTATTTAATCATAATTTATGATAGCCAGAATGAATTTTAATATTTTAAAAATATTGTCCTCCATGAATTTGATCGAATAAGTCATCATTTCAAGGCAAAGGATACCTATTCTTTATCATAATAGTATTGATTTACCTATATTCATTACATAACCTAATTGATCCATCTTTCTTCTTAATGAGAAGAATAATGGATCCCCATATAGAAACATTATCATGAATAAATCCATTATCAATAAAATAATCTTGTGGTTTCTTCAAATCAATTAATTCTATAGTGACCATTATGTAGGGATTATTTAATAAAAGTCTTAAATGAGGGGTTAAATCGATATAAAACTCAAATTATTGCTATGGGGAATGCCCAGGTAATTCCCCGGGAAATAAATAAGTGTATTCCTTTAAAATAATTACATCCTCAATTTGAAGAATACATTTTTCAACCATATATGTTTTTTTCTACTCTTCATCAAGAATATCATTTAGTAGAGCTATTGAGGGTGGATCTAGATATGACTTAGATAATGAATTCTATTCTCTAAAAATTTGTAATTCTACAACCTCTTCACAAATCATAATTTACTTCTTCTTGCAAAAATTAATTTCAACATATTTTGAAATCCATTCTATACCAATTATTAATCGAATTCAATCATAGGTATGATGATAAAATTAGAAAATAAATAACTTTTTTGTGTCATAATTTAATGACACATCTTTTTCATAGTGAGACTTCTACTATGAGTTTTGATTGACAAAAAATTTCTTAATGTAAATGGTAAATTTTTAGTTTTCTTAGAAAAAAAGGTTGAAATAAATAATTGTGATAATATGGAATCAAATAAAAAATTAGATAAATTTGAATATAGGAATAAATTACCTACCACCACATTACTGGGTAGTTTCCACCTCATTTGTAGCGATCAAATTATATTATCCTTCTCCCCTTGAACTATTCTACGGTGGATTTCTTTGATATTAGGGGGAATTTGTTTTCATAGTGCCCCATATCCACATAGTTGAAAATTTTAATAATAGAATTTTCTTTATTCCCATTAAATTAATTAACTAGAGGCTCCTTATCACTACACTTTATAACACACTCCCATTCCATTCAATAAATTTCCATGTTATTTATTTATAAAATTTTCACATGATGGAAATTACTCTATTATCCTCTTCTTATTTGATTCATTATGTTTCTCTTGGTGTTTAGATAAACTATTTTTCTCTTGATTCCCCTTTAATATATTGGATCTATAAAATTCATTCTCTGATTTGATGGAACATAAAAACATTTTATCATATGAAGAAAAAATTTGAGGGATTAGTGCCCTTCATATACATGAATTAACCCCATCAAATAAATGGTAAATATTGCAATAAGTGTTGTGTATGTAATATGTAGAATTCCTAGATAACCTTGTAATGGTTTCCTCATACTCCACAGAACTGTCTTTATCATTTTTTTAAGATTAGGAAATTTTCTATCGTTTCAATTTATTTCTTATGAGGGAAATATTTGTTGAACAATTTCTCCTTAAAAGAATTCAATTCCATGAGTTCTATTTTTTATTTTTACTTAGTATTCTGGATCAATGAATAATATGTATCAGTATCTCCTTTGTGACAATACAATTCATGTGGACCCTTTTCCTTTTCACTACATCTAAATTCCATAAATATATTATCCCAAGACATAATCCATTTCTCAGAAAACAATGGATTAATAGAACCACTAAATGATGGGGGTTTTTATTACATAAATAAATCCAACATATAATAATCTCATTTTGTAATATATTTCTCTACTTGGGAAATTTTATTTTTCATAATCTAATTAAGTTACTATAATATAGCCATAATTTTAAAATTTCCAATACCAGTTATATAGGCTTCCTCAATATAATAACCCTTCTCTTTATTACACACTTAAACATGATTTGTTACATTAAATTGCACTTAAGACCACTCTGAGGATCGATAGGTCTAGTTTCTTCAGAAATTATGAAAATTACATAACAACTTAGAACATAAAACACAATATCTTTATTGATAACTTTCTCTACATGACCACAACATTCCCTCATGCTTAGCATTGTATGGGATAACCTGAGGGCATTAATGTAAAAAGGATAATCTATAAAGCTCAATAAAGGAGTAAATAAGGCATAAAAAGATTAATATAGTATATGGTAGGGAATAGTCATATCAATGGAGCACAATAGAAACATGAACATAAAGGAATGATATTGCATGATTATCATAACATTGAAATGTGGCATCAACATTTAACATGATATTAGCATGAGCTATGGATAATTGCACATGGATCATGAGTAAACCCTCATTAAACTTTAATTATCATTAGTAAACCCTCATTTCACCTGACTTATCATGATACTATTATTTACCCAATTCATTGTAGAGCTATCCGGGTACACCCTTCTTAATCATTTCATTTCATGCATAAGTGTGCCACATAGATCATACAACAAGGATTAATTAAATGTCATAATTTATTCCAGGATAAAGGAATGTGGAATTAATACATGAAACACTATAATAAATAATAAAATGTTCATAAAGGTGAATACCCTTGATAGAGAAATTGGGATGGTATTCACTACGCAATGACTTTTTCTTGGAAAATTGTGGTGCAATTTCGGTAGCATGATGGTGTGACATAAGGATTCATAAAAATGGTTGATGAGAGATAAAGTAGTATCTAATTATATATACATAAAATGGATAGTAAGGGGGTAATATAGACACATGTACCAATATATGTAATGTAATTTAGATTCATAATACAAAATAATTTCTTGAATGTAAATGAGGAGAGAGAAATCCCTTACAGAATTTTGGAATGGTAACGGGTGCACATGGGAGGCGTTAATGAGATAAAAATGGGTCTATAATCATTAAAACATATGGAGGTAAGTATGGGGGGAGTTTAAAAATCATACCCCAACATTTTTAATTGAAAATACAAGTGTATATCAACATAATGAAACTTGTACAAAAATAAGAGAGCAAGAAATCCCTTACTTGGAAGTGTGATCCCAAAGGCTTGGGAGAGGATTGAGACAGGATAAATGGGAGATTGGGGTGACTTGGGAGGATTCTATAGAGATTATGGAAAATTTTTGTCGAGATCCAAAGGTTTTGAGTGAATAGGAAGTGGGATTTTGGGTGGGTTTATATAGAAAAAGGGATGGAATTCTTTATTATTTAGGTTTTAGACACCACACATTAAACTAATCAAAACCACAAACCAACCCAAGTTTTTTGCCCACTGTTTTTTCCAAAGGGGAGTGGAAAACATTATTTTATAAGTTCAATGGCCTAAAATTTTAAAATATTAGGATTTTTTATGTAGAGGTGAGTCACACTCTCAGGGAAAACATTTTAAAATGATAAAAAAATTTACAAGTCTTGGAGGGTCCACTAAGGATTTGTAAAATAAATTAAAAAAAAATAAAATCACAATATTTTAAATTTAAAAAAATATATTGGCCGAAAATCCAATATATTTTAATTTATTACATCACTATTGGGTCATTATAATGTCATAAAATGCATTATATATTTAAACGGTATTTAATTTTTAGCCAAAAATTTGAATCTCTTGAAAAATTATGAAAAATTCAACGTTAGATAATTTCAAAATCTTGATTCCAAAAAAATATTGATTTTATGTGAATAATTTTTTAAATATGTTAATTTTTAATTTTAAAATAGAAACCAATATTTATCTAAAATTCATTGGTTTTGACAAAAACTGTTTTCAAACATTAATAAAATTTACAATTGTATTCATAAAAATTATACGATCATTTACATATAATAAAAACTAATTTAGTAATAATATTTTATTAAAATATTATTTAATTAAAAAATCCATTAATTCATCAAAATATATTTCTTAATTGAATATCAAAAAATAATACTATTTATTCTATAAAAACTATTTACAACATAACAATAATAAAATCAATTTATATTCTTTATTATATAAAAAATACTCATAATCATAGTGGTAGGGTCTTGTTACATAACCTCTAATAACACCCGCATAATACCTAAGGGTGAGGTGTGTGATGTTGACAGACTCTTGTGGTGGCTCAGATAACATTTCTCGGGTGGTAATCTCTACTGACTTCCACGTCTCCCGTAGGCGGTTCGGTTCAAGCTTAACATGTTGAAGCTCGGATTGGTCTTGGTCAAGAGTGAATCCCAGTGATGCTACCTCTTTTTCGAGATCTAGAAAATGGGATTCTTATAGTACAATTCTACTGGATAATTCAATCGCTTCCTTTGTCTGATTAAATTCGATTTGTTAAAGTATTATATTTATACTAATCATGTGATCACTGTTCAATGACTATATTAGCCATGGTCAAAATTATTAATGGTATTTTGAAATCCTAAAACATAAAACCTTATAAGCTAATATGCTTTATATAACCATATTACATAATAATACATTTAATTAGATCAAGAGTAATTTTCATTAATAAAAGTTGGTTCGTTACAATCTTCCCCCATTAAGAAATTTCACCCTCAAAATTTCTTTTTTCTACACTAAAAAAGATGACAATAACTCTGATTCATCACTTCCTCTGATTCACACATTGCTTCCTCAAACTTCTAGTTTCTCAACAACACCTTTATGAGGGGCATTGTCTTATTTCATAGAACTTTTTCCCTATGATCTAAGATCATCATCGGATTCTCCTCATAGGAGAGATCATTCTCCAATGATACCTCCTCTAGATTGAGTATATTTAATGGGTCAGGTATGTACTTCCTCAAGAGTGATACATGGAATACATCATGTACTTGAGATAGGTTCGGTGGGAGTGCTAGTCGATAGACCACTACTCCAACGAAATCAAGGATCATAAAAGTGTCGATGTACCTTGGACCAAGCTTTCCCTTCTTCCCAAATCTCATAACTCTCTTACATGGTGATATGCAAAGGAATACAATGTATCCGACAACAAACACTAGGTCTCATCGACGATTATCATCATAGACTTTTTGCCGACTCTAAGAATCTTTAATGTGATGTTGGATGGTCTTAACCTTCTCCACCATTTCTTCGACCATTTCTGGACCTAATATTTTTCACGCCCCAAATTCACCCCAACATGTTGGTGTTCTACACTTATTCCCATAAAGGGATTCATATGGATCCATTTGGATGCTTGAGTGGAAACTGTTATTGTAAGAGAACTCAACTAGCAGAATATCTTGATCCCATCCTCCTTTTAAGTCCATTGAGAATGATCTCAAAATTTCCTTAAGTGTATGGATAGCCCACTAAAATTGGCCAAAATTTTGAGGATGATAAACCATACTAAAGTTTAGCTCAGTATTCAAATCATGTTGAAGAATCTTCTAGAATATAGTGGTGAATCTTGGATCTTGATCAGATACAATAGATAATGGTACTCCATTTATCCTTACCACTTTTCTGATATATATTCATTCCAATTGATCTAATGAGAAATCCTCTATAATTTAAATAATGTGTGCAGTCTTTATAATATGATCCACAAAAACCCAGATATTATTGTTTCCTTAGGATGTCTTTGGAAGTCTGGTGACAAAGTCCAGGGTGATGTTCTCCAATTTCTATGCTGGTATGGGTAATGCTTGTATCTTCCCCTTAGACTTCTACCTCTCAGCCTTCACTTGCTGATATACCAGGCACTTTGATTTATACTTAGCCTTATCCTTCTTCATGTTATCCCATCAATAATGCTCTCAGAGATCTCAATACATCTTTTCTTTTTCTGGGTGAATGGAGAAATTTGAACTATGTGCATTATCCAAAAGTTCTTTCTTTAACTACAAGTTGGATGGAACACATAGTCTTGACCCAAATCGTACAATTAATTATTCATTAATATTGAAACCCTAGGATTTCCCTTTTCTGATAGTTTCTACTTCCTTCTGAATTCCCACATCATCACTTTGAGTATCCTTTAACCTTTCCAAAAGAGATGTTTGAGCAATCATTTTTGAAACAATTGATGATGTTACCTTATTTATGATTCCCATGTCCATATTCAACAAATCTGAAAAGATTGGATCCTTTTAAATTCCCATCAATGATAGAATTTATGGGTCCTTTCTAGTAAGATCATCTTCCACTTTGTTTGCTTTCCTAGGGTGGTAATGGATTGAGCAGTCACTGTCTTTGATCAACTCTAGAAATATTTTTTGGCGCATATTCAACTCTTTCTATGTGAATATATACTTGAGGCTTTTGTGATCCGTATATATTTCACACTTCTCCTCAAAGAGTTAATGTCACTAAATTTTTAAATCAAAGATTATTTCATCCAACTCCGGATCATGTGTTGGATAGTTTTTCCCATGATATTTCAATTGCCTTGAAGCATGGGTAATGACTTTGTCATTTTACATCAACACACAGCCCATTACCTTCATCGAAGCATCACTGAATACCATAAAAAGTTCTACACTTATGGGTAGTGTGAGCACGAACATAGTGATAAGCCTTCTTTTCAACTCCTTGAATCTCTCTCTTTGCATTCATCACTCCAAGAAAACTTGACACCCTTCTAAGTTAGCTTGGTAAGAGGGTTTGACAATCGGGAGAAATTTATTACAAATCGGTTATGATATCTAGATAACCCCAAGAAGCTATGGATATATGTCGCTGATGTTGGTCTTGGACATCCCTCTATTGGAGAGGTCTTAAAGAATCCACAAATATCCCATTTCTTGTGATGATATGACCCAAGAATGATACTTCCTTCAACTAGAACTCACACTTGTTGTACTTTGCATAGAGATTCTCCTTTCGAAATGTCTCTAGTATAGTACTTAGATGCTCCTCATGCTCCTCCTTGGTTTTGGAGTATATTATAATATCATCTATAAATACTACCACAAATTTTTCTAGGTAATATCTAAAGAATATATTCAAAAAGTCCATAAAGATTTCTAGAGTATCAGTGGGTTATAAAGGAATTACTATGAATTCAAAGGACCCATATCTTGTACGAAAAGAATTCTTGGGGATATCCTCCTTTTCATCCTTACTTGGTAATATCCAAACCAAAAATCCACTTTGGATATGTATTTTCCTCCACACAGTTGATTAAACAATCCATCAATTCATTGAAGAGGATACCTGTTCTTTATCGTGATTTTGTTGAGATCTCAATAATCAATGAAAAGGAACATTGACCCATCATTATTCTTGACTAAGAGTACTGGTGCACTCCATGGTGAAGCACTTGGGCATATAAACCCTTTATCCAGATTCTCTTGTAGTTGTTTATTCAGCTCCACAAGCTCCACAACATCCATTCTATACAGATTCTTGGATATTGGAAACACACCAGGTATAAGATCACTTGATAATTCAACATCTCTTCTAGGAGGAATACCAGGCAATTCCTTGGGAAACACTTCAATGAATTCCCTCACAATAGGCATGTCTTCAAGGGTGGTTTCTTCCTTAGACACAATCATTTGAACAAGTTACACTTGCTCAAAGGGAAGTAATATCCATGCTGGAGATGATGGTGCTAAAGAAGATTAATCCTCCTCCTTTCACTTGTATAAAATCATGGGTCGATTCACCATATGGAGAGTAATTTCCCTCTCACAAAAATTTATGGTGGATTTATATAAGTAAAGAAAATCCATTCCAATAATTACATAAAATTATACTAGTGGGAGTATGATGAGGTTCTCCGGGAAGTACAATTGACAAATTATGATAGGTGAGGAGTTATATTCATGGGATGCAATGATTTTCCCATTTTCCATTCTCACTGAAATCTTTACTTCTGTGATTTTTGTTGGTGTTGGGATTGTTCTACTAAACTTTCATGATATAAAAGAATGTGTAGAACCAGAATCAAAAAGTGTGTTCACTATTCTTGAATGAATAACTAGAATACCTTTCACCACTTCATTTTCGAGATTCACTTCAGTGGTAGTGATGGAAAAACCTCTCCCTTTCTACCTTGGAGGTTGGTTGCCTCCAAAAACCCTTTTCTTAGGGAACTGGTTTGCAAAGTTCCACGGTTATTTTCAGTTTAAGCAATGAACAATGCTTTGAGAATATAATGGAGAATTCCACTTTTTTGTCACAGCCATGGGTATTTCTTGTTGGTAGTTAATGTCTAGGTTCCCTTCTCTTACACACCTAAAGCATTTCCTCATCCCCTTTGAGCAATTTCTGAGGTTCTTTTTTCTGCGCCTTTGGAAAGTGGGGTGCCAGATTTTCTTAGCACCATTGGATTTATCAATAGGACATCCAAAATTAAATTCCACCTTATAATTATTATCCCCATGATACCCCTGATATTCTATGATCTCTATTTCAACTTTGAGGGCACATCGGAAAATTTCATCATAGCTCTCGAAGTCACGGATCACTAGGGATTTCTATATACTAGGTTTTAGCCCTCCAAAGAAGCGGACATCCATGTATTTGGGGATAGTGAAAAAACCAGAGGCATATCGTGCATGACTTTTAAAGTTTTCCTCATACGCTCTAATAGATTCATTGTATTTTTTCTTATGGGAAAGGAAGTACCTTTCCATCTTAAGTCGAAGGGTGCGAGGAAAATATTTTTCAAAAAAAATTTCTAGAAGTCCTTCCATTACAATGCCTCGATCTCTTCATCAGGCTTCGTATTTTTTATCAATGTCCACCATTGATCATATTTACCCTCCATACGATAAGAAAATTGAATAACCTTATATTTTTTGGAACATTGAAGGATGGAGAATATCCTTTCAATGGAGTTGATCCATTATTCAGAAATTGAGGAATCAAATAATTCATTAAAAATAGGAGGCATTTATCTCATGAAGCTCTCAATTATGAGTTGTTCTTTCTTAGTGGGGGTTGAACATTCCTCTTGAACCATGTTTCTATTCAAAACTTTAGTTAAATTATAGATTATAATGATAATGTTTGTGAATCCTGCTCCCATCAGATTGGGTATCTCATTAGAACAATCATCACAATGATCTTTACATCGTTTGTTAGCCTGAGTCCTCTTATTACTGGACATTAGATGGAATAAAAGGAAAGTTAGGGGTAACAAATAAAGGTTAATTCAAATACAAAATGGTATAACTTATAAATTACTTTTATTTCCTTAACTTATGAATTTATAAGCCTCAATCTATGTTATCCATGATCTACATCATAATATATATTTTTAGGGGAATTTTTTTACCTTAATAATGGTTCATACAAAGCTTATTAATTTAACAAATAAAATACCTCAGGATTCTCATAACCAAGAGTGCATAAAGGCCCATTGTCTTGTACCATTTCCCATTTGAGTCTAGCTCAAAGTAGTGTTTTCGGGTTTTACCCCTAGATACATCTGTACCAAAGCAGCCTCTACCTGCTCATATCAAGACAGGGGTGTATTTGGTTGATAAACCACTAACTCAATACTCACCAAAATTTACGGATGTTTTTATTATACTTAGTATAATACCTAAGGTTTTCATTAGGGTTTTCTAATCCTAATCCCAAAAATAAATAAACATATCCTTCGATGCCAACTATAACAACTCTGTTATTCATTACACACTTAAACATGATTTATTACATAAAAGTTCACTTAAGACAACTCTGAGGATTGAGAGGTCTAGTGTATTGGGAAATTAGGAACATTACATAACATCTTAGAACAAAAATCACAATATCTTTATTGAAAACTTCCTTTATATGACTGCAACATTCCCTCATACATAGCATTGCATGGGATAACCTGAGGATATACATGTGAAAAGGGTGATCTATAAATCCTGGTAAGGGAGTAACCAAGGCATAAAATTATGAATATATTACATGTTATGAAATAGTAATATCAATGGATCTCAAGATAAACATGAACATAAAGGCATGATATAACATGATTATCATAACATGGAAATGTGTCATCATCATTTAACATGATATTAGCATGATCCAAGCCTCACTGCACATGGATCGTGAGTAAACCCTCATTTAACTTGAATTAGAATGAGTAAACCCTCATTTCACCTGACATATCATGATATTATTCTTTACCTAGTGCATTGGAGCGCTATCAGGGCGCACCCTTCTTAATCATCTCATTTCATGCATAAGTTTGCCACATAGATCATACAACATGGATTGATTAAATGTCATAATTTATTCCATGATAAAGGAATGTGGAATTTATACATGAAACTCTATAATAAATAATTAAATGCTCATAATTGTTAATACCCTTTATTGAGAAATGGGCATGGTATTCACTATGCAATGACTTTGGTTTGGAAAATTGCGGTGAAATTTCAGCAACATAACGGTGTGACATAAGGATTCATAAAAATGGATGATGATAGATAAATGGGTGTCTCGTCATATTTATATGAAATATATAGTAAGGGGTTCATGTAGATACATGTCCCAAAATATGTAATGGAATTTAGATTCATAATACAAACGAATTGCTTGAATGTAAATGAGGAGAGAAAATCAATTACGGAATTTCCGCATGGTAATGGGTGTACATGGGATGCATTAATGAGAGAGAAAGGGTTATATCATCATTAAAACATAAGTAAGGCAGTATGGGGGAGGTTATAAATCATACTGTAACATTTTTAATTGAAAATAAAATTGTATAGAAACATAAAGAAAATTGGAATAAAATAAGAGAGGAAGAAATCCCTTACTTGGAAGTGTGATCTCAAAGTCTTGGTAGAGGATTAAGAGAGGATTCTTGGGAGATTGGGGTGATTTTGGAAGATTATAGATAGATTAAGGAAGAGGTTGGTCAAGATCCAAAGGTTTTTAGTGAAGATAAGTGGGAGATTGGGTGGGTTTATATAGATAAAGAGAATGAATTCTTTATTATTTTGGTTTTGGACACCACACATTAAACTAATCAAAACCAAAAACCAACCCATTATTTTTTCCATGGTTTTTATCAAATGGGAGTGGAATACATTATTGTATAATTCCAATGGTCTATCTTCTTAAAATATTAGGATTTCTTATATGTAGGTGAGTCACACTCTCAAGGAAATCATTTTAAAATGATAAAATGTTTTATTAGTCTTGGAGGGTCCACTAAAAATTTTCAAAATAAATCAAACAAATTTAAAATCATATTATTTTAAAGGAAACACATATATTGGCCAAAAAAACCCATTTATAGTATTTTAATACAACAATATTGGGTCATTATGATGTCATAAAACACATTATATATTTAAATATTATTTAATTTTTACCCAAAAATTTTACTATCTCAGTAAATTATGAAAAAATCACGGTTGGATAATTTCAATGTCATGATTCCAAAAATAATATTCATTTTATCTAAATAATTTTATAAATATGTGAATTTTTACTTTTAAAATAGAAACCAAAATTTATCTAAAATTCATGGGTTTTGACAAAAAATAGTTTTCAAACCTTAATAGGAATTACAATTGAATTCATAAAAATTATACAATCATTTACATTTAATAAAACATAATTTAGTAATAATATTTTATTAAAATATTATTTAATTCAAAAATTCATTAATTCATTAAAATATATTTCTTAATTAAATATTAACGAAAAATACTATTAGTGATTTAAAAACTTTTTACAATGTAAAAATAATAAAATGAATATATATTATTTATTCTATACAAAAATAATACACATAATCATAGTTCTAGGGTCTTTTTACATAACCCCATATAACACAATCATAAGACCTAAGGGTTTGGTGTGCGGTGGTGACAAACTGTTGGGGTGGCCCAGATAGCATTGATCGGGTGGTAATCTCTAATAACTTCCACTTCTCCCATAGGAGGTTCCGTTCAAGATTAACATGTTGAAGCTCTGATTGGTCTTGGTCAAGAGAGAAACCTAGTGACACTACCTCTTTTCCGATCTCCAAAAAATGGGCTTTGTAGGGATCAATTCTAATAGATGAGGTCATCACTTCCTTTTTCTTAGTAAATTTGATTTTTTAAAGCCTTATATTTATAATAATCATGTGATCACTGTTCAACGACTATATTAGCAACGATCACAATTCTTAATAGTATTTTTTAATCCAAAAACATAAAAAAAAAGTGCATAGGATTTATATAACCATTTTACATAATAAGACATTTAATTAGATCAAAAGTAATTTTCATTAATAAATGATTGGGTTGTTACACTCAGTAAGTAAATATCAACATTGGTCATGAGTATTGATACCCTTATTCCTTCCAAAAACAATTTTCTAGATCCACATCCACTTTTAGTATCAATAAAATTACATATTTCTATGAAAAACCACATAATATATTCCTTAACAAAACATTAAGACGTTTTTCTATTGCTATCCCCATGTTATATCATAGGGTTATCGTACCTAATATATGTTTTCCTTAATATAGTTTCCATTTTTACTACTAAAAATACTCTGATACCAACTGTAATGACCTCGATTATAGTAAAATGGGTCTGGTTCATTAATTTATTAGACCGGCGCAGATACAAATGTTAAAATCCTAAAGGTCCGATCATTTTTGTAGTTTTGGAGAACTCGATACTACATGATACCCATTTTACATTGGGAATATAAAATAAAACATAATACATCACCAAAGAAAATGAACTGCATCCCTAAAACCTCATTCAATGAAATCTTCCTCATATCCTTGGGGAAGAAAACAAAATAATGATGATCTCAAATGCTCTGTAATGGTTAAGTACATTGTAAGATATCATGAATCAATAACTGGAAAAGTTAAATTACTGAACATGCATAAAATATAAATAAATTGACTCGGGAGAAGCTATGATAAAGAAATAATTAATAATAAATATGTACTGATAAATTACTAACACACATGGAATTTAAATAAAATATCTACATGAATATATAAGGTATAATCAATATGGAAATAAAAATAACTAAACACACGTTCCATTTAATAATAAATTTGAGAATGTAATGCATCAAGATATAATATTATTTTGAAAATATCATGTATAATAATAACTATTAAATTATCCTTGATGTAAATAATTAATTATTAGACACCACGATATCAGGAATTATGAAACCTCTTACATATAGTCCATTCACAAGACATTTTAAACTATAGGTAGAAACCTATTTAATTTGGCCAATTAACTTTTCTCGTGATACCTAAAGATGCATCAAGAGGATATGTAATTTCATGCCCCTACCATAACTATAAGTCCAAAGAATTGATAATATATTTAATATTTAATTTAATTTATGAATGAATATGTCTTATAATTAAACACGCGAGTTGAGTGAAGGATAGATATTTATCAATAGTTCCCCAGTTAATCAAATAACATTCAAAGTAAACACTATATGTAAAAATGGTATATAATTTCATAAATAATCATATCCATCATATAAAAATATGTATATGTATGATAAATTTAAGGTATAATGATAAATTATCACAAGAAAGTGATTCTTTTAAGATAAGGTTAATAATCACAAAACAAAGTGAGATTGTTCAATAACTTTTAAACCTTGTTAATTTTCAAGTTAAATACCCTTTGATTAAATAAATAAAATTGAAACTTAAAATACCATTAATTATGAATGAATAATGATATTACATGTAAAAGGTGAAGTATATGCACCATATAAAAGGAATTATGTGCATAAAATTACTATATGTCTCAATGTAGGGAGATTGAGGCAAAGTCCCTTACCTCATACTTTCCTTTAGTTAAATCTTCTATAACATCATGTATAATGGTTCTAATAATGTTATTAATTTAATACATTTACATACTTTTATTTATAAAATCATATATGATCTTCTTCTTACATTTTATCAACGGTTTTTAATAACATTTCATTATTTTCATTGTTTCGGGTGTTAATCGCTTTGTCTTTTTATTCAGAATTTGTTAGGAATGTTTATATTCTTCTATATATTTTATAGTTCCACCATATAAAAAATATTAATAATTAAATTATTATAATATTTATACATCATTTATACTTTTATTACCAATATTGAATGTTTTTTTTAAAAATTAAGTACATTACGATCATGGAGATAGTAGGTTATATGTACGCATGGGTAATGTTTTCATTTTTTAAACAATCATTATGGAAAAAAGTTAAGTAATATTTTATAATTATAGAGTGATAATAATATCATTAATAACATAAAATATAATGATATATTTCATTAATTATTTTTGGGGATAAAAATAAAGTCACATCACTTTTTAAAGGTGGTAGTCCACACGTACAAGAATGATGATATCATCATTAAGTGAGTGAAAATGTGAGAAATAAAATGATATATTATCTTTTAAAAATGATATATTATATTTTAAAAATGATAAATATTTCATTAATATCATAAAGATTTCATTTCTATCATATATAATCATTAAATTAATCTTTATCACCTTCCATGTAAAGCATTAGTGAAAGACGAATGGCATCGCTTCGCAAGGTAGTAGTCCACCATACACACGAGCGACGTTATCATATCACCTAAAGAATGGTGATTAAAAGGTTATATATGATAAAATGACTCTATAGATGTTATTATGTTATAAATATAATATATTTACTTTATATCCATTATAATACACAATTATATGTGGTGGTAATCGAAAACTGAATGAAATCGGTTCGTGAGGTGGCAGTTCGTTGTTCACACGACTGATGATTTCGTAACCCATTTGGTGGCAGTGGGGATGGTTGTAGGTCATGACCATATTATTATAAAATATGTTTATATATAATATAAAAATTTTATTATATCATAAGCTTTTCAAAATAATTAAAGGAGGTGGGGTATGAAATAAAATAAAAACACTCACTGAATAACCTTAACTATTCTTGAGGTATCTCCCAAAGATTTGCACCAAATCGTTCATAGGATGTATTTACTAAAAAAATTATTCTTATAGGGTGATTTTAGGAATGTTGGGAAGTGATTTTTTCAATTATTTTCTGAACCAAAATTTGTTTAAGGTATTAAGGAGGGAGGATATGGGTGGCCTTTTATAGGTGAGGTGAGTGGCACACTTGTAATTTTTTGAAAAGATTCAATCAATACCATGTTTTTAGAATGAAACAATATCCCCAAAATGGGAAAATATAGAAACCAGAAGATATAAGATCTAAATATGTCCATGAAATGGTCGTTTTATTAGTTTTATATCATTTTAAACTCTTATCTTCTTAGTTTAACGCCCTGGTTAATATATTTTTATGTTATCCATAGAATTTTTTTTCAATTTTCATGTTAAATTTCGTTAAAATATTAAGTTGAATTGATGATAAATTATAAATTATATAGATTCCAAATTTGTAATATATTTTTACAAATTCAATTAAAAATGTATAAAAAAATTAATTTAAGATCAATCTTACGGACATGATGAGAAGGCAGTTTTTTAATTATATGAAGTCCAAAAGTTTACAAAGTTTTTATATCAAAATTCAATATGAAAATTAATCCACTTTCCTAAATAGGATTAATTGATATAAAATTGAGATAATTAAACTTTAAAACAAATACAATATATAATATTTTATTATAAATTATTTAAATGAAAGGGATATTTTCAATCAAAATTCAATATTTTTTTACTATTAATAAAAAAAATCATTTTAGAAAAATAGAAAAATTTAACACTAAGATAATTTTGGTATTCCGGTTTCAAAAATGATTTTTGGAATTAATTTTATAAAAAAAATTTAAACTTATTTTTAAATAATTTTTGATAATATTGGGTAAATTTTTTTTTTAGAAAAAAAATACAGTTTTAAGAAAACCCTTCTTTTTATTCCAAATGATTCTTATTTTCATTTATAATCATTAGATAAAAAATGTATCTATATAAAATATATATATTTCATAACTTATTGAGTTTAATCCATACCCTCTAACTTAATGGATAGGTTTAAATTTTCATTTTTATATAATATTTTAATAGTGTATCACATTTCATTTAAACTTGTTCTTGCGTGTATCACAAGTTATCAATGAAATTAATTTTTTTTAAAGAATAATATTTTAAATTCATGAAATGTTACACATTTTATATAAGAATTTTGGTTTCCATGTGATTATTTTTCCACATTTTCTTTATCTATTAATTAACATAAAAAATATTTCCTATTTTCAATATAGTTACTTTCTCAGCCATTAAACCCATTACATAATCACTTTTATTTATTTTTCATGATTCAAAAATCATTCATTGATTTTTAATCTTTATGTTAAAAATACCCAAATATTATACTATTCAAGAGTGTGTATATATATATATATATTATAATGATATAGATATAAAATTTTATCTGAAATAGGTAACTATGATAGTTAATTTTTTATACATAAAGTTATGAAAAAGTAGAGTTATCAAAAACTCAAGGTAAGCGTTTTTCATGTCAATTACTCTTCGTTGAGAAATATATTAATGTTACAAACTAATTTTTTAGTTATATTTTTTATATAATTCCCTTGAATTTATTTTAGTACACACCATGATATCATACATGGAATTCACATATCCATATTATTATTAATCTTCAAAGGACTTTTGATTCTTAAATTACTAAATATGTAAGGGTTTTGATAAATCAATTACATTTCAATGAGTTATACCCCCTTTATTGATCATCATAATTTAAATTTGGTTATAATAATACCTATTATGATATAATATTATAAAACCTCTTTCATTTTGGGGTATTTATGTTTTATATAAATGTGTTCCTCCATTATGATTTCGTTTATTACATGTGAGATTTCAGAGAACCATATTTTCTAATGAACCATTTTTTCACATGTCCACATCTTTTCATCTTATAAAAGTATTACTTATTATGTTGAAATTTATTATGTTATATCCCTAGTGAACCTCATTTATCTCATTTTAAATTTTTAAATGTATTTTTTATCCATTATTTAAATCATTTGGATTTCATAAATTGTTTATTTTTTCATCAAATAGGTTATAAATATCATGATATTATATTTTTAGATTCTAACCCAAGATTTATTATATAATAAAATTATTCATTCTAGATTATTTATTTAAAAAATAATTTTTTTAAATTTATATTTCAAAATTCATGTAAAATATCATGGAAATTATTTTAAACTCCATTTTAAAAACTAATTATAAGGGTTTTAAATACATTACATTTAAATGTTTTTGTCCAATTCTTTCTCTATATCTAAAATATTTACCACTATTGGATTTGTATTTCATGATTAAAATTTCATGTTTTCTTATAATATATTTCATTTTGGTGAAAAAAAAATTAATCATTTTATTTTCTTGAAGACATTTTGTTATAAAACATTTTATAATTCTAGGAAACCCATTTTTCATTATATGGGTTATTTTATTATGTGATTATTGTATTTCATGTGGATCAAAAATATATGGATTATATGATGGGTTTGGCCCATATATCCTTCTAATTCATTGGGTATAGGTTTATATATAATTATATAGAAATTTTAGTTTAATATCTTAGATAGTAGAAATGCTCACAAAGGGTGAATGTGATGGTGGTTGGATCTATTAATATTCTTTTTGTGTGAACGGTTTGGTGGGTATCCATGTTCACACTAACATGGAATTACATATTTATGATTATGAAACATTATTTCATATATCAAATGGAGAATTTCATATGTTTTGGGTTTTATTTTCTCATTCCATAGTAAATGTATTATCATTTTAATCATATTAATATCTTCAATGATTATGTTAATATTTATTGATTTAAATTATTTTATATCAGATATTTTTTCCATATTCATGCATTCCCCATAGTTTATAATAGATATATTATGAACATTGAGATTTTATCCCTAAGTTACAAATTATGCTAACCCATTCTTATGATTTCCCTTACCTAAGAGTTTATGATTATTATTTCTCCTAGAATGTATAAGTAGGGATTTAGATTATAGTGAAATGTTCACAACATGTAAAATAAGAGTATTTATATTTCTAGTTCCAAGACACTAATCCTTTAGGTTCTTGAGTTGTGATACTAATTTTTAATTTTATTAATTAAACCATCGAATAAATTTATTATTTAAATATTTTTTTCTTGGGTTTCTTCTTTTAGACCCGTTGTTGATACTTTTAGATAACACTGAATTTTATAATTTATATTTTGATGCTTTAAACTTCACTCACACTTTTGTTACAAAATTTCTAGTCACATATTAATTTCATTCAATTTAATTTTATCATTTAATGTATTTTTATTAAAAAAAATCATCAATGATCTTGGATAGTTTAAAAGTATTCTCACTGTATTTGTATCTCTCTCAATAACTTCTTACAATAAAAATTAATGTTAAAAATGATTTTTTTCAAAATAATTTTTTCCTCTGTTACATTTTGAGGAGAAATTTAATTTTTGATGTCTTATTAATTGATATTATATTAAAATAAATTATTCTATACCCTCTCATTAGAATGTAAAACATGTCATGTTTTTTAATCCTCTCCAAGGATCCAATTTTAGTTCACCGTATATTTGGGAATAATATCAACAGAACACAGTTGTTTTAATGAGATTTCAAGTTATAGTAGATCAGGCAGGATAAAATTATAATGGATGGGTCAATTCAATGGAATTTGAATAATTTAGTGATTCCAGTTATCTAGTGGATGGTAATGCTCTTATACTTCCAGATATATATAGTCAAGTTGATTATTTCTATAGGAGATTAATAGTTTCTATAGAGAATATATTGAGATCTAGAAAAATAGGAGGTCAGTGCAACTAGATGACTACATAATCCCCACTATATATAGAGTGGGACCACCTACTAATCTTTGTTGTACTATAAATGAGATTACATTTTATGAGTATTCCATATAGTTGAAAAGTTTATCTATTAAAAAAATACATCCATATAAATATACATTGTTGTATTCCATCATATATTTTGGATGAAAATCCAAACCCCATAAATCAATTTGTTATTTACTTTATCACATTTTATTTTATTACATGTACAGTTGTGTGTATGTTAGTTTTAATGATATGTTTGTGAAAATTTTGGATAAGTATAGATACATATGTTTTGGTACTTTGTATGAAAATTTATTTTTTAATAGATAAATTTTTCTATAGTTGGTGGTTAAATATTGTAAGCACTCATGATTTACACTTGTGGTTCGACCTTCCCCCTAACTTGTAGTATTGGATTTTCATTTCATAAGTACTAAAAAAATTAAGTATAATCATTTTGTTTCTTCATTGATGTTAATTAATTCAGTGGTATCTACTAGATCATTGTAATGGTGTTGAAAGATAAAAAATTTAGGATTGATTAGTTTGATGAAAATGATTTTGATTTCTGGTGGATGTAAAATGAATATTATCTCATCTAGAAGGACTAAGAAGCTTCTTTAACTAGAATCAAACCTGAAAAGATCGATATAGTTGAATTGGATAACCTATATTGTAATATAATTGGTTTTCTTATTATTTTATTTTAAATTAAGGTTTTATTTAAACATCTTGGATGAGAAGAAATAGAATAATTTATGGTATCCTTTATAAATATTATTGTAAAACCAAAAAAATTTAAAAAAGGTAGTTAATGATACATAGATTATTTAGAATTATATTGCTGAATGTAAAACCAATTTCCAAACATGTTGATGTTATTATCATGATTAGGATTAAACTTTAGTTATATAGAGTGACTTTCACAGATTATGTCATGTAATTTATATTTCTATCATCACTACGCGGAAGTTGGGGGCATGTAACGATCCTACCTGAATCACAAAATCTAGGCTAGATCTCTACATGAAATCTTAAATGAATCACAATACACATGATGTTACTATGTATTAGTGAGTTTTTGAATGTCATTAGTGGGGATACTATAACACCAACATCACAATTTGTATAACAAAACATATCATATAAAATAATAACATGAGATTTGATAGTGATACTAAATACAAACAATTATAAAAAGATAAAGTGGACATTGTCTCAAGTAATAAAAGTAATCAGACAAGGACCCACAAACTAGTAGGTCATCTAGAGTTTTTGTAAGTAAATTTAAATATATAAAGACTCTATAACATCACTCTAGTGTCAATCCCGACACCGCCTATGAACACCAAACTCTATCTCATAAACTCTATGTCGGTAGGTCCTTTACCTTTCCTAAATCCATGATCAAGAAGTATTCTTTGAAATTGATATTCCCATGAAGGGTGTTATTATAAATTTAGTCAGACACCACCAATACATCCTTAACTAACTTTTACATACATAAGGTTTGTGTTCTATGAAAATAATTAAATTATTAAGGAAACAATAATCAATGATATACAATGTTTTATTGTCATAAAAATTCAACCAAAATTGATAGATTTAATATATTCATAATTATTCATATATTTTTAAAAAAAATTATCCCTACCAATAAATCAATTTGAGATTCTTTGGATCAGTTAATGTTTTTTGGTGAGTTTTGATCTCAAATGTGAAAAGTGGTTAAATTTGTAAATTTAATAGTTTTATTTCAACTTAATATTTCATGCATAAATTTTACAATATGGATCCAATTGGAGTGATTACTTTTTTTTATTATTTCTATATTCGTGGGATACAACTTATTATTCTGTACCACGATCCCATTCGAACTCCTACAAACCCAAAAAAATAAAACAATGTGAACATTTATTCGGGCCATCATAATGGACCTTACCTCATTCAACGAGTCATATCTCAGGATAACGAACACCAAATGGGATTATTCTAGGTGGGTTAGAAATAAAACTCATTAAAGAAGATCAAAATTAAATTTCATGGAGAAATTATTTCATTAAGGCTAACATTGAACCATTCAAAGTGGGGCTGGTGGAATAGTGTTTGGCGACCAAAATAAGTCATCCCAATTTAGGTGTCCATAACTTCATTGAAATGGATCAAATTGCTCTAAACATTATAGTACATATTTACAACCCTATTCCTCACATATTATAAGAAGTTATCTCATCTATATTAGACCATATGGTTGGATAACTTAAGCTAAACTTCTGGCAGACAGATTCTGGAGAATATTTTTTCTGTTCTTCTTTTACCCACTTTTCTTTCATTTAGTTTTTTAATGTATTATTCTTCCCCATTATTCTCAGTTACCCTTACCATGGTGTGGTAAATATTATGAGTGATTGGGTAAGGTTATGTTTTCCATTTTTCAATCTTTAAGTTCATGAGCTTAATGTTATAAAATATTTTCTCTATTCTGTGAAGTTGGTTTCAATTTGTAATAATAGTTTATATTATCTTGTGTGATTTTATTTTATTTTATATTCTATTATTATTATTTATTTTTTTATTTAAAATTATCTCCCTCACTGGGTTCTGGTCTATATATAATGGAATAGATCAGAGTTTAGTGGTGAAGCACTTGGCGATTGTCATTAAGTATGAGAGTTGTAGTGCATATTCAAGATTGTTTGGGATAAATAAGACCTGATTGGGAATTTCCTAACTCAATTGAAGTTATTTGTTACATATGTTTCTCACATAGGAAGGAAAGTAGATCAATCTGAGATATTTTTAAGGTTTACTCTCACCATCACCATTTACCAAGGGAGTGATTGGAAGTGATCGTGAAATATCACTTAAACCGACTTAGCAGAAGAGGGTTGAATAAAATTAGAACTATTATAACAATGAAATTGAAAAAACAACTCTAAAATGATCACTAAATTCATATCAATAATTTAAATCATTTTATTTACCAATTACATCCAGTATTTTTATTTCATTCTTTATTTTGTTTTATTTTTTGGTTTTCAAAACCATACAATTTCAAAAACAATCCACTTCTTTCTCAAATTTAATGTGACAAACGTGATTGGTGTACCCTTATCTCTATATAAAACCCTAGGTTATCTAATAAAATATATTTTAATATAGAAAAAATTTGTTTTCCCACACCTCGTGATAAGAACGTGTTGAAACATGGCGTCATGGCTGGAGATGTAGTGCCAACAATCTAATTGAAAATATTTGAATCTTTTTAAATAAAAAAACAGTAAACAAATATTTTTCCATGATATTTTTAAAAGATTATTTATTTAATTCATGGAACAACTAAACACATGTGAAATAAGTATATGAGTCTAGTTATGATATAGTTTAGATGCTAGAACATCAAAAAGACTAAGAACAGCTAGAGAGAAAAGTAGAACTAGCATTTGAATATGTCAGTGCGTTTATAAAGAAACCAGAATCTAAGCACAAACTTGAGGAGGCCATGATGTAATAATTGACTATTGTGATACATGTGGACTTATCAAACATTTAATAGACTTATTATTTGGGTATATGCTTCAAACATAACACTAATAAATCATTCAAACATTCAGCTTTCATAAGTAGTGTAAATTTATTTTCACCTTAAATAATAGAAATCTAATTTGATGAATAAGTTAAATTATTTAAGACATTATTACCTATCAAAAAATTATAGATATTTTCAACAAAACCATTTATTTTATTATCTCGCCATAAATTCTATAGTAGATTTCCTTTCTTCTAAAAAACTAGTTATATCATTATCACTTGATATTTATTCATCACTGCTTATTATAATCAATGTTTCTTATCATATTATTAGAATATTATTTCATCACATTAACTAAATTTATTTTTTTCTTTATCCATATTCAATAATCAATTAATTTTAATTTTTTTAGGAATGTTGATTTTTTTCTTTAGAAGGAAACTTCATAATTCTGATTGTTGATGTTTTTTTGTTAAATAATTTCTTAAAATATCACCATTATTATCAATATCATATTCATTAATATTTTGATATTTTTCTGTAAAATTTACAAAAAAATATAAAAAAAATATAGTGGTATCTTAACTTGGGGAATATGATATATTTTTTAGACTTTTCTTGAAATATGGTACATGGATTTGTCAAAACACACATCAATGTATTCATCTAAATCTATATTTTCCTCCACATAACTTACCCATTATTTATTATCATTATTTTATTAATTAAGATCCTATTTTATTAAATTTCACTTCTTCAGCAATAATGGTCCCTTCATAATCCCAAAAGAAAACAAAGAAATCCAAAGATTATCGAATGGGAAATTTCTTATGAAACTAGTCTAGAGTGATTGAAATAATATTATTAACCATTTATATATATAATGCATTCCGTAAAATAATTCATGGAGATAATAATAGGATTAAATCATGTAAATAATTTATTGAATGATTCGTCATCAATTATATTTATATATTAAATCAATTCTTAGTAAATTTATAATTTATACTCCTTGAACTTATTCTTACCGGTAAATACATTCCTCAATTTATCCAATATATTTTTAGGATTATTTATGAACATAAATTAAATTAATTCCTTCTATTAATTTGAAACTTTTATTTCATTCATTTATCTCCCATCATTCTATATATTTTTTTATAGCTAACATAGTATCACATTAACTAATAGGAATATACCCCTTCAAAAAAATATCCAATACATGTTAAAATATTAAGATTATAAAATGTTTCATCCTATCTCCCTTTTTTATTCATTTAATTTATATAATCATATTATTATAAGAATTTTATAAATCAATTGATATTTAAATATTAAAATTGAAACCAAAATTACAACACCAATATATTCAAAGGAAACCCATACATATATGTTGTCATTTTAAAAGGTCCTCGACAAATAGATTCACATTTATATTCACTAAGAGGTGGTAAATCAGTTAATTATGTTCTAAAATATAACATTGAAAATATGATAAAATTAATATTATTGGTTATATAATTTGATGAATTCGATGATATTTTATATTTGGTTGAGTATAAAGTAAGAACATAATATGTGACATATTAATTTAAAAGGGTTATTAATAAAAATGATTTATTAAATCAATTGAATAACCATGAATCAACTTAAGTCATAAAACAAACTAGTTTAATCATTATAATAAAATGATATGGGTATATTTAAACTCATTATAATCTTTTCCTTTTGAATTTTTCATTTTCTATTATATATGTACAATGATGAGTTGAAATCACCAACAAAGACAATCTTCTTCCAACACATAATTTACTCACTAAAATTATTTTATTTATGTGAGTCTTCACTACTCAAAAAAAAATATTATTTATTCCTAAATACTTAGATAAATTGTCATAAAATTTCACAAAACAAAAATAATAAACTTAGAATCATTCCATTTTAAAAGTATTAATGAACATCTTTATAATAGAAATCAAGATCATCAAATCTATGTTATCATCCCTAAATAAATGATTAAATGATTTCCTACTATTGAAAATTTTATTTTATCATATCTCTTTTCCCCTATTAAATCATGTAATGCCCTGAACAATGTGCCATATATTGGTGACCCAATTCGGTTCACCACATTACCTTAAGAATGTCTCCCCATATACAAGAGGCAGCCGACTAGCATCGAGGGTATAATATGTTACGTTGGGATACTATTCCATTTTAATAGAAGAATCCACAATAGATAAATAAATAAATAATGGAAATAATATAAAAGATAATCATAAATCACATTAAAAATCCCAAAAGTGGGGAAATAACCCGAAACCAATGCAGTAGGTATGTCATTCCATAGATGTGTCAAGTTTCAATTGGAAACAAAAAATAAAGACAAAATTACAACTCCTAGCCGGGGTCCAAAATAATTTCTGATTCTCTCATCCATTCTCTATCCCAAATCCCAAATCAGCCATCTAAAATTGGTAATTTTACCATGTCCTTCCCATACTCTGTTACCAATCAGTTGATTGATTTGGGTGGGAGTGCAACTCAGTAGGCCACCACCAATGCCATATAAAGAAATATTGAGTCAGTATCAGTGCACAAAGTTATATAAAAAATAACAAAAAATGGATATAAGTAAAAATGTTTCACATTTATTATTCCTTAGTTAACCACATTGGTCCATGGGTTCACGGTGACACCCAAGCCAATTGTACATTATTCGGACCATGCTATAGTATGAATCATACCCCATGGGGATATTACACATCCTTCTTTAATGGGATTTCATTATTCTAATTAATTATAATTTCATTTTGGTACCTTAGAGTTTCATTTCAGATACCATTACTATGGATACATAGATAATCAGTCCAACATCATTATCACCGGTACTTAGAGTGTTAGTATGGCACTAATATCAATGGAACTTAGAGCATTAGTGAAGCTCAAAATCTTAGGTAACTAGAGTATTAGTCCATTTTAAATTTTCATGCATGCATCAAACCCTAGACCATAAGTCTGTATCCCATGGATTTGGGGTAACAGTCCAACACCCATATCTCATTATTCATATATACATATCAGGGTTCCACATTAATAACCCTATTCATCCTTTCCCAACATGGTGAACTACTTTATTTTACAATCCAATATTTTAACATAATTCCAACCCTTGTCCATTTAACCCAATTACCATGAATTATTTATAAATAATTAACCTTTTGAGGGTTATCCAATAACTATTTATATCAAGTTAACATGAAATTAACATTCAAAATTGGTTTAATTTCATTAACCCAAAAATTACAATTTTCATTCTAGAAATATCATTTCAAGGAAATCGGCACACACCAAGGTTTTCCATCATTCTCAATCTCATAATCACCAATGTATCTAATGGGATCTGAGTAGGGTCTCTCAAATTCATGGGGATTAAATTAAATTTTATAATTTAAAAGAAATTACACAATTTGGAAGTGAAATGATACAATTAAAACACAAGATATAAATCCAGGCTATGAGAATTATCATATGTACCATAAATCCTATGGTCCATGATGAATGCTTACCCAACTTTATCCCTTAATCTATTATAGAACCACAAAAATCACAATGATGAAGATGTTGTGTTTTTAAAACATATGATCAACATCCAAAAAAATAGGATCCATTAAAATATATATTAAAACCATCAACAAGGGAAGATTATTCTAACTCTAAAAGGAGATAAAGATAAGAGATAGAGGAACCTAAACAAGGATGAAATCACATAATGTAGAGGAGTTAATATTCTTCCACTGTATATTTTATTTGAAAGAGAATGGGTTAGAGAGGACAAGGAATCCTTTTGAGAGTCCCCAAGAGAAAGGGAAAAATATTAGGATGAGTGGGGGTGATTAGGGATACAAAATAGGGGTTTTAAATTTTTAATTAAATTTTCCAATCATTAAATGTTTTCCCGTACAGCTTACTAGAGGGGTCTCATGATTAAAATAACTATTCACCCTATACAGAGCTTCTTTTTGGGGTGTATGGTCTTGTCACATAGTTACTTTAACTTTTCTCGAACCAATCATCACCCATCAATCCAAGTGTGCATGGTTTGGAGGGGGTGGACCCACAGTTTGGTAAAACCATGATCCCCATTTTAGTGGATCAAAATGGGGAATATTATTTGATGGGGAAAACCACAAAATTTTCATTAATTGTGATCCAGCTGTGCATATCCCCAAGGCTTTCAAAATTATCCAAATTCATTAGAAGTGACCCTGATGACAGAATGAACCAATGTATGATAAAAAAAGGGATAAAATAATACCTGAAATTTTGTAAAATAATTCTCATGAAAAGTTATAAAATTATAATATCCCCACCTAATAATAGTTCATCCTTGAGGTGCAATCCCAAGCATCAGTAATATTTATAGATTAAAATATTGGGAAAATAGGGTTTTGTGTCTGCTTTTCTATCCCATGTTTCTTCCAAAACAGAACCATGGTTCAACTATAATCAGACTCTCAGTTTGTTACTTACCTAAAAAAATTTCTCACACCAATCGAAAACATGAATCAGATGGTCTTAAAAGGATGAATCAACCTAAATCTCTCCATCATTAACATCGATCACATGAAAAGGGTTAGGGCGATACTTATGATGTTGTGGCACATGAGAAAGATCGTACATATCACTATAAATCAATGGAATAGATAATCGATACACCACAAGTCTGATACTCTCCACGATCTCAAAAGGCTTTAAAAACATGGCTTATAACATTACCTATATATGAATTTGATGCTAACACATTCTCAAAAACACTCTAAGGAATAAACATTCACCCACCGTAAACTCAAGAGGTTGACAATGTCGATCAACATAAGGATTTTCTTTAGTATGTTTTGTAGAAATATATTTTCTAATCAACTGAAAAAGTTTGGATGTATCTGACATGATACTCAATCCCAAAAACTCGATCTTTCCGACCTCAATCATATATAAAGGTGATATGCATGTCCAATGATAAAGAACCTCATTTGGTGCCATCCAAATAGTCTCTTAATAACTATTGTTATTGGAAAACTCAATCAATTCTAAGTGGTTGTCCAAAGATCCACTAAATAATAGGATTCTTGCTCATAGAATTTCCTCCGACACTTAAATAGTACACTTTGACTGCCTATCTCTGTGTGGGTTAAAATATGTACTCAGAAACACCTAAGTACCAAGCACCGTATTCAATAATTTATAGAAGCATGAAGTACAATATAGATATGGACTTGAAAATAGACATCATGGAACCCCATGAAAATGCACTATCTCCCAAACTTATAAGTCCCCAACTGATCAACAATGAAGTATCCCTAATTTTTAAATAGTATGATACATTCATCAACTGGTCCACAATCACCCATATCACATCACTCATCCGATGAATCCTTAATAGACCTACAAAAAAATCCTTAGTAAAAGCATCGTACATACATTCTATAGTGGACAACAGCTATAAAAAACCACCAGATCATTGAAACTTATCCTTCACTAGATGACATGTGTAGCATCATGTCACAAAACCTATGATCACATTATTCATTCTTGGTCTCCAATATTTCTTACGATGTCGACAATACATTTTTGTTAATCTTGGATGAACCAACCACTTCATGGCATAGAACTCACTCATCATATCCTCTCACATAAATATAGATTAATATGTGGATCATAAATATCATATATATTCATTAGTTACATCTTTATTACCATCCATGTAATGTGGTTGTGAATATAAATTACATTGTAATGTGGAGATGGTAAGTCATACGTACGCATGAATGCTATTTTCACTTTTTGTAAGATAGAAAAGAGATGAAATTATGTTTTAGAACTATAAAAATTAAAGATATTTATATTTATAAAAATATTTATATTATTTTAGGATTGGTAAAACCCAATAACAAGAAGCAGGAGATGATTTTTTAGAAAGAGTTGGTAAATAAAGTTACCACTTCTTTATTATAATTCCTTTAGATATCCATTTAAGGAACCTATATTTGTTTGTTTGGACGTTCAAGAACCACTAAAACATTTAAACATATATTTATAAGGTAATAGATAAGGTATTTACTAAGTCTAGTTTTTCAATGTGGTATAAAGAAAAAATATAAGGGGTGTCCATTTATAAGTGTGGGGAGGTGCATTCTTGGAATTTCTTAAATTATTAAAATAATATAAATTATTATTTTTATGTATGAGTGGATTTGAAATGATATAATTTTAATAAAATATGTTTATGAGTAGAAATAGTATCATTAAATAAAATTTTTACATGTTTTCAGCATGTCTTCACACTTATATTTTAGTTTTTACCCCACCCATTAACCATTTTGACAATTACCACAATATTGAAGTTTTGTAACCTTTCAGGGTCATGAATGTTACTAGATATATTGAAACTACCCATAAATGGTACATAGATGAAATTTTAAACCAAATACCATTATTTTGGAAGAAGATAATATTTTTATAAAATTTAAATCATTATATAAATTATTTTTTATTATAAAATATCATTAGTGTTATTTTGGATAGAATTAATTTATTTTGAAGTCAATGACATCATGAAAATATATAATTATAATATATGAATTTAAAAAATATTTCATATTTCATATTTATCTATAAAATTAATAGTTCACAGTAAATCACTCCAATAATATTACTTTTAGAGTTTTTGGAAATAATTTTTTTTATATTAATTGATTAAATTCTATATATGTGTTGAGTATGCTTTAATATAGTTAATTAATAACTAAAATTTTAAATAAATTATAATGATAAAAAAATATTTATTCCTCAAACAACAGTTTAGAAATATTTTTTTAATCCCTATCACAAAATATTATACATATTAAAACTAAGAAAGTGGCATTTTCAACATTATCTTTTAGTTAAATATTATAATTATAAAAATAAATGAAATATGAAAAAAAGTTTCCATATTATGGAAAATTGGATTTACATGGCTGAACTCCACTCATCAAATATTATAAACGAAAGTTATAGGGTCATATTTTGTCTTTATTATATTTTTTAACCTTAATTACCTGATTTACCATTTTAATGGTGATAATTATTTACTATGTTTTTAATTCATAATGACCATAAATAAAATGGGTATATTAAAAAAATTGAACCACTCTATTCAAATTATTTTTTTTTTAGTTTTTTATGATACAATATCTATATGTGGAATAAATTAATTTATGATAAAAAAATACAATGAAAAATAGCTTTTTATACAAATTCATTTTCATGTATAAATATTTTTTATACAAAATCTACCATAAAATTGATTCAAATGAACTTCATTAGATTATTAATATTATAATACAACTATTATTAAAATTATTTTTTTAATAAAATTTTGTTTTTAAATTCATGGAAAAATAATTTTTTAATAAAAATCATTACATTCACTATTCACTACAAAATTAAGATTTTTAGAAATATTCTAAAAAATTACTCTAAGATAATTTAAACTATCTGATTTAAGAAAAATTATGTTCATTATGTCATTAAAATTTCTAAATGTGTTAGAAATTAAATAAATTATTTTCCCACAAAAATTAATCAAAAATTTTCTATATAAATTGTATTTTTGAAGCATTAAATGATTATACTGAAAATTGAGAACATTTTTATCAATTTGGTTAAATTTTATAAAATGTGTATACATAATTTTTTTATAAAATAGTTATTACTATTAATACTTACATTTCTAACATCTATGTTATAATTTCCACATTTAAATTATAATATTATAATAGGGTATAGCAGGTCATTTAAAATGTGCTTTCTTGTAATTCCATCGATTAAATAAATTATATTTATTCAAAGAGATATATATTATAAAATATAGGGCTGTTAAATTCTACCACTTAAATAAATAAAACCATCGTAACTTTATATTGGTTATCAAACCATAAATATATTAAAATACCTTTATTGAAAAACAACACTTTCAAAAGAGTTATTGAAACTTCCCCTTGAAAACTTAGAAAGAGAAATATGAAGGTCTTCTAGTATACAAAAAATTATTTTTTCAAAAATTATAACATTAGTGGTATGTCAAAATATGGGTATGGAGGAGAAAATCACTTAAAAAGACTAACCGAGAGTGATAGAGAACATATTAAAGATAAAGTTTATGATAAAAACCCATAAATATCTGAATGGTGAAAATCCCATTAATTCATAAAAAATGAAAGTAAAAGTATATGAATTTTATTTCAAGATCCATTTAATATATTTTATGGATTATATTACAATAATTATAGATAAAACAATAAAACATACTTACTTGTTGTCTTTATATTTCATATTCACAATTCCATACTTTGGTTATGTTTTTTTATCAATTTCATCTCTTACTCCAAGAAATGAATATCCATGTAAAGACCCGTAAATTTCAAGGAAATTTTTTTCTTAATTTTCTTTGTAATTTTACAAGAGCGTAGTTTCTGACGGCACCTGATTCCGAGGCCCGATTTGCCCGGAATCATTTTCCGAAGTTTGGCTCGGGTACGTTCAGTGAACGGACGAGCGGGTTTTTCTAACTTTTGAACCGGTGCCCGGAATCAAATTCTGAGAGCACCGATGGAATCACAATGCCGTTATTTGCTTAGAAATGCCTCTTCTGGAGTTGCGTTTGCTCGGGTGTGGTTTTTAATTTTTTGGGCTTAAAGTTAAGAAATAAAATAAATTGTTCGACAAACTTTATTTTATTTCACTTAAGCCACTTGAAACCACTTTAAAGCCACTTAAATTGAGTTGAAACGGATAGGGTAATATCCAAAAATATCCTACCCTCTTGGTAGGATATTTGTGCGGTGGGGCCCACACGAGCCCCACCGTTTCTTTTCCGCTAAGTAACGCACCCGCGAAAACCCGTCATTATGAAAGTCAACTGATGCGTTTTCTTAAATTCTTAACGCACCATTTAATTGGGTGGTTTTATTCGTGAATTAAATGGACGGTTTATTTCGTCGAATTAATTCTACGAATTAATGGGTCGTTACTTACCTCTTATTCGTTTGTTGGCGTAATAATAAAATAAGACCAACACGGCTTTTGGAGGATTACACGTTGAGAGGTTTTTGACAGAGGTTCTTGTGCCTTCACCCTTCTTCGCGAAGAACGCAAAGAACGCGAAGAACACGAATAAGGCGAAGAACGCCGGCCACTGACGAAGAACGCCGAACCCACGGAAATCGACGACGCGACGCCGTGTGCCGCGACGCTGACGTTTCCTCTTCCGCGACGTTCTTCGGCGACGTTCCTTAATCCGCAACAAAAACCTTTGATCATCCGTTGAGGTGAGGGTTTCAGTTTTCTTTTAAATTTTCCTTTGTGGTTTTTAACTCATAAGGATTTAATTATTATTAATTAAATCTTTTTGTTCTTGAACCTCGGAGTTCGTCGACGCGACACCCTTCCGCGACGACGCGACGCCGGATACCGCGACGATGCGACGATCCCCAATTCCGCGAAGAACCCACAGACGACGACTTGATGAGGTAGGGGTTGTTGTGAATATTTTATATTACCATGAATGTTTCTTTAAAATTTAAGAACCGGATTCATATGAACAATTTTATTTTATTAAAATTGTTGATTAATGTGTTGAATAATTTCTGTCGTTGTTTTTATCTAACGCGGAGGGTGCGGGCCAAACGAACGCGGCCCGACAACCCTCCGCCGTTCTTCGTGGTCGTGCGGATTTGGCAGGCAATGGAAAAACATGACGCAAGGGTGTCTTGATGATCCCGCAGTGAAGAACGGAACCCGGGAGGAACAACGGCGCAGACGGGAAGGAAAACGGACCACCGCAGCAACTCTGGTGGCCCGCGGAAGTGGCCGGCGGCGCGGGTCGCCAGCGCGGCGGCGCCGGCAGCCGGAGGCGGCGGCGCCCCGGCGCGCCGCCGGACAGATCCGCCGCGGCTTCAGCCGCGGCCGCACGGGTCCGGCTCGCCCACTCCGGACGCGGCGACATGCCGCATCCGTTTGAACCAACGCGGCCCCACGCGGGGCCGCGGCACCTCCAAGCCACGGGGGCGGCGCCCCGCGGCGTCCAGCTGCTCGGCCGCTCGGCCGAGCTGAGCCATGCCGGTCCGACCGTCCGGGCTGCGCCCTGGCCAGGCCAGACCGGGTCCGGCCGGGTCGTACCGGGTCGGGTCGACCCGGTTCGGCCGACCCAGGGGGGGTCGGGCCGGGTCGGCCCAGGCCCGGACCCCCCCATCTTCGGACTGTTTTCGGTCTTTTGCACGGAACTTGAGATACGGATCTCCAAATGATGCGCTGTCAGTGGCAACGCGATCCTTGGATCGAGACGGTCATTTCAGTATATCGCACTCAAGGTTTCGGAATACTTTGAGTTCGGCCGGGTTGGTTCATACACGAAACCAACCAGGCCCTCGGAGCGGAAACGCTCATATCTTGAGCTACGGACGGCCGATTGACGTGTCATCGACTTCGTTGAATTCCTCTAAGTGAGACGGATCTTTTCGCTCACTCCGCCCGAGGTTTGGACGCAGGTGGAGTACAGTCGGCTTGGTTTTTCCTTAAAAACCAACCGGGCCCCTGGGACGAAAAAGTCAATAACTCTCAGACCGGTCGTCCGATTGACGCGCCATCTGCGACGTTGAGTTCCTGTTGACGATATGGAACTTTTGGATACATCAACCTCGTACTTTGTGTCAGTTGATGTATCAGCCTCTCGGCTCGTGGAGCGGACCTTCCCGAACGAGCTTGTTGTGTGCGGGAACCCTAGAGCTGGCTGCGACTGCTACTTCGACAGCGACGACTGTGCAGAGATCCTCAGTGGACTGCGACGACGACTGTGTAGAGATCCTCAGTGGACTACGACGAAGACTGTGCAGAGATCCTCAGTGGACTGCGATGAAGACTGTCCAGGGATCCTCAGTGGACTGTGACGACTACTGCACTCAGCGATCCTACGTGGATCAGTGCTACAGGTCCTGTGTGGGCCTGATCCTGTGTGGGTCCGATCCTGTGTGGGTCAGCGCTCAGCAGTTCTGTGTGAGCCAGCGCCTACAGGTCCTGTGTGGGCCCGATCCTGTGTGGGTCTTTGCGGGGGTTAGTTACCTATCGATCCTTTGTGGGTTTGACGACTTAGATGGATCAGTGATCATCTTTATCGTCATTCGAAGAAGTATACCTATGTGAGATGAATCTTGTGTTACTCTCCTTTGTGGATTGTGTTGAACTATCCTATGTGGATTTACTGTTTACTCTCCTTTGTGGATTGTGTTGAGCTATCCTGTGTGGATTTACTGTTTACTCTCCTTTGAGGATTGTGTTGTGCTATCCTATGTGGGTTTACGTTTGCTTTCCTGTGTGGACTGGGTTGTGCTTGGGCTCGGATGTTAGAGCCGAACGGGAATTGATAACTTAGGTATATGTATGGGCATATACCTAAGTCGTGTCGGATGTTACTTTGTGATTGTATATTTCCTTTGTGGATTTTGGGAGACCTTCGGGGGTCACGTGGTCCCAACTGAGTAGATTATACTCACCCATTCACGGGCTATGCCCGCACTACGTTGTGTTGGTTGCAGACAACGGACAGCGCTGATCGTGGTGGAGGCTTGCGGAGCAGGACGGTACCTGGAGGTGGTCCACTGGGCGGGACGTACTCGGAGCGGTCAGGTGGACCTGAGGAGCAGTGGAGGCTATCTGTACCCACCCTTCAGGTGGGACTTCCAGAGGATGGCTCGACGCTGCGGCTTTTCTTTTCAGTTTTTGTTTTCCCCTTTCAGTTGTACTTTACAGTTGGGCTTTCATTTCCGACCCCTTTTACTTTCAGCAGCTTGTTACAGTTTTTACTTAGTGTTTACTTTTCCGCTTGCTTACTCTGTGGTGCTTGTTTACTTTTCAAAGGCAATGCCTTCCCTTTTGTTGGGATTTACGCCTTGGTGCTAGTCGCCAGCCCCTGGCCTATGGAAGGCAGGCTTGGGGTAGTCACGGCACGGGCCCCGAGGACAGGTCGTGACAAATTGGTATCAGAGGTGGTCGGTTCTACCGCAGACTCTGATCTTTCTTCTATGTGAAGCAATAGTGTTTAGCGTATTGGGTGTGGTTATAAGTCTAGGGATTCCATTGTTGGTGCGGCAGCCGACATATCCGTACACAAGGACCCTGACTTCTGATTTCCGACTTAATGCACGAAAACATTGATTGCATGTGTGTTTCAAGTTTTCTTTGTGATTACTTGTGTCAGCTCACCAGGTATACTGTTCTGACCGTGGCGCACTTGTTTCCTTTTCAGGATGGCCCCACGACGGCAGCTAGCTAGGGTTCCGAGAGTAGAGCGCGACGACGGCCCGCCGAGCGATGAGGCCTTGGTACAGGGCCCGTTGACAGCAGAGGCACCGGCGGTACCTTTACCCGCCGAGCCCCGGATGCTTCCAGCGCTGACCACTGATGATGCACGTCGCCTCGAAGCTCTGCACGAGTTCCAGCGCCAGCGACCACCTAGGTTTCGTGGGGAGATGGACCCCCAGGCAGCCGAGGACTGGCTGGAGGCGGTCGTTCGAGTTTTCAGGCTAGTGAGGACACCAGCAGACCTCATGGTGATCCTCTCGGCGAGCCTACTGCACGCAGCATCAGGACGATGGTGGAGCTTGATGCTCCAGGTACACGATGAGGCGTCTCTTCTCTGGACGGACTTCGAGAGCCTCTTCCACTCAGAGTTCTTCCTAGCCACCCTCCGTGCGGTGCGCATTCAGGAGCTTCTTCAGCTGCGGCATGGCAGTTTGACGGACGCCCAGTACGCGGCGAGGTTTACTAATCTTTCTCGCTACTCGACCGACATGGTACGAGACCCCTTCTTCAGGGCCCGGACCTTTGAGCAGGGTTTGAGACGCGAGATCAGGGCATCACTGATCTCCCTCAGCATCCCGACCCAGGCAGGAGTGTTGGAGCGAGCCCTTCTGATCGAGAGCTTTCTGGCTGAGTCCACAGTGAGACCTACCGCAGGGCAGCAGGTAGCGGAGTCTTCGGCAGTAGGTAACCGACGGATGACTCAGGATTCCAGGCAGACCAGACCCTCTCGTAGACGACCTCAGGACACTGGCTCAGCAGTGCGGGGCACACAGTGCGGAGCCAGTCTTCCGAGAGGCAGGCAGTGCTACGCGTGCGGCGGGTAGGGCCACAAGGCTCGTGACTGCCCGACCCGCCGTACCGAGGAGCAGCATACGGTAGAGGGGCCACCCAGGCAGAGGCAGAGGGTTGACCGTGGTGGTCCACAGGGAGGAGGCAGACGAGGCATAGGAGATGGCCGAACAGCAGGTGGTGGGAGACGCTTTGAGGCTCTGCCACCACCACCACCAGGAGGCCCGCCCCGACCACAGGGAGCTGGCGGGCAGAGACAGGCACAGCTTCAGGCAATGGAGGCTTAGGACCACGGCGCACCAGAGATGATTCGAGGTACGATATGTATCTATTCCACCCTTGATGCAGTTCTTATAGACACAGGAGTGAGTCACTCTTTCATAGCCGCTGCCCTTGTTCGGAGCTCGGAGATTCCAACAGAGCCGTTGGCTCGATCCTTACGTCTAGAGACCCCTACGGGAGCAGACTCGACAATTACGCACTGGTTCCGGTAGTGTGAGCTTACTCTAGGAGGCGAGAGCTTCAGCTGGGATCTTCTTGTAGCGGTGTCGAGGCCTTACGATGTCATCTTGGGCATGGATTGGTTATCTACAGTCCATGCTCAGATTGACTGTTTTAGGTGCAAGGTGTGATGTGTGCGCACCGACGGGAGCAGGTTCACCATCACCGGCGAGAAGGGGGGCTTTGCAGCACAGGATAGACTCTCTCAGAGGAGGGGACAGCCCATCACTCATCAGTTGGCTAGCCTCATCCTTGGAGTCGTGGACGTGCGGAGTCCTAGTTTTCCTGTAGTGGTGGATCAGTATGCGGACGTCTTCCCCGACGACGTTCCAGGGCTACCTCCTCGCAGAGAGGTAGACTTTTATATTGACCTGTACCCCGGGACAGCCCCGATATCCACTCCAGCATATCGGATGGCCCCCGTTGAGCTTCGAGAGCTGTGGGTATAGTTGGAGTACTTGCAGGGTAAGGGGTTCATCCGACCCAGCGTTTCACCCTGGGCTTCCCCGATATTGTTCTCTAAGAAGGCGGACAGGAGCTTCCGACTGTGTGTCGATTATCGTTGCCTGAACCAGGTGACAGTGAGGAACAAGTATCCACTACCGAGGATTGATGACCTCTTCGATCAGCTCAAGGGATCATGGTGGTTCTCGAAGATAGACCTCAGGTCAGGCTATCATCAGCTCAGAGTTCGAGACGAGGATGTGCAGAAGACGGCCTTCAGGTGTCGGTATGGCCACTATGAGTTCTTGGTTATGCCTTTCGGCATAACCAATGCTCTAGCAGTGTTCATGAGCCTCATGATCAGGATCATCCAGCCATACCTCGATCGATTTGTCGTGGTCTTCATCGATGACATTTTGGTGTACTCGACCACGGAGGAGGAGCACGCCTACCACTTGCGGGTTGTACTAGAAACACTCCGAGAGCACCAGCTTTATGGCAAGCTCTCGAAGTGCCAGTTCTGGTTACGTGAGGTCCACTTCTTGGTGCACGTCATTTCTGAGGTGGGAGTTGCTGTTGATCCCGCGAATATCGAAGAAGTGCTAGCTTGGGAGCCACCCAGGAGCGTGACAGAGGTGCGGAGTTTCTTGGGTCTAGCCGGATACTATCGGAGATTTGTGTCGGACTTCTCCCGAGTTGCAGTGCCACTCTCAGCATTGATGAAGAAGGGGAAACCCTTCGTGTGGTCAGAAAGATGTCATCAGAGCTTCCAGGAGCTGAGACAGAGATTGACCAGCGCACCTATCTTGAGGTTGCCTGAGGAGGGAGTTGGATACGTACTCTACTGCGATGCATCAGGGACCGGACTCAGGTGTTTCCTGATGCAGGAGCAGACCGTGATTGACTATGGATCATGTCAGTTGAGGCTGCATGAGCAGAACTACGCTACCCATGACCTGGAGTTAGCAGCAGTGGTCTTCGCTCTGAAGACATGGTGGCACTTTCTGATGGGCGAGCACTTTACAGTCTTTTCTGACCACCAGAGTCTCAGGTACATCTTCTCTCAGAAGGACCTGAACCTGAGACAGTGGCGATGGCTCGAGTTCCTCTAGGACTATGACTTTGAGATAGTCTATACTCATGGGAAGGGGAATGTAGTAGCCGATGCCCTCAGCAGGAGGACGGGCATTCAGCTACTTGAGGAGGCGACAGAGCATCTAGCCACCTTGCAGATATCCTTCGTGGATAGGGATGGAGCAGCCTTCCTTCAATCTCTCATAGTCTCTCCTCCACTTCTACAGCGGGTCAGAGAGGCACAGTGTGGGGACGCTGACTGTGAGACGCGGCGTGCACAGATATCCTCGGGACAGGAACCTGATGGTTTCTCCCTTGGAGCAGAGCACGGCGTCCTTTTCAGAGGACGTACCTTGGTACTAGTTTCTTTACGAGAGGAGGTGATGAGAGAGTTTCACACTTCTCCTTTGGCGGTACATCCTGGAGTGGCGAAGATGTACTAGGACCTCAGACGACAGCACTGGTGGCCGGGCATGAAGAAGGTTGTGGCAGAGTTCATTTCACGGTGCCTCACCAGCCAGCAGGTGAAGGCAGAGCATCAGGTACCAGCAGGCTTGGTACAGCCCTTGGAGGTCCCAGAGTGGAAGTGGGACGGGATATCTATGGACTTCGTGACTGGACTTCCACGCACTTCCAGAGGTCACGACTCTATTTGGGTGATTGTGGACCGACTCACCAAGTCGGCACACTTCTTTCCCATCAGAGAGCAGGGCTCAGTGGAGAGCTTGGGGCGTCTCTACGTTCAGGAGATTGTACGGCTTCACGGTGTTCCATCGACTATCGTCTCCGATCGGGACACTCGTTTTACATCCCGGCTTTGGAAGGGGTTGCAGGAGGCGTTCGGGACGCGGCTACGTCTGAGCACCGCCTTTCACCCTCAGATGGATGGTCAGACGGAGAGGACCATTCAGACTCTCGAGGACATGCTCCGCGCATGTTTCCTCAACTTCGGTCGCAACTGGGAGGACCATCTACCCTTGTTGGAGTTCGCGTACAACAACAGCTACCACTCCACCATCGGGATGGCACCATACGAGGCGTTGTACGGCAGGCCTTGCAGATCTTCTTTGTGCTGGACAGACCCTAGGGAGTCAGCACTTGTGGGACCAGAGATGGTCCGGGCCACGACAATGAAGGTCCATGTCATCCAGGAGAGGATGATGACAGCTCAGAGCTGGCAGAAGTCTTATGCTGATAGGAGGCGGAGGCCACTAGAGTTCGAGGATGGCGACCACGTCTTCTTGCGTGTCTCACCTCGACGTGTATTACGGAGATTTGGCCAAGGCGGAAAGTTGTCTCCATCCTTCATCGGACCTTTCCAGGTCCTCAGCAGGATTAGCGAGGTGGCTTATCGCCTGGTTCTACCACCTCAGTTGCACAGGGTGCACGACGTCTTCCACGTATCTCATCTGAGGAGATACGTGCAAGACCCGACGCACATCATTGACTATGGGGAGCTAGAAGTTGATGATGGGGCGACTTTTGCGGAGGTCCCAGTGGAGATCAAGGATCGACAGGAGCGGGTCCTACGTGGATGATCGATTCCTCTTGTGCGCATTAGATGGTAGCACGGGAACCTCCAGGAGAGCACTTGGGAGCGGGAGGCTCAGATGCGTGCTCAGTACCCACATTTGTTTCCCTAGTTTTTGATGTATCTTTACGGGGACGTAAAGCCATGAGGTGGAAGTAATTTAAAGACCCGTAAATTTTAAAGAAATTTTTTTCTTAATTTTCTTTGGAATTTTACAAGAGCGCAGTTTCTGACGGCACCTGATTCTGAGG
The DNA here is from genome assembly GCA_963277665.1 of Viscum album. Classification (NCBI taxonomy): domain Eukaryota; kingdom Viridiplantae; phylum Streptophyta; class Magnoliopsida; order Santalales; family Viscaceae; genus Viscum; species Viscum album. The sequence goes on along the minus strand of OY728165.1, from coordinate 1,316,932,583 downwards.
CCCGGTGTGCCCGGAATCATTTTCCGAAGTTTGGCTCGGGTACGTTCAGTGAACGGACGAGAGGGTTTTTCTAACTTTTGAACCGGTGACCAGAATCAAATTCTGAGGGCACCGATGGAATCGCAGCGCCGGTATTTTCTTAGAAACGCCTCTTCCGGAGTTGCGTTTTCTCGGGTGTGGTTTTTAATTTTTTGGGCTTAAAGATAAGAAATAAAATAAATTGTTCGACAAACTTTATTTTATTTCACTTAAGCCACTTGAAGACACTTAAACTGAGTTGAAACGGATAGGGTACTATCCAAAAACATCCTACCCTCTTGGTAAGATATTTGTGAGGTGGGGCCCGCACGAGCCCCCCCGTTTCTTTTCCGCTAAGTAACGCACCCGTGAAAACCCATCATTATGAAAGTCAACTGACGCGTTTTCTTAAATTCTTAACGCACCATTTAATTGGGCGGTTTTATTCATGAATTAAATGGGCGGTTTCTTTCGTTGAATTAATTATACGAATTAATGGGTCGTTACTTACCTCGTATTCGTTTGTTGGCGTAATAATAAAATAAGACCAACATGACTTTTGGAGGATTACACATTGAGAGGTTTTTGACAGAGGTTCTTGTGACTTCACCCTTCTTCGCGAAGAATGCGAAGAACGCGAAGAGCGTGAAGAACGCCGGCCACCGACGAAGAACGCCGAACCCACGGAAATCGACGACGTGATGCCGTGTGCCGCGACGCTGACGTTTCCTCTTCCGCGACGTTCTTCGGCGACGTTCCTTAATCCGCAACAAAAACCTTCGATCATCCGTTGAGGTGAGGGTTTCAGTTTTCTTTTAAATTTTCCTTTGTGGTTTTTAACTCAGAAGTATTTAATTATTATTAATTAAATCTTTCTGTTCTTGAACCACGGAGTTCGTCGACGCGACACCCTTCCGCGATGACGCGACGCCGGATACCGCGACGACGCGACGATCCCCAATTCCGCGAAGAACCCACAAACGACGACTTGACGAGGTAGGGGTTGTTGTGAATATTTTATATTCCCATGAATGTTTCTTTAAAATTTAAGAACCGGATTCATATGAACAATTTTATTTTATTAAAATTTTTGGGTCATGTGTTGAATAATTTCTCTCGTTGTTTTTATCTAACGCAGAGGGTGCGGGTCAAACGAACGCGGCCCGACAACCCTCCGTCGTTCTTCGTGGTTGTGTGGATTTGGCGGGCAATGGAAAAACGTGACGCAAGGGCGTCTTGATGATCCCGCAGTGAAGAATGGAACCCGGGAGGAACAACGGCGCAGACGGGAAGGAAAACGGACCACCGGAACAACTTCGGTGGCCCGCAGAAGCGGCCGGCGGCGCGGGTCGCCGGCAGCCGGACAGAGCCGTCGCGGCTTCAGCCGCGGCCGCGCGAGTCCGGCTCGCCTGCTCGGGACGCGGCAACATGCCGCGTCTGTTTGAACCAACGCGGCCCCACGCGGGGCCGCGGCACCTCCAAGCCGCGGGGGCGACGCCCCGCGGCGTCCAGCTGCTCGGCCGCTCGGCCGAGCCGAGCCGAGCCAGGCCAGTCCGACCGGTCGGGCCGCGCCCTGACCGGGCCGGACCGGGTTCGGCCGACCCAGGGGGGGTCGGTCCGGGTCGGCCCGGGCCCGGACCCCCCGTCTTCGGATTGTTTTAGGTCTTTTGCCCGTAACTTGAGCTACGGGCCTCCGAATGATGCACCGTCAGCGGAAACATGATCCTTGGATCGAGACGGTCGTTTCGGTATATCGCACTCAAGGTTTCGGAATACTTTGAGTTCGGCTGGGTTGGTTCGAACACGAAACCAACCAGGCCCTCAGAGCAGAAACGCTCATATCTTGAGCTACGGACGTCCGATTGACGTGCCGTCGAATTCGTTGAATTCCTCTAATTGAGACGGATCTTTTGGCTCACTCAGCCCGAGGTTTGGATGCAGGTGGAGTATGGTCGGGTTGGTTTTGCCTTAAAAACCAACCGGGCCCCTGGAAGCCAATAACTCTCAGACCGGTCGTCCGATTGACGCGTCGTCTGCGACGTTGAGTTCCTGTTGACGATACGGAACTTTTGGATACATCAACCTCGTATTTTGTGTCAGTTGATGTATCAGCCTCTCGGCTCGTGGAGCGGACCCTCCCGAACGAGCTTGTTGTGTGCGGGAACCCTAGAGATGGTTGCGACTGCTACTTCGACAGCGATGACTGTGCAGAGATCCTCAGTGGACTGCGACGACGACTGTGCAGAGATCCTCAGTGGACTGCGACGACGACTGTGCAGAGATCCTCAGTGGACTGCGACGACGACTGTGCAGGGATCCTCAGTGGACTGTGACGACTACTGCACTCAGTGATCCTACGTGGATCAGTGCTATAGGTCCTGTGTGGGCCCGATCCTGTGTGGGTCCGATCCTGTATGGGTCAGTGCTCAGCGGTTCTGTGTGAGCCAGCGCCTACAGGTCCTGTGTGGGCCCGATCCTGTGTGGGTCTTTGCGGGGGTTAGTTACCTATCGATCCTTTGTGGGTCCGACGACTTAGATGGATCAGTGATCATCTTTATCGGCATTCGAAGAAGTATACCTGTGTGAGCTGAATCTTGTGTTACTCTCCTTTGTGCATTGCGTTGAACTATCTTGTGTGGATTTACTGTTTACTCTCCTTTGTGGATTGTGTTGAGCTATCCTGTGTGGATTTACTATTTACTCTCCTTTGAGGATTGTGTTGTGCTATCCTTTGTGGGTTTACGTTTGCTTTCCTGTGTGGACTGGGTTGTGCTTGGGCTCGGATGTTAGAGCCGAACGGGAATTGATAACTTAGGTATATGTATGGTCATATACCTAAGTCGTGTCGGATGTTACTTCGTGATTGTATATTTCCTTTGTGGATTATCCTTTGTGGATTCTGGGAGACCTTAGGGGGTCTCGGGGTCCCTACTGAGTAGCTTATACTCACCCCTGCACGGGCTATGCCCGCACTACGTTGTGTTGGTTGCAGACGACGGACAACGCTGATCATGGTGGAGGCTTGCGGAGCAGGATAGTACCTGGAGGTGGTCCACTAGGCGGGACGTACTCGGAGCGGTCAGGTGGACTCGAGGAGCAGTGGAGGCTATCTGTACCCACCCTTCAGTTGGGACTTCCAGAGGACGGCTCGACGCTGCGGCTTTTCTTTTCAGTTATTTTTTTCCCCTTTCAGTTTTACTTTATAGTTGGGCTTGTATTTCCGGCCCCTTTTACTTTCAGCAGCTTGTTATATTTTTTACTTAGTGTTTACTTTTCCGCTTGCTTACTCTGTGGTGCTTGTTTACTTTTCAAAGGCAATGTCTTCCCTTTTGTTGGGATTTACGCCTTGGTGCTAGTTGCCAGCCCCTGGCCTATGGAAGGCGGGCTTGGGGTAGTCACGGCACGGGCCCCGAGGACGGGTCGTGACAATCCAAGATGATTTTTTATACATGAAGCTCTAAAATTGAATTTTTTTTAGATCATAATATCCATAAAATTATGAGAAGTGTTTTTTTATATAAATATTTTCTAAAACCGAAATGTTTAGCTCATGTTATCCCACATTATATATTAATATATAAAACTAGAATCCATATAATTTGTATTTATCCTTAAACACTTCCAAAATTCATATGACCAAATTCAAAATCTGATAAATTGGAAATAGGGTCATCAAATTTACAAAAAAAACATACCATTAATCCCATGAACAACATAATATAAATCCTAATATCACATACCAAATATTTTAATATAGTAATCACTAAAAAACATCAATGAAAAGATAACTACATCAAAAAAATAACCATAACCAAATTCAGAAAATATATTCCATGAATCTAAAAAGTGAAATAATCCATCATAAATCACTTTATCATAAATTATCTAATGAGTTTCATAATAACCAATACTTTATGATTTTCCCAATTATATTCAATCTTCTCATTATCCCAAATAAAAATTATTACTTCAACATCAGGTAATATTAATGGATATATTTAACTTATTCACGTGTTATTAAAAAATATTAAAAAATCACATATCTTGGTTATTGGTACCATTAAACATATATTTTCAATTCATTATAGAAAGAATAATGAAGATAAATAATTAGATGGTTCATGATTCCATATTACCAAAATAATATTTACATAATAATTCAACCACATAATTCTCATGCACTAATACATAAACATTACAATCCTTCCACTTCAGTGATTGAAATGAGATTGGTCCTTACTTGGTCTAGGATTTAAACCTTGGATTAAGGAATTGACTTGAATAATTCCCATTTTTACCCAAAATTGATACATTAAAACCATAATCTATTCTCTTCTCTATGGATATTATTTCTCCATAAGAAACATCTTATATTCTTTTGAGACATTCTTTTGGTTGTATCATTCCATATTTTTAACATGAATAAAATTGATCCTCCATTAATCCATGATATCCACTACTGGGGATCCCAGTAAGCTATATAATTCTATTCTTTGGTAAGTTTAAGAGTTTTTTAAGCTATGTTTTTTAATCATATGTTTTGATAACCAGTTATAAATAATAATAATATATTTCACTCTAGTAACCATCTAATTTTGATTCACATAGTGACAAAATTATCCATCCAATTCAATCTTTACACGGTTACTTACTGTTCAAGACAAGATTAAAGTAAAAAAATAGAATGATAACAATAATAATATTGGGAAATAATGAAATATCTTTCATAGGATGTCTATTTTATGAAATATTCTTTTCACATTATGACACCATAGGTTTTTTCTAAGGTATCCTTTATTATTATTTATTCAAATCCTTCATAATTGTTCAAAAATAAAACATTAATTAACATAAAAATATCACCCTAGGAGTGTCAAACTAAATGAATAGTAAATACACACACAAAAACACCATGGACTAGATTGATGGATGAGATAAACTCGATCAACTCTTTTTATGTTTGTTACCCCCAATATGCATATATTCTAAAATGACATTAACTTATAGTATCTCGACTGGGATGAATTTCTAGGAAAAATAGATAATTTTTACCTAAAAGAAACATTATTATGTGATACTACACATGGAATTATCCCCAATTTAATTCATATTATTATCTTCCATGATCTATGTTTTCCAAATCTAATTCCCATAGTTACTAATAAACATTCTCTAATAACAATTGTAATGAACCCAAACCAAGTAGCTTAGAGATGGTGGTTACTTTATTTCAATGGCCCTATATAAAATTGATCGTATCCCAAAGGACCAATTAGTTTAGTATTTTTGGTAAACTATATTCTTACTAAAATCTCAATTCACATTTGAAAATATAAAATACAAAACATAGTTATAGTAAACATCATGCATCTATGAACACATTCATATACTTCTTCTTCATATCCTATTGAATGGACAAAAAAAGGTTGATATCAAATTTCCAGTAAGGGTAACATAAATACAAATATATCATATATAAATAAGCAATAATGAATATGGAATGGAAAATAACAGAAAACAAATGATATTTAATCAAAACCATGATCATTTTGAATAATATTGTTGGAGTAAATAAAGATAATTTTCTATATAAATAATCAAATGAGTCTAAAAAATATCCATGGATATTATTCAATATAATCACATGTAAATAAAATACTAATTACGTATTGATGGAATTCACAATTTCAATCATCTGTAACTAACCATTGAATACTAATTCTAAATATAGTTTAAACTATTGGTATGTATGCATCACAAACTCATTTAATAAGGATATCCAATTGGTTTTTTACATGTACCTACTAATTAATTGAGGGTTCATGTTATTTTGGGACCTATTAATCACATAAAACTCAAATGAATTATTCATATGAAAAATCAATACAACTTAATCAATATGAAATAAAAATCAATAATTATCCATATTGTATGAACTAGCATATAGATTGTTATAATTTCCCTAGATAAATTGAACAGAAAACATCCATAAAAATAAGGTGGATGGTATAATTGGAGTACCACCTCTATAAAACATAACATTCAACAAATTATGCTGACATAGATGAAAATACTTCAAAAATTTTATTGATCATTTCTCAAGGATAATACCTATTTTCAAATTAAAACCCAAAAATTTCCAAAATAGTAAGGAAAACAATTTAATAAAAGAACCTTGTAAACATGTAAAGGATGCTTCCATAAAATAAGTATTCTTGATGATGGGATATTTTTTTTATGCAGTATATGATAAAAAAGCATTCTAATAACACAATTATAAGTAAAATCAAAAAATAAATCTTTTAGAAAATTATAGGAAGATTCCATTTATGTCATTTCAAAAAAGTCAAACATGGGTAAAAATTTCTTGAATAAATCATTTTACAATGGTAGAAATATTATTTTTAAAAAGATTATAGATAATATTGATATGGAAGAAAAATATTCTCTGTTGAGTAGAAAAAAAATACATTCTTCCTTAGTAATAATAAGTCAATTTATTGACTACTTAATGTGTAGAAAAAATCAAAACAATAAATTTATATTAACAACCAATAGAGAATAAAATATTTTTCTTGGGATATAAAGACAAAATAACATTCCTAGTGGACACTTAATCATAAATAACCCCTAATATTAAAGAGATTCCAAATTAAACCATTACCGCTTTGGGATTTTTGACTTACAAGACCCATGAAATAATAACTTCAAATGAAACATAAAATGTCTTGAAAATAATTATAATCATGATATATCATCTCAAAGTATAATTATATAATACTAAATAACATAAATAGTTTCAAATAATCTAATATGTATCAAATAAAAAAATTGAGACGCAAAACCCTTACCTTAGGTCCGAAGTCCGTGGGGTATATTTGAACCTCAGATAAAATAAGTATAAATTTACTATAAATGTATTCTAAAACCATAATCATATATATAATACAAAATATTATTTACTTATAACCTATTATCACTTATTTGTTAACAATTACATATTAAAATCATGTTTCTATGTGATTACTTCTTCTATTTTCATTTATGTCTTGGTTTGGTAGTTTTTGGACTTTCTATATTGAAAATTTTTATATAATTTATAGAATTATAATCATGATATAAATTTATTGAACATTTATTATATATTTATTTATAGTCATTAATCAATTTTATATATAGAAAAATAAATTACACTATTAATAGAGGTTGTAGGCTCTTTGTAAAAATAAATGTCATTTTCACTTTTAAAAAGACGAAGTAAAGGAATATTAAATAAAAATTAACCTTTGGTAAATAATTTTTGTATCATATATTATAATTAAATATAAAAAATTACTATCATTTTAAAATGGAAATGAAAATAAACAACATTCATTTGTGGAGGTGGAAATCCACACAAATGCACGGGTGATATTATCGGTTTCCAAAGGATTAGAAGAAAAGATAAAAGATATTATATTACAATTATAGAAAAATATTTATGTTATAAATATGATATTTATTCATTAGTAACATATTTATACCCATAAAATTAATTTTGTGGTCAAAAAAAATTACACCTCTACGTGGAGGTGATATGTTATACGTATTCACGAGTGATTTTTTTTTGCTTTTTATGGGATGGAAAAGATACAAAATATGGTAGTACTATAACCATAATAACTTATTATTATATTTATGATACTATATTTTTTATATTATTATGGTCAAAACACATTATTAGGAATTAGGTGAAGAAATTATCTTGAAATTATTGGTAAAAACAATTACATCTTCCTCACCAGACTTCATTTATATCTACTCTTAAGGGTCCAAGGTTTGGTCTTTTGTAGAGTCTAGAACCTATATCACTTAGATAAATATGTTTAGAATGGAATTAGGAACGTTTTGGTCAATATAGGTTTCTGAAAATGGTGTAAATAGAAAAAGGAATGGGGTGTCCTTTTATAAGTAAAGGGAGGAGAATTCGTGGAATTTAATAAAGTATTAAATTAATATAAATTATTATCCTCTAAAATGGATCTAAACTAATATAATTTAATGATAGGATTAATATGAGTCAAAATCCTCTCATTAAATAAAATATTGAAAAATTTTGGTTATTTTTTCACCCTTATCTTTTATCTTTTACATCTCATTAACCCTATTGATAATTACCAGATTATTAATGTTTCCTAGAATTTAAGGATCATAATGTTACCATAAAATAGAAAAACTCCATAAATATTACATTTATTACATTTCAAACTATATCCCATTATATTTTCAAAATATAAATTTTTAATTAATTTTAAATCATTAAATAAAATATTATTCACTATAAAATATCATTAATGGCATTTTTAACGATGCTGATTTAATTTGAATTTAATGAAATTAATAAAAATATATATTTTTTGAATATAGAATTTTACAAAATTATTAATATTTCATATATATCTATTAAATTTATGGATCCCTATAACTCACTCATAAAATATAATTTTTAGTTTTTTTAAAATAATATATTTAATTATTATATTAATTTAAAAAATACTATATTAATATTGCATAGGAAGTTGAGGTAATTTACTAATTAAAAAATAAAATTTAATTAAAATAAAATGTTAAAAAAACATTTAAACCTAAATAAATAATTTATAATAAAACATAACTTGTTTGTATTCCTATCACAAAATATTATAGATATTAAAATCTAGAAATCCACATTCTCAACATTATATTTTACTTAAATATTACAAAGGTAAAAATTAAATAAATGTTGCAAAAAAAATTCATATATTGGAAATTTTTACAGAAATGGATAAAATTCACTCAAGAAATACGAAAAGGAATGTGTTATGGAAATTTTTGACCATTATCATATTATTTTTAATATTAATAAACCGATTTACCATTACCATGGTGACGATTATTTATTTCTATTATTATTATTCAGAATGACTAAAATTAAATGGTTTCTATTAAATAAATTTTAATCTCCTGATTCCTTATAGGGTATAATTTTTTTAAGATTCAATATCTAATTTATGAAATTAATTTCAGATATAAATGAAAAACATAAAGAAAAAAACTTTTCAAAAAAATGCCTTATAAAGTATAAAAGCCTTTTCCTTAAAAATTTATCCATAAATGGATTTCAATGAAAATAATTGAATTATTAATAATATAATAGAATTAATTTTAATTTGAAACCAATTTAGAGAAATGGAACATTATAATTACTTGAAATAAAAATCAAATTTTCAATTAAAATAGTATTTTTACTATTCATTAGAGAATCATTATTTTCATAAAATTAATAAAAATTCAATCCATGATATTTTAAACATTATGAATTCAAAAAATTTCATTTTTTGAAATAAATTTTTCAATTGTGGACAAAATTAATTAAATTATGTGCTCACAAAAATCAATAAAAAAAAATTTTGTAGAAAATGTATTTTTTTAAGAACAAAATAGTTATTCATAAAATTGAGTACATATATGTAAATTTATTTAAATTGCATAACACTTTTATAAAAATGTATAAATCTAAATTTTATTATTCTTATTAATATTGTGAATTTTAAATATTTTTTTATAATAGTCACATTTCAATAATAATATTTTTATTGTGTACCATAGTTATTTTAAACTTAGGATAACTTGTAATGAAAGCTATTGATGACAATAAATTTATTTAAAAATAATTTATTCTAAAATATTTAGTAATTACATAAATTATGGGAGAAAATTCCCAAATTTTAAAAAAATCCATAGAAATTTTGAATTGTGATAAAGTTTTTAAAAATATATCTAGTTCAAACTCATATAATGAAAATAATAATTTAGTTTTAAAACATAATTCTGAAATATTTCTTATGAAAATCTTTCTTTCTTGAATTACTTATGAGAAGTAAAATTTTGATAATTTTTATAGAGAGAGGAGACATCATTGAAATATTTATGGAATTGGTTCTACCAAAGAAAAATATAATTTTTAAAATATTTATTTTTTTCCAAAACTTTTGAATGTTTTTAAGAAGTTTCATAGAGGTGGACACAGGGAAAACAATTTTTTTTACAAGGTGAAATATATTGGTTTTTAAAAACTTACATTTATGAATAATTGGCATATGTATAACATATGAGAGTTGGAATTTTGTGGATTTGTATTGTTATATTTACTAATATTTCGGGATTGAATCAAGTGTGGGTAAAAAAATCCTAGCTTTACGAATTCATTTAGAAAATAAAAGAATCAACAATAAAAATATTTGGCAGATGGATAGTGGATGTTCTAGATACATGATAGGAAATATGATTTTTCAATAATATTATCAGTATGAATGATGGGAAATTCAATTTTAATGATAATGGTGAAGAAAAAACATATGGTATATATAATATTAAATATCTTAGTAAATCGTTAATTTCTAATATTTTATTTATTATAGGACTTAAGAAGAACCTCATTAGAATAATTAAATTATTCCATGAAGGTTATATTATGAACAATAGAAATGATAAATTTACTTATCAACATTTAGAATATAATTTTATTACTTCTTACAATAAGCATGATAATGTATACACTCTAAAATTAGACAACAATAGAATTAAATATATAAATTTCATTAGATAAATGAAATATTATTTTTTGTTATATAATATATTTTTAGAAAACTATAATTTTAGATCATTATCCAAAATAATAGGGAAATTATTTTAAAGGAAAATCCAAAGTGGTTTCATGATATCATAAAAGTGTTATAAAGTTGATTAAACATGTATAAGGTGATATCAAGTTCATCGATGAGAGTGTAGATGAAATAAAAAAGAGGAACAAAATGTATTTCAAAGTTTTCAATAAGTATAAATTATGACGTATATTAATTTTCTAGGGTGAATGATAATCTAAAATCTCTCACGAGGTAATAAAATCATGATATTTTAAACTATTGAAATAAGATATATGTTTCATAAGAATAATTTATAATGTTTATAATAATAATTGATGATTTATAGAAGAAATGAAATTATATGAAGATTATAAATGTTTTGGAAAAATATTTTATAAGGATGATGGTAGTTGTTATTGAATTTGAGAACTGTCTGGTTGATTCTTGGAAGATAAAGGCAACAATAAAAACATTATTAGAATGATTGATTTTTTTGAACTCTTTAAATTCATTTTAATAATAAAACATAATTTTTTGTATGGATGTTTATTTAATATTTGATGGATTTATTTATTATATTTTATAAACATATTCTTTATATAATATATATGTGAATTTTAAATTTTTGGGTGGATGTTATAATTGGTTAACAATATAAATATTTTTTCATATTGAATGTTTCTTTAAAATTTTAGGTAACACTATCTATATCCTAATAAACATTTCAAAAATCACAAAGGGGTAGAAAGGAAGAAAAATTAAAATTTTATATAAAGGATCTAAACACTAATAAAAAATGATTGAAATGAAAAAATGGGGATAAATTTTGAATCTTTTCAATGAATGGGTAAATGTCAAAAATATATAAGACATGGGTAATATGATTATTTAATGTTATAACATTATTTTTAATAACATCTCGGCCCAAATTCCACAAAACTAGTTCACTGAACTAGTTAGAACAAGACCTCATGTGTGCCTCCTCAAATACTATAGGTTGATTACTAGCAGTAGGGGTAAAAGGTGGAACTGAGAGGAGACTATACCCCCATAGTATATTTCACAACCATAAGTAAATAAAAAAAATATCATACACATCAGAGTATGTAGAAAGAATAAATAAACTAAAATATAATATTTTAGTAATTAAATGAAATTCCATAATGGGATGAACATCCATGAAATACATACAACATCTATCTACCACTAGTCTAATCACATATAAAAAATAAAAACTGATAAATAAATACATCAGGATCTACTACTAAATCTAAGACATGTGTCATACCTAGTCTCGAGTACCCTACTAAGATGATTGAGCTTGATCATCATATACCATAAGAGGAACCCACATAATCATGAAATCTTAGGCATTATTCCTATCTATAATGAATCTTTGCTCAACATGAAAGAAAACATTAGGTTATCACACACAACACAGTGCATTTATAAGGGGTGAGAAATAAATCCCAATTGGAAACCCTCAATATTAAACATATAACTTGCTTCCACATGTTCATGCTCATAAAATATTATTATCCTAGCAAAATCATAACTAAAATAAAAACCAAAAAACCACTAATGATACTAAATTCCATGACTGCGAGTGACCATACCTCCTTCAGCCAATACCAAGTTGTTCTGAGAATGTCTCGGTGACCCTGTAATACATATAACATTTAGGATCTTCAACCATGTCCACCCTAACCAAACCTCACTACATTACTCATTATCTATTTACTTGTTTCCTAGAATAATTATTCTCTAGTACTCAATCCATGAAAAAGTAAAAAAAACCTAAAACATTAGTCAAACCACTATCCCTCAAATCATAAATGATTGTTCTTGAAGAATTAGTCTCTAGTACTCAATCCATAAAAAAGTACAAAAAAACCAAGAACATTAGTCAAACCACTGTCCCTCAAATCATAAATGATTGTTCTTGAAGAATTGGTCCATTACAAAATTAGGCATCAACATCGGTGGTTCTTAGAGCATCAGTCTGGAACCAACCCAAAAATAAAGAATCATTAATCCTACATCATATTTCATATGGCATTTTAGCACTTCTAATTCATATAACCTACATACAATAATATCCACCATATATATGGAACACCATGTGAACGATATTCAACATACCTACAGAAAATCATGTCCAACAATCTCATCTATAACATTAGATTTACATGTACTCCATTTTTAAAAAATATATGGAATTATATGGCCCATATAACTATCAATAAAATTATAAAGTTTCATGTCCAATCTCATATCATTTGGTCATGAAGAATCGTAACCAACTTGCCCAAAATGAGATGTAGAGTGTCATGTTAGTCATCCAGATCCATGCATGGGGAATGTTATGTCCAACAATATCAACATCAGATGTGGAGCATCATGTTAGTCATCCAAAACCATATCCATAGTTTATTATGTCTAGTTATAATAGTGATGACATCACGTAAAATTATAATAGGATCTAAAATATGGTTTACCAGCCATATAATGAAATCCCTGTGACACAAAGCAATCAAAATATCAAAAAATAAATAAACAACAATAGATAATCAGACACACATTATCATTTTCAACATCTTAGTCCAAATGGATCATACATCGGTTTCGGTACCAAGGAAATACTCATAATAATTATTTCCCAAAAAATGCACCTGCTCGGGGTTTTCCTACCAATTGGGAACCCACTTTTCCTTATAGGTCAACACATAAACTGAGGCATCACTCTTTCAATCTCTGATAACAACCAAACTCTTGAAATGATGCTCGTCTATTGGAGGACACACATCCCAAAAACAGGTCTCTATCATCTCATGATCTCATAGGACCCAAAAGTAGTAAATCCTCATAAGGTATATGGCCTCAATATTAATCCATTTTTATTTCACCATTGTATTTCCCATATAAAAAATTTATCCACCACCTCATTTTGTAACTTAGTCTTGCTAACCTTAGAAAATCCTATTCCAAAACCAATCGACATCTCTGGAGAACTCATACCATGACCTCAAATCATTCTCCTAGCCTTTTCATAGGTATCATCACTTTTCTCACTCTTAAGAGAGGGTTGAATAAACTTTATCGAATAAAAAATATATTTCATAAATTACTTAACCTAAACCTCTACATAGAATTCCACAATACGACATAAGGGCTCCATCGTCACATTCTACATGAAAAAAACTAAAAATAAGATCTTCCAAAATCCCATTCTAACTTTGGAATAAAAAATCACCCAGAACTATCCAAAGGGTAACAAAGTGGAACTATATTTCTTATATCCTTGGTACAAGGTTTTCTCTCCAAAACCTCATATATGTCCACATACTTCTACAGGGCCTAGATGACATAATCTTTTCCCATGTTCTAATACATGTTGAAGGAATACAAATGGTGTCATTTTTTTCTACTTAGATGGTTATACCATACATGGTGTATAGATGGGTACATCCACATGGAAATGTCCCCATACCCGGGTTGTATTCCTTGTACCTGAAAACATGACCATGTCCCACTACATGTTGTGTACCTCGACTACATGATGTGAAATCATAAAATTCAATCTTCCTAAGTACTTATCCACATGGTTATATCATACAACATAGAGTGTACTATAATTAAACAAGTAGTAGTTTCAAAATTAGATATTCCACAATTATGAAGAACCAAAGGTGATTGTTCCTGAACTATACATCATGTGATTAGAATTTATAATAGATAAAACCCTTTAAACCACATGAAACTGACATTTTTCCTAAACCAGTAATAGATCGACCACCATGGGGTACTTTATAGTTATAATAGGGATTTAAAACATAATAATAACATGTCCATGGATGACATGGAATAAAACTCAAAATACAGATCTAGACATTGTCATAAACTTAGAAGCTTTGAGTCCAAATATAATCCTAGAAGTAGTTGCACCTCGATTTGATCACATTATCCACAATGGACAATGTTATGTGATATATTTAACCCCTTACATTTCGGTATAAGCATATTGTGTGGTATATGATCTACACCCCCATTTTTTGTGTAGAAAACTCCAAATTGGTGGGGGTGTATCTAATTAACAAAATAATTAAATAATTAATGACACTTTTAATACTCATCCAGTGTCCTAAAACCCAAAGCTGGATTATCACTCCATGAAGAAGAATCCCCAATTCCAGACTCAACTAATTAGTTGGAATGTAAATCATATGCTTCATTCAAATTTTATTACCATAGAAAACCACAAAAATAATATAATATTGAATTAATTAAATGTTAAATATCCCACAAAAACTCAAGTGGCTTTGAGTTTTACCAAACTCATATCCTATGGTAAAATCGATAATTATAGAACAATGGGGTTTCTAGAAAAAATATCTTAACTTATATAATAATTAAAAATGACTATTTTTCCCCCATGATCACTTGAATGAAAAAAATTCATGTTTATCTTCAATTTTGGAATATGGGGGAACCCGATTTTTTATTTTTTTTCCCTCTTAAAAGTAAGGTTCTGTGATTTTTAAAAAGGGAAATAATTTTAATTCAAATTGATAATTTAAAAACTTTCTTAGCTTACATTTCATTATCACAATCCACTTCAATAAAATATTTTACTTTTCTTTAATTTTTACTTCCCTCGTTTCTAAAATTTGTTTTGGAAAATTAGTTGTATCACTAGATGAAGAATATCTTTTCTAATTGTCAAAATAACTATAATGTTTTCTAGTGGAAGGGTATCTAATATAACTCCCTTAACAGGTGGAAATTTAATTTATACATTAGAATGATAGGTAAAATAAAGTCATGTAGATTATGTATAAAAAAGTCCCACCAGGAAAAGCTCTACAAATCAATTCGACTAACATTATTGGATGGAGAAAGATATTTTGAACAGATTAATTTTTTTAAAACCTATAAAATAGAGGAAATAATTAAATTCCACCAAATATATAATTTTCATTCATCTAGATGGATCCTTATACACTATAGTTTCAAATTTCATGACATCTATCGGACGAAGATGTTGTGATGAACATTCTAATTGAATAAAGAGATTTTACAATGTCATTGAATATGGTCCCAAAAATTTTATAATGAGGATAAAAAAAGAATGTATAAAAATGATTTATGATCAAGGATGAGGATATTTTTTACAATATTGAGTATATAAATTTTTTTGAAGTTTTAGTAAAATCTTGTTAAAAGTGACAACATCAATTATAATTTTTTGAGAGTATTTTTTTTATATCTTCCACTATGAGGATTACTTTGGGAATTAATTCCAAACATTTTATTTTGTAACAATTATATCTAATTAAATTTTATCAAGGGATTCCATTATTAATAAATAAGTGGTTATATAGATAATTTTATTGATACTTACCTAGTATAAGTGAAATGGGTCTGTTTTTAAGCTTTTTAATCAATGTAATCCATGGTTAGGAATGAATACCAAACAATATGATAAATATTATTAATGCCCAAAGTAAAGGTTGTTGACTTCCTTAAAAGTAAAGTTTAAAGTGTAGAATATTTGTTATAATGTAATATTTATATTTTTCGTACTCTATTTATAAAAAATATAATTATATATTTTTATTCTTTTATTATTCTACTATACTTGTTGATGAAAAAAATTTCTCATTATCTTTTAACATTTTCTAATCTATGATTATAATGTATTTAGTATGAAACATCATCTGATGAACTTCCATACAGAGGATAATTTTTTTTAAGATTTACTTTTATAAACTAAAATTAACCCTCAATTGTATTAAAACACAAAATATTTCAATCCAATAAAATACATTATCAATTTTTATTAAATAGATTATATATTTTAATAATACCCACTTTCCTCAATAATTTATTTCGTTGTTTTTTGTGAAAAAATAATATAATTAATTTTTTCTAATTTTTATAAATGTATCTTATAAATTAACCAAATTTTTATATCATAATTTCATAATTATCATAAAGTTTATTTTTGATAAATTTATAAACATATTGATTTTTTTATGAATAGCAAAAAATATAGATATTTATTAAAAGTTTTCTAATAATTTAAAGAATTTAAAATTTTACATATTTTTAAGTGGTTTTAATTGTAATTTTATTTAATTTATATTATGAATATTTTAATTATGTTCAGTATAATAAATTTTAGAATTTATTATTTTATTAAAACATTTTATACTTCAAAAACAACTTATGAAATACAAATTTTCAATATGTTTTTGAGTTTAATTTTAAATTCAATTATCCCACTACTATTAATTATATCATGAAAAATTGATTCCATATTTGGAGTCAGGGAGATCAAATTTTGTAAATAAGTACCTTTTATATTTTTCATTATGAATATTAATCAATGTAAATATTTGTAACATTGGTAAGGGTAAAATGTGTGAAAAGTATAAGAACCAGGATATAAGGTCTTAAAATGAACTCAAAACCTGATTTTATTTAATTTTATGGGATAAAATTGGCCAAATATATCTAAAATTATAGCATATGAAATTTCAGTACAATCTCCCCTTGACAATGAGATTTATATTATTTTTTGTAATTAAATTTCCCAAATGTCACCCTCTTTACAATAATTTCTCAAAATGTTTTACATAGGGATAAAAAGTGGATTATTTCAATTAGAATTTTTTATTTAAAAGATAGATTGTTTTTTATTGTGGTTATTTATTTTTAATATTGAGTGATTGAATAATTTTTTTAAATTATGAAATATTATCAGCACAATGATATGTAACCTATATAAAATCATGGAACTAATTTTAAGAACACCAAAATTAATATTTTATATGTGACTTATAGTTCCCTAAAAGTTTTAAGGAGTATTTAGAAAAATGAGAGAGTTTTCAAAATTTTATATTCAAAATACATTACTATTCGGATGTGTATAATGACAAATTAAGTGAATTGTGTAAAAATGACACAACAAAAATTTTATAAAAAATTAAATTTTATTAAATTAATAAAAAAACATAAAAAGCATGATGGAGGATAAGTATGAAGATATTTTATTATAAATTTCATCACTTTTCCATTTATGATCCAATTTTTACCTAATGAGAAATATTATAACCCATTAAGATTAAAAAAGATATTACCCCTGTTAAGATCAAAAAAAATTAAAGAAGGGGTTAAACTAAAATATAAGTTTTAAAATGATTTAATAACATATTTAAATTTCATTTGATGAATTTATATAGACCATATCCTTTTTTTCTATTAATTCACTTCTATTTTGAATCATTATACTTGAGATAGACAATAATTGTATTAAAATATTTTATGTAATTAAAAATATATCTTCCCCCACCCTTATATATGATAAATGTGGAATAATTATGATTCTATAATTATAATATATTATCTACCTTCTTAACTTTTAATCTATTGGTAAATGATAATGTTAGTCATGTGTACTTGTGGATGCCACCTCCACGAAGTGATGTGGTGCATTTTTCATTTCTATTATACATGAAAGGTAATAAATATAATGTTAAGGAATATATATGATATATAATATATAATGATATTTTTGTAAAATAAATTTATTATTTACCTTTCTTAAGTTCCATATGTCAATAAGTGGAAACAATGTTCATGCCTACGCACGACCAACCGTCTCTATGAAAATTGTAGAAAAAATTCTATTTTTATCCTTTATGGATGAATCTAAATATATATGTAATGAATATATATATGATATTTATATCATTATTAAAATTATGGAGGTAATTTAACCATAATCAACATACAAGGACACAATCTACAGAACCAAAATTCTCATGAAAAAATGAAAGATTCAATAATAGGAAACAACAATTGCAAAAAGAAGTTATTAATAAATGGGTGATAAAATATTATATTAGAAATATATGACACTATAAGTATGTTCATATTTATTGTATATATTTATAATAAATATTAATTATTTATACAGGAGTTCAGAGTTATTTTGAAACAAGCCAAACATGATGTAATGGATTTATGTTATAATATCAATGTTTATCTAGAGTTTTTATTAACATGTTTCTGGTGATGTAATATTGTGACTTATATCTCATGAATCCCATGAATTTTATTATCCTATGGTTATTTCTAGTGATTAAAATTTTTCAATTTATTTTCTTATATTTAAAAACACATGAGTTTTAAATAATGTTTTTAAGGAAAACTGACCTTATATATATCTTCCATCGAGTATCATTTTCCTTCTATGCCTATACATTGTAAAAAAATCAATAATTTATTTAATATTCTAATTTTATATATTAATATTATTTTTACCCTTGTCTTAATTTTTAATATATACTTTATACATAATATTATTTTCTTTTTATGACTTTGTTACTTTTTACTTTTCACTAAAAATGTCAAAGGAAACATTATTTTAACACACACTACATTAATATAATTCCCCACTATAATTATCACCGAAATATTCAATCCATCCTTTAAATTTTTCCAAGGGTTATTTTAAAGAAAATATTTATTTAATATTTTAGAAATTTTTAGATTTTATTAATGTGATTTAAAATTGAAAAGGGTATTTTCTACAAGAAATATTCCATGTAATCTTTTAATGGATTTTTTCATATTTGATAAATAACTTTTAAATTACTTATGATTTAATGGGTAAATAATTTAATGATACCATCCTGATTGTTTATTTAGATATTTTATTTTTATAATGAAAATACTTTTTGGAAAACAATCTAGTTTTCATGAGTTTCACTATATTTAAATGTTGAAATGACTATAAAACTTGTTTCATTTTCATGGGTTATGATATGATAATTTTTTATCATATTATGAGACACATATTTATTATTTTTAAAATTGGATGGGTGTTTTATAAATTCTATATTCCTTTAATGTATTGGTTAAATATGGATATCTCATGAGATAAAAATCAAGAAATGGGGAGTGAACCATGTTCAGTAAGGGACTTTGTCCACGAGGATAGTATTAGAAGTAAATCCTCGCTAAGGATATGATATAATGGGGAGTGAAACCAATCCACTATGGTTGGTATTTATTATTGATAAAATAGATTAATTTCTATGATTATGTGTATTCCAAAAAATATATTTATTTTTCCATTATTATTCTAACATAGATCTTGTTCTTTGAATTTGTTATGTATCGTCTCCAATGAATTGTCATTATTTATTCTACGATTCCATACTATGATCTATTATATATTGGGTAAAATTTTAAAAAATTAAGTTCATAGTGTCATTGTATTATTCTCATTTTATTCTTAATTGGCCATTGATATCTCTTTTTTTTATATTTTTTGCATCTAATCTCGCTCATTATTATGTTTTATTTCCCCCATGATATGAAGAAATATTTTATGTAAGATATATCCAATAAGAGTGATAATTATGAAGAAAAAAATGGGGGATGATGTAGATATCTTAAGAAAAATATTTTTGTATATCCAATTTTACATAGACACTAAAACCATATGATTATATCTTGGATTGTAATGTTATTTTTTGAATATTCATCTAATAAGATGTAGTATTTATGTATGAAAAGTTACGGTCTCTATAGTTGGTATATTATAAATGTTTAGTTAAATTTGAAATCTAGGATGATAAATATTTAATGTGAAACCAAGTGATATGTTTAACTATATGAAAACATCCTTATGTTTTTGTAATATAGAGAATGTTTGTTTTTCTACTATTATTATTATTGTAAACACTATGAATATTGGTTTTAGTTAGTTTCCAAAACCTAAAGGAACCATGTAAATTTTTAATTAAGGAATGAAAGGTAATAATATTCCTCATAATATTCCAAATTTTATCAGAGTTTGAAAGAAAAATATTTCTATTATACATACACTGATTTATCAATATATGAATCATATAGAGAATTCAAATGATCAAAGAGGGTAACGCTACTCCATTAATTAATTCATGAGGGAAAATCCTTGATATTTTAGATGGTCTACTAATCCACTAGTTGGTGATAAATGATTCATCAATATTGAATAAATTATTTTATCCAATAATCAGAACATGATAAATTTATTTTGGTTGTTTATTATTTATAAGAGAGAGAAAATCAATGGTGGACTTCTATCAAGAACAGAAGAAAATAAGAAGAATTTGTCTTCATTGAGTGGTATAATTTTGTGATCTTAATTTTTAATTAGTACTTTCCTCATATTCTTAATAAAAAATTAGAATAAATTCTTTGAGGTATTGGTGAAGGATGATAAAACCAGTAGTATCAATGAGGTAAATTTTACAAGACTTGTGACGTATGATTCTACTATTTTCATCCAAAAATAATGTATGTTGGATTGATTTATCAGTTGATTAAAACCAATTCTTTGAAGGGAATTATCCATTAAGTATGTCACTAGCTATGAATAAATCATTTTATGTGATATCATGGTGGAAATGTAGGTTGATGATATTCATCAATGTCGTAGTTTTGTAATGAAAATAAATATGTAATTTAAAGGAAATTTTAAAAACCATAGTGAAGATAAGGTGATATTTCCTTTATGATCAAAGTGTTAAAGGAAACATGAATGAAATTGTACTACAAGGACTGGTATATGTTTTAAGTGAATAAAGGATAGTCATAGTGAAATTTAATTCCAATGTAATGGGAATAATATGTCTTCTAGGGATGTATAAAAAACATCATAGAATGAACCACCCGCACTCTTGTGATTTAAATGTAAGGAGTATAGGAATTACATTAACCAGTGTACAAATATATTGGTTAATGTTGATGATCATTATCAAAAACATATTAATACTGGTGGTAAATGTAAATATCATTTGATCACTATTACTAATGTGGGGTACAATAACAAAGTATAGAAAGATACACTAACTATCCACTCTAGAAGTGCTACTATATTATTTGATTCTAGATGAACCATCTATTTTATATGTAAAAATTTTTCTAAGGGTATCACAATACCACCCCAATGATTAGGTGTTGAATTATATATGAAAATTACGAATGTTATTATGGTTACATCAAAAGTCTATTGTTGTTTTCCCATTAAAACTTTTAGGAATGTTTTTTCTTTATAAATCATATAAATATCCCTCTAGTTGAATTCGATGTCATTTTTAGAATTAATTGTATATAATTATATAAATCCCACATAAATTTCCAAGGAAGCAAAGTCTCATTTGATATTATAAACCAAAATATGATCATCTATAAATGATATGATATAAATAAAATTTGGAATGAAATTAAAAACATTATATACATATTTATTCTTATTAAAAATGGGTGTTTATCATATATGGTTATAGAGAAAATAAAAATCGATGATAGGCCTATTGTATAATAATTTTTTGATGTATTTTAAAAATATAAACCTAGAATTACCCTGATTGGTCATGTTTATTTTTCAATAAAATCACACCTTATGCTACAATAATTTCAAAAATTACATATAGAATTTTCTTTATTGAGATATAAGAATTGAAGAAGTATCCATGGGAGAATGTTGAGAAGAGATTCATATGGCCATTTCTATCACCTTGGGGTGCACCTATTCTTTTTTTAGGTATAAATATGGATCAATGTGATCATAATTTATTATCAGGAACATAATAAATTATGAATCAAGAATAATTATAGTCTTCCCTCTTTTTATTATTTTTTTGATCAATTATAAAGAGATTAATATTATCACAGGATTGATCATCGATCTTGTCACACCCCGACCGCAGATGTCCATATTTGTTCTCCTTTCTTGGTCCCGATTTAAATTTTTCGGAGTTTAATTTCTATTGGTGGTTTTGCGCCGGTGCGCGGTCACCGCATCGCTAGCAGTTACCGTGCTTTCAGCCCGGGTGACTATGTTCTCACCCGGTGTTTTAAATACTAATGTTTTTGCGTTGACATTTTATTATTCTCACTATTTAAATTGTGTTATTACTATTGTATTTATTTTTAATTTTATATGTGTTTATATATGAGTATATGTTATGTATATATATGTATGTATATACATATATGTTTGTTGTATTTATGTTTATATGTTTTTATAAAGGTATATGTATATACATATATCTAGATATATATTTGTGTTTATATATGTGTGTTTTATTATTATTATTTTTTAGTGGTTTTATTATTCTAAATACTTTGGTTATAATAATTATTATTATAATTAGCTAACTTATTATTTTATTGTTATGATTATTATTATAAAGTTTTATTATTATTATTATAAGGTTTTACTAATATTTTTGTTATAAAATTTTATTTTTATATAGATTAGTTTTCATTATTTTTATTTATCCTTTTATTATTATTATTATCAATTATATATATATATATATAAACCTACTCTAACCCTAGCCTACCTCCCCGTAGCCGCCACCCCCCCCCCCCTCACCTCTCTCTCTCGCCATCCTCTTCTCCGACCCCTGCCTTGCTCCGCACCTCCGGCGACACCCCGCGTGACCCCCGTTCGGCCTTGCCACCCTCGGCCAGCGCCGGCCTCACCCTCCTGCCTCCTTCCCAGCACCTGGCATCTCCCGCTCACCCCCCACGCGCTGCCGCGTCGTCCCGGCTCCCGCCTCCGCCTTCCGTCGAGCCGGCCTTCCTGCACCGCCGCCTCCCGCGAGAACTCCCCCCCCTGTCCCGGCCTGCCGCCTCGCCCCGCCGCGCCCTGCCCTGGCCTCCCTCCTTCAGCCTGCACCACCACCCCGCGCCGACGTCCCCAGGCCGACCTCCGTTCCGTGCGAACCCCCGGCTCCGGCTCCCCGTTTCCCGTCACTGCAACCTCCCCCGCCTTGCGCCGACCCTGCTCCTCCGCCTTGCGCCGACCCTGCGCCGCGCCGTCCCTGCTCCCTCTCCCTGTCCCGAGGCCGCACCCAGCCCGCTCTGCCCTCTCGCCCGAGCCTCACCCCAGCGTCGAACCGCCGCGCCCCTCCTTCCTAGCACCGGCACACACCCCTGGCCCGGCGCGCCGCCTGCTCCTCCCGTCGCCGACCTGTTCCCCCCCTACTCGTGAGTTCTCTTTTTTTTTATTTTTGTTTGTTTCGTTTTATTATAATTATTATTATTATGTTATTGTTATTAATTCTATATTATTGTTATTATTATTATTATAAATATATTATTGTTTTAATTATCATTATATTATGTTGTTATTTTTATTATTATATTATGTTAATATTACTATTTTTATTATTATCATTTTATATTATTATTATTATTTTATTAATATTATTATTTTATTAATATTATTATATTATTATTATTAATTATTATTATTGTTATTATTAAGTTAATATTATCATTAATATTACTATATCATTATTAAAATTATTATTATGTTATTATTGTTAATACTATATTATTATTATTATTATTATTATATTATGTTATTCTTATTATTTTTATTATATTATGTTTTTGTATTATTATTATTAATATTAATAATATATTAATAATATTATTATTTCTATTATTATGATGTTGTATCATGATCACTACTTTTTATTATTATTATTATTATTATTATGTTAATATACTAATATTGTTATTATCATTATTGTTATTACTGATATATTATTATTATGCTAATTATATTATTATTGTTATTGTCATTATTATGACTATGTTATTATTATTATTATATTATTACAGATATTAACATTATATATTGGTTACCGCTATTATATTATTATTACTGATCGTTACACCCGTTTTTCGGTCTACTGTTTTAGGATCTGTTTGACGGCGCAATTCGATGCGCTATTTTCGCAACGGGAGTCTTGGGTCGTGTCATTTGTCATTCCGATTCGAGGTAGGTCTCCCTATGCACTTGCCTCTAAATTAAGAATTTATTTATTCCTTGTCCTTTTATTGAATTTCAGTAAATTTAAGAAAAATAATATTAAGTAGTTTTTATAGTGTGGTGATTTGCTGATAAGGCAAACTGTTTAATTCTAGCATTTCATTAAAAGTGTTTTCTTGGTTTAAATTGTGGGATTTCATAGTAATTTCGCTAAATGGTTCTTCCTGAGTAACGAAAGACATGTTGAATTGGGTTTTGAAATGTTTTTGGCATGTGTAAATTAGTAAATGTACTGTTTATGGAAAATGGTGTTTTCTTATAACCTTGATTAGTGAAAACGTCGTGTGACCCTTTAAAATTGTTTTTGTAAACTTTACGTGTGGTTCTTGGTTGACGAAAGATGTTTTCCCTTGTTGTGTTATTAAAAATAATGTTTTCTAGTTTTTGAAAGTTGGTTATGTTCTTGTTTGAGTGTTTCAAAGAAAGGGGTTTTTGCGAAATGATTGGGTAATGACATTTATATTTCTAGAAAGGTATTTTTGGCGTGCGTGAGTTTTGAAATCTTGTTTGGGTGTGGAAATGGTGACTTTTGTGTGCAATATCTTGTTTGGCCTGCGATATGAGGAAGAAATATACTATGTGAATGTGAAGCTTGTTTGAGCACACGGGAAACCCTGGGTATCTAGGTGGGCGGACTAGAACTAGTGCGCTAGTGAGCCGGATGGGTGTCGTCCCTGTTTCACTTAGCTGGATTGACGATTGCAACACTAACTAAACATATGATATCTGAGGGTCGTGGCCTTCTAAGCCACGTGTTCTGAGGGTCGTGGCCTTCTAAGCCACTTTTTCTGAGGGTCGTGGCCTTCTAAGCCACGTTTCACCGAGACACAAGGTTCTAGGGTCCCACGCGAGCTAGATGAACCTTAGGGGATTTACCCATAGTTCTCTACCATCTCTGGCGTGGTGCCTTCCGTCGGCATACGGGGGAACACTTGGGTGAGTATGTGTGTGTGTGTGAGTGAGTGTGTGAGTGTGTGTGTGTGTGCCCATGGTTATTGCTGATAACTTCTGGTTTATTTTTTTTTACTTGCACTTGGTTCTCCTTGCCTGTTTATCTTTACTTGCACTTGTTTTCCCTGCTTGTTGCTTTCAGTCATATTTCACAGCCTATACTGTTAGACTTTGGGAAAAATGGTTTTTCAAATGAAAATGCTTAATTCTCTTTGGGTGAGATTTGAAAATGTAACACTTTGCTTTTCAGAATGAGTTCAAAACTAATGAAAGGGAATTAACTTTCAAAAAGGAATAAGGGAAATGCCTCGTGTTTGATTTTCAAGTAAAGCATTATGAAAACTTACTTTTATACATTTAAGTTCAAACCTGGATTATGTAGATTCTTTATTTACTGGCAGTGCATTGGGATTTGTTGTGGGGCTCACCTACTGAGTACTTTTGTGCTCACGCCTATCTTTTACCTTTTCAGTTGCAGGTTCCTTTTGTTCAGGTTCTCCTGCTTGAGTCGCTCAGTGTGGGAGCGACGTTGGTTGTAGTTGGGTGGTGACCCGCGAGGTCACATGGAGGTATGTCGTGGTATAGTTTGTTTATGTCTTTAGTGTTTGTTTGTTGATTTAAGTTATATTCGTTCTTTTGATCCTGTTTTTGGTTTGGGCTGAAATCGTTCCCAACGATTCAAATTTTAATGCCCGGCACTTGTTGCCATCCCGTGGGGATCGGGAACGCCCCTCGGGACTTGCCGCGGACCGGCTCGGGTGACCGGTTCAGGGTCGACCCGGGCTGGTTCGTGACAGATCTGGATACAATAAATTTAGGGTAAAACTAAAGAAATACCTGACGAAACATTCTATATGAGGTATGGACACTATGAATTTATAGTGATTCCATCTGGTCTTGCTAATTCCCCCACTATTATCATGAATTTAATGAATAGACTCTTTAGATATTACTATACTCAATTTATGTTAGTCTTTATTGGTGATATTATTATATATGGTAAAATTAATTAAGTTCATGAAGATCACATTGGGATTATATTTAATATTCTAAGGATGGAAAATTTTAAAAATAATTCAACATGTTTTACTTTTTTATACAAAATTATTCATTTTTTGGGTCATACAATATCTAATGAGGGTATTTTTTGGATCCGTAAAAGGTATAAGTTATTGAACATTTTCCAAGACCAGCTAGATTGATTAAGATCATTAGTTTTCTCAATTTTGATAGATATTATCAACTATATTTGGATAAATTATCATGGTAATATAATTCAATCACCAAGTTAACAAAAAATGGATCCATGTTCGCTTGGATAGATGAATGTGAGGATAATTTCAAGTTGCTAAATAAAAGGATATTTAGGACACTTATGAATACACTACCCTAGAGTGGATATGGGGTTGTGAAAAATAGTGTGGAAGGGAATAATTGACTAGGATGGATCCCCATGAAGAATGATATGGTGATAGTTACTTCCTCACAATAATTCAAGATTCATTAGAAAAATTACCCGACTCGTTATTTGGTGTTAACAGAGGTATTTTTTCATTAATGATATGGGGGAATTATCATTATGGATAAAGGTGTGATATATAAGATGATAATAAAAAATTAAATTATATTTTAAATTATAAAGATATTAATTTTCAACCATGAATATTGTTTGATTTGATTAATGATTATGAATTTTGAATACATCACCAACCTAGGAAAGAAAACAATGTGACATATGCTTTAAGTCAAAAATATCATTATTTTCTATCTATGACGAGGATAAAAAAATAAAAAAATATTTTTAGGAATTTCAAAGTATGGATCTAGAAATTGTGGATGAAGGGGGGAAATGATATTTTGGTTAGTTGAGTGTTCAATAATTTATCCATGTGAGGATTAGAGAGGCACAAAAGGAAAATGTGGAGTTACAGAAGAAGTTCAGAAATTTTTTTGAGTTCATTATTGATTGTAATTAAATGATAAGGTTTACGAAACATTAATGTGTTCCATAGATACTATATTTTATGATGAGTAAAATGGATCAATAAAATAGTTCATAATTATCTTCTCATCGGAGATATATAAAGATTTATTATGATATAAATGCATATTTAATATGGGATAATATGAAGAGAGGTATTGTAGAGTATGTATCTATATACATGATATGTTAGTATGAGAATTCTATGAGATAGTTGTCTAATAGTATGTTACACATATTACCCATATTAGAATGGAAATTTGAAAATAGCCCCATGTAATATGTCATCTGACTCCCCAAAAAAACTAAAGGAAATAATTACATTTGGTTTTTAGTCAATATAATTCTAATTTTAGCACAAATTATTGATGTTAGAAAATATTTATATCATGGTCATATTTATAGAATATAAATTATATATTTAGTAGGGTTTCATGGAGTTCCATAAGGTATTGTATATGATCGAGATCTAAGTTTGACTAAGAAGATCTAGTGAAGTATTCAGCAAGATATATATTTAGAGTTGTGTTTCAGTAATTATTATCATTCCTAGATAGATTTAAAATATTATAGAACCATTAAAACCCTATAATATATGATTATATCTTGGTATATGTATTTTAATGGTAGTTGAGATCAATACCTTCCTCTATCCTAGTTTTCTTACTATAATTATTTTCACACAAGCATTACAATTTATCTTTATGAAGTCATATATGGAATAATATGTATAAATCCAATGTGTTGGGATTAATTTAGAAAATGAAAATTATTGGGACTTGAAATATGTGAGGAAATTTAGGAGAAATTCAGATCCATTTATAAGTGCATCAAGGCATATCAGAGTCAAAAGAAAAGTTTTGCTAACAATGATCGGAGAAATCTGGAATTAAATGTTTGTGGGGAGGAATTATTGTGAATTTATCTACTAAATAATCTGACAATATTCTAAAATAAGGTAAGTTTTATCCATAGGTATATTAGTCCCTTCAATATTCATAGTTTAGTAGGGATAATAGCTTATCGGTGGCACTTTCATCATACCTCTCTCGAGTTCATGATGTGTTCCATGTATCTCTCCCAATAAAGTAAATACTAGATAATTCACGTGTACAATATTAAACTATTGTTCTATAATATAAATATATTTCCTATGAATAAAATATAGAAGAAGTCATAGATTTCGGAGATAAATTTATATAGGCAAAACAAATAGTGTGGTTAATATTCTATAGAAGAATCATTAATTTGAAAAATCTAGAAGGGAACCCAAGGATGTTGTGAAATACATATATAATAATTTTTTTGAATTAGTGTGATTAATTTAACATGAAAAAATTATTTTAAATGGGCTAGAATGTGATACAACAAGACTTGATGATATATATTTCTCTTAAAATAAATTTAATTTTTTTCGATAACTTGTGATACATGAATCCTCAAGTCTAAATAAACAATAATATATTATATAGTTATAAACTAGCTATTAAAATGGAAGAGTGAGTATGAATAATAATTTTTTTTAACAGGAAAAACAAAATATCTTTAAAGGTTTTAGATAAATAAAATATATTGACAAATAAGTACACCATTTTTATAAAGTTATTATATGCATTAATAATATATTTTTTCCTGAAAAATGGGTTTTAATATTATTTATGAGATAATATTATAATTTATTTCCACCAATTTTAGAATTTTTTTTAAATGTGAACACCAATTTTTAAATGAGGATTCCATAATTATTTTAGAGTGAAATTTTTATAATTTTATAAAAATATTGATTTATTAGTGAATAGTGATTATTAAAAAATATTTTTTGAAACACTCATTTTCATTAAATAATTTATACTGTTCCATTTTTTAAATTTTTTTATAAATAAATTTATTTAATTTAGATTATTAATAGTTCAATTAAATTCATTATAAAATAAGTTGTTTTGTATTTTGGTTTAAAACATTTTATACTTATAAAAATATGTTTATGGAAAACTATATTTCATTATTATTTAAGGTATTAATTTAAAACTAAATTCAATATATTTATTGAATTGAATCATGAAAAATAGATTCAATATTTGGAATATGGTGGTTCAAAATTTTTAAATATTTCCCTTTCAATTTTTTTATTATTAATAATGACATTGGTAAATATTTGTCACCATGGGAATAATAAAAACCTGTAAAATTGTGTAAAAACCGTCAAATAAAATTTCAAAATCAACCCTAGTTCATTTTAGGATATAAATTAGACCTTAACCTTCCCGAAATTAAATAAAATTAATTTTTATTATATATACCATGAATATGAAAAATAGTATTTATTTAATTAAACAAAATTCCAAAATTGTCACCTTCTTCACTCTAGTATCTATAATTTTCTTACATAAGGTTAAAAAGTTATAAGATTAGATACATATTTCATTGAATGATGAATTAATTTATTTTTTAATGGTTATTTTTTTTAATTTTTAACTACTGAATAATTACCTTAAACTCTAACAAAATACTGATAAAAATTTACTAAATCTGTAGAAAAATAAAAAATATAACTTTAAAAATATTAAAAGTAATATTGTTTGGCTCTTTATTATTCCCCAAGATTTATTTTGATGTATAAAACATTTTTGGGATGTGAGAGAGGTTTAGATTCAAATTAAATTACTATATGGATGTCTTTAATGTCATATTAATTTAATATTGTCAAAAATTATATTATTTACATTTTATGAAAAATAATATTTTATAAAAATATTTAAAAAAAATAAAAAATATATATATATACTACGATAATGAATATAAAATATATAAAAGTCATAACTTGTCCATTTTTTAGCCACTATATACCTTATATATGAAATTATAAAACATTAATATTGATTAATTCATTATCGTAGTTAGCAATAAAATTAGATAATGATGGGGTTAAACAAAAATATAATATTTTAAATGACACCAAGTTATATTTAAATATAATGATATGATTATATTCCAACCATATATTCATTTTCTTCAAATTCATGCCTATTTGGAGGTATTATAATTGAGAAAAGAATTAATTAAATTAAAATATTTTAAGTAATTGAAACCATGCCATATCTCTCCCTAATAAATAGAGACCTCATCTCTCTTTTAATTGCACATCCTTGATAAATATATCTTGACAATACACTACTCATTTCATGGTGTGATTTTAAAGGATTCCCTTCAAGTTTTATCAGAAACAATGTTCCAGATGTAGATGAACATATGCTAATTCTTTGTTAGACATGATAGTTGTTTCATACAATAGTGTTTCAAAGTGTTTAAGAAGAATGGTTTATCACATGATTGAAATTACATCATAATGAGTTTAATAGATTTTATGTCATCAGACTAATGGTTTTCTATATGGAGGCCTAGATGATCAGATGGAGATTGTCAGATGAATATTTTCATTGTTGATCTTCAAAGGTTACCCTTATGTGGAAACCCTTTTGTAGTATCATGGTTACCATTACATCGATAGAAGAAACATTATTATAACATAAAAAATATACATATCTCTATTATAGTCCATAATTTTTCTTTATTACTGAATGTCTGAAGTTGAAAATGTGGAGACAATTTGGAGTGAGAAATTTCTCAAGTAAATGGAATCTATTCTACAGAAGTCAGAGGTCGGTAAAAACTTGTTAACCAAACATAAACAACTATAAAGAGGTAGTGGACCATAAATGATGATTCATTAATGATAAATGTATGAATAGTGTTAGTTTTTGACAATAATTTTCTTTGAACCAAGTTAATAGGAAGTGAGAGACAATCTATACTCATTGGTATCTCCTATTTTTTAAAATGTTTGCAGTGTTCTCCTATAGAGGTAGGACTTTTTATAAACCATGTAAATATTTTTTGAAATTTTAATATATATTTTTATGTGTTATTGAGATCTATGATTTCTATATATTGATTAGTTTGAAGTTTCACATCCTTGTTCTTGTTCATGTAGCATGATATCTGGATGTTATCATAGAATCTATATGCCCAAAATAGTTTGAATCTTGATTTTTTCATAGGCTATAGTGATTAGATAGAATTATCAATTTGGTGATCATTTATTGAAATTATCTTTCATTGGAAAAATGGATTTTTTTTCTTCTCAATGCATTCTTCTACTCACAACATATTTTATCAAAGGGTGGATATGGTTTGATACTACTTCACACATATTAATCAGATGATTTCCCCCCTTGATTTATGTAATATATCAATTTTCATGGAGGTAAAAAATGTTTAATATAAATTTTATATTTCTTTTTTACTCTAAAAATAGTTCCTGGGTGATTAATGAAGGCTTCATGGGAGATTGAGATCATTCAGTATATGGAATTTTAGTTTTCCTAGAAACAAAATAAGGTGTATGGTAGGAAAAATGGATTTTCTACCCATGTGGATCAACCATTCAGCCTATTAAAGGGAGGAGAACAGTTTAATTAAGAAATTAAGCAGGTTTTCATGGTAGTTTGATTCCTGAAAAAAAAAATTATACATATAACTCACATGGTTTGTGCATGGTTTGTTTAACCGTTTGTATGAGTGGTGAGAGGATGGGGTTCCATAGAAAGTGGGCACTCATGACTAGTTTATAGTTTGTCTAACTATGTTCGTTGGCCTTGGAAGGTTTGACCTCCAATAAAGGAAAAATAACATGGTGGGTGCATTTATTGGAAAATCATGTGACCAATCTATTTTCCCCTTAAAAAAGAGGTAAATTTCTAAATTTTAACCTCTCTTATCATAAACATAAACCCACCCTCCATTATACTATTTTACATATAGCACCTCCATTGGAGAGATCTACCAATTATCTTCCCTAGGATTTGAGTTACATAATTCATTTGATCGCAAATTCAGGATATGTTCATCTTATTGGTTTATTCTTGTTAATTCTTAGAATCCTCTTACTTACTTTCATTATTTTCTTAACCATATAAGGATTTTATTTCCATGAGATCTCTTATTGTAAACACGCAGTATTTTATCAACAAAACATCCTTTCTTATAATTATGTCATATTGTATTAAGATCAAACATCACATATAGAAACCAAAAAATATTATTCTAATAAATGGGGAATACAGAATTAGTCAAGGAATAATCCAATAATAATTCCAAATATGGTAGTAGGAAAAAATAGAAAATAAGATAGTAAGAATATGATTATTTATATCTTCTCGATCCACTTGTATGACCACACTCATGAAAAGTGTTTTATAAAAAAAATATAATGGTAAAGATAAAATATTCATTTTGAATAAGAATGTATATATATATATACATAAGATAAAATAAAATTGAATTAATAATGAGAGGTATTTATAAAAATTAAGGAATCTATACTACTAGAAAACTAACATGAACATTAGAACAGTAATGTGACCATTAGGAATAGTAATCTGAATGTTAGAATAGTATCCTTACATAGTAAATTATATATAAAATATATGAATCTTATAAATGAAAATATGATATAATTAAATTATTGTATAAGTAAATAATTTTTTTTAAAATAATAAATTATGTGTTGGTATTTTTATAAAAAACAAATTTTTACTTACAATTTTAAAATTAATATAAATATTTAAAAGAAAATTTATTTTTTGAAAATATATTCATAAATTATGATTTTTTATTATAATTATATGATAATTTGATATGATATTTATTAAATTTTCAAAGTTTCATAAAATTGGTTATAATATTAAATCAGTATTTTTTAAATAAATGTTAATTTTAATTAAAAAAATTATCATATTTAAAAAATTATTTTTATGAAATGGACTCCATTTTTGAAATATTAAAACTAAAAAATAGTTATATTTAATTTTTATTATTTTTCTAAAATAGTTTATTTTTTTTGAATGGTGTAATATGGTAATTTGTGGTATTTAACAAATATATAAATTATTGAGTCATGGGTGATGTATGGATGAGGTAAGAACCCATTGGTTATAACTATTCTAAACTATTTAATGTATTTTTTCACATAATTAATACTATTGATAATATTGATCAAAAATAATAAACTAATGAACAAAATAATCAAAGAAACCCCATCAACTCCACCTATAGATACCACCCCTCACCACCCCTTATCTTCACAGCATATAATCCATTAAGATTGCCTAAATTATACCCAATTACCTTCCCAAGACTCCTACCCATTTCTAATAGCCACTGGTCTCAACAAAATACCAAAACCAAGTGCATTAAAGAGGTTCTCAAGGAGACGATATTCCAGAGGTAAAATCCTCCACCTTTCTCTTTTAAATTCATTCTTTCCTCTACCTCATAATTTCCCCCAATATCCTAAGTGACATGATAACCCCATTATAATATATATATATATTTGAATTTTAGTGTGTGTTAATTTAATATCCATCGTCAAATCTCTTCTCCTCTCCTTTTATTCTAAAATTGAAAACATCATCCTTGAGGTGTCAACTCATCACCTTTGGGGATGATGAGTTTTCATTTACCATTACTGCCTTCAAGGCTAGTCATAAAATTATTTTTATGGTTAAATAATATTTAAATTTGTATATAATTTCGTGTTTCATTTTTTTAACTAATATAAATACATAATGTTTAATAATAATACTATACCAATTCATGATGATTGAAAAATTTCAAATATAAACTAAACATTTTTCATTAATGTTTTACCAAATGAATCATTATAATATCTAAAAAAACTATATATATGATCATTTAAATGTTTTTAAGTATAGTAATACCATATAATTACACTTCTTAGTTTTTTCTTCCTTTTGAAAATAACATCAATAAATATACAGTATTTAACATACCATAAAACCATGAAAACAAACCCTCCTAGAACGACGAAATTGAACCATATAACTCATAGGAAAGACCATAAATAAACATAATAAAATTATAATAAATTAAATACATGTAGTATAGTTTCATAATTAATTAATTAATGGATCTAATATTATTATACAATACATTAAGTGAAAGTGAAGAACACATTCAGACATAAGGTAAGGGATCTCTCTGAACCTCCCTTTTCCCCTTGGGATACACTTTCTCTCTCTTTTAACAAATGTATTTATTTATTATTCTTATATAGTTATTATAAATTTTGGTTAAATGTTATCAAATTTTGTATCCATATAATTTCATTCTTATTTTATGGTAAAATACATGTTTAAAAAGGATCCCTTCTCAATTCTTCTAGATAAGCAAGCCTGATTAAAGGGAACATTCTAATTTCTTAACCATTCTCTATTACACTCCATAATATGTTATAAGATACAATTATATCAATAAATTAAATAATTTTATAATGAAAAAATATATTGTCTCATTTCTGGATTTATACTTAAAATTATTTATTTTTCCTCTTTATAGACTCTTTAATATTTTCCTTAAACTGCACTATTGTGTCTCATTTCTAAGGTTTCCTGAAATATCTTTTTAAATGTATTTACGTAATTTGGAAATAATTTTTCATGATCTATGCCTATTTTAAAATATAAATTCAATTGTATGATTTAAATCCCTTCTTTAATAGACACTGTTATGATAAGACCATTTTTTATTCCTTATGACATGATTACGACACTCATTTCCTTCCATCGGTAACCCTTATGTTTATTCCTTATGTTTGATTCTTCATGTGGAACACTTATGAATGATAATTTTGTGATGGTGGAACCCAGATGGAACTCTAATGTATTGGGTACTATTTAGTATCATGAGTCATCATGTATGGGATTAGGGGGTAAACTTGATCCATTATGGGACTTTTTACACCATGTGACATAGTCTTGGTTGTATTCCTTGACTCATGTTTATGTCATTTTTATGTTGAATCCACATTACTATACTTCTATTACCATAATATTAAATGTTAAATGTTCTTTAATTCCATATTATTATTCATTTTATATGTATTTTATGTTTTCATGATAGATCTTCTAACTCATGTGTGATTCTATATTCCCATACTAATTCGCTAACTGGGGTTTTTTGTTCATCCCTTTTATCTATGTATTACACAAGTTATCCCATTGAGTTGTTAGATATAGAATGGATTTATGAGATCATTATGGAATATTAATATAAATTTATTTTAATCCATTTCCATGTTTTCAAATTTATGTACCTAGTCGTACAAAGAGATAAGAATTTAAGATCTTTGGTTTGTATTTGATCATAAATTATTCTTACAATCATGTAATAATATGTAAAAAAATCTAGGGTCTCTATAGATGGTATCATATTACTATATAGTATATTTAGATATTAGTAATAGAAAATATTTGTAAGAACCTCTAGGGACAATTATATCACTATGGATAACCTAGACTGAAGCTTATGGAATCACAAGTTAGGATATAATTTTCATTTATAAGTTTATCCTTCCATGATCATAGTTTCCTTTTTATATACCCATTAGATAAATATTATAGCCACCCTATTTTATTTTTCATTCTCCAGTTATTGTGGGGAAATTTTATTAGTTCCATCAACCATTTTGATATTATTTTGTAAAACATAATTTTAATAGAGAAATTTCATAAGGGCGAAAGAATGTAACGACCTATAATTTTATCAAAGAAATTTTCATTATTATAATTATTTCATACAATATAAATATCAGAAATAACATAGAGAAAACACAAAATATTATTATCATAAATTAATAATGATACTTTAGTCAGTAAATACAAAAATAAGAATTCTAAATATTATAGTAGGACAATAAATATAAAAAAATATAATAAGAATAGGATAATTTGTATCTACTTGATCCACTAGAATGACTGCACTCATGAAAAAAATCCTTATAATCAAAATATAATTTTAACACTAAAATATTCATTTTTATGATGAAATTATATATATAACCTTAAAATAAAATATATTTGAATAATGAATGAGTGGTATTTATAGAAATTAAGGAATCTATATTGTTGGAATAATAGCATGACTGTTGGAATAGTGATATGATCATTAGGAATAATAATACGGTTGTTAAAAAATTAACCTCACCAAGTAAATTATTAATAATATTTACATATCTTATAAATAAAGATATGAAATATTTATATCATGGTATAATTAAATAATTTTTTTTAAATGATGATTTAA
This sequence comes from Viscum album, assembly GCA_963277665.1. NCBI lineage: Eukaryota > Viridiplantae > Streptophyta > Magnoliopsida > Santalales > Viscaceae > Viscum > Viscum album. Next base: position 1,316,895,898 of record OY728165.1, on the reverse strand, counting down.
GTGTTGGTGTTTTTATAAAATGTAAATATTTATTTAAAATTTTAAAATTAATTTAATTATATAAATGAAAAGTTATTTTCATAAAATATACTCATAAATTAATATTTTTTATTATTATAAATATTATTTAATTTTATGAGACCTTAATTAATTTTCATGATTTCATAAAATCATTTATAATATTAAAATTGGTATTTTCTAAATAAATGACGATTTAAATTAAAAATTCAATTTATCATATTAAAAAAATATTTTCATAAAATGGATTCCATTGATAAAATATGCACATCAAAAAATAGTTAGGGTGATTTTTTTTATTTTCCATAAAAAAGATGAATTTGGGGTGAATAGTAAAATACAATTATTTACAGTATTTAACAAAAAATGAATTATTGAGTCATAGATGATCTATTTATGAGCTTATAACCCATATTATTTAACTCCCCTGAACCATTTACTGTATTAATTTATATGAATCAACACTATTGATAGTATTGATCAAAAATAATAAACTGTGGAATTAAATAACCAAAAACACCCCCTCACCACCCCTTCTCCTCACACATTCAAATCCTTGATTATTGTATAAATCATACCCAATTCACATCCAATATCTATTCCCCATTTCTAGGATCTTCTTGTATCAATAAAAGACCAAATCGATGTTCCTTAAGGGGGTTCTCAAGGAGATGATATTCAAGAGGTAAAATCCTCCACCTTTCTCTTTTAAATTATTTCTTTCCTCAACCTCATACTTTCCCCCACTATACAAAGTGACATTTTAACCCCATTATAATATATATACTATAATTTTAATGTGTTAATGTAATATCAATCACTAAATCTCTTCTCTTCTCTTTTTATTATACAAATTAAAACATTGTTCACGAGGTGTCGCACCACCATCTTCGTGGACAAAAAGTTTTCATTTCCCATTACTTACCTAAAGGATGTTAATGAAACCATTATTATGGTTAAATTATTTAATTAATTTTTATATTATATCTTGTTTCATGTTCTAGAACTATATTACACACATGATATTAAACAAAAAAATAAAACTACCTCTTGATGATCGAAAAACTGCCAAAAATAAACTAAACATTTTTCATTAATGTTTTAGCTAATGAATCAATCTCATATGTTAAAAAAACAAGTAAATATGATAGTTTTAAAATATTTAAATATATTAATACCATATCATTCCAAATATGGGTATTTTATTCCATTGGAAAAAAATATCAATAAATATACACATGTTAACCGACCATGAAACCATAAAAACGAATGCTTCCAGAACGATGAAATTGAACCTTATAACTCATCAAAACGACCAATAAAAAACTCACTAAAATTCTAATAAATAAATATAATATAATAGGTTACTAATTAATTAATGTATAAAATTTTATTATATAGTAAATTATGTTCCAGTGGACAACACATTCATATATAAGGTAATGGATCTCTCTAAACCTCCATTTTTCCTTTGGGTTATGATTTCTATCTATTTTCACCAATTTATTTCATCATTATTATTATAAAATTATTATAAATTCTATTTATATGTTCCAAAATTATGTATCCAAATCAATTCATCCATATTTTATGGGGAAATAAATGCTTAAAAAGGTTCCCTTCTCAATTCTTCCAAATAGGCAAGCTCGATTAAAGGGAGCATCCCTATTTATTACCCATTATCAAGTACACTCCATAATCTATTTTAAGAGGCAATTATTTTTATATAATCAATAATTTTATCCTGAAAAACTATCTTGGTTAATTTCTAGTTTTATATAAACAATTATTTCTTTGTCCTCTTTAAGGAATCCTTAATATTTTCTTTTGAAAAAACTAAAGGGTCTCATTTATAATGTTTCTCAAATTCTCTTTTAACATGTTTTAATTTAATTTGGAAATAATTTTTCATAATATATGACTATTTTACCCTATAAATGTCCATTTATTGTTTAAATCTATTCTATCATGGACACCATTATGATACACCCATTGGTTATGCCAGATGACATGATTACAATACTCATTTCATTCCATAGTTAACCCTTATGTTTATTCCTTATGTTTGATTCTTAAAGTGGATAATATATGATTTAACATGTTATGATGGGTGTACCCAGATAGAGATCCAATGAATTGGGTAATTTTTAGTCTCATGAGATGTCATGTGTGGGATAGGGTATTAAACCTAATCCATTATATGACTTTTTCCACCATGTGATATCATTTTGGCGGTTGGCCTTGACTCATAATTGTTTCAAGTTGTATGTTGCTACCACATTCCTATATTTTCATGATCATAAGAATTAATGTTCCATATTTTTTTATCTATATTATTTTTCATGTTCCATTCCTATTATGTTATCATTACATGTATTATAACTCATGTTTAATACTATATTCCCATGTTTATTACCTTACTGAGATTTTTAGCTCATCCCTTTTTACTCTGTATTCGCCATGTTATCCCATGTAGTTTTTAGAGATCTAATGGAGTTAGGAACTCATTATGAAAAACTAATATAAATAAGTTTTATTCTATTTCCATGTTTTCAAATTTATATACCTGGTATTCCAAAGACACTAGACTTTATAATCACTAGTTTGTAGTTAATGGTAACATATACTTTAAATATTGTAATAATATGTGTAAAAGGATAGAGAATCTATACATATAATTTATTTATATATATTTTTTCCAGTTTCTATAATTTATAATCCTAATTTCTAAATTATAGGCCTATACTATATGAGGATTGGAATACTTGTATAATCTAGGCAGTTTAGACCTATTTCCTCAAATTCTTATCATTTATTAATTATTTTTCTTTTGTTGCACACTAGAAATTCCATGTGTTGATCCTTATTTATAAAACTCTTTATATTAAATATGTATACAATGAAATATACCCTTTATGATACTTTTTCATATTTTACTATGTTGAACTTCAATAGGAATCACTTCTTTGGGCGTGTCGTGTTATACGCCTTTGATGACCATTGCATGTAATTTGAAAAAACACCACTTGTGTGTGTCTTGCTTTGATCTTGATAAAAATGAATAGAAAATTTATTTACTGAATTATATACAACTTTGAAATATCACTTGACCCTTTTTTTATTTGTTAAATGAGTTAGAAATGGAACTAATGTATCATTAAATGGAATGTATCCTTCACATGGACCTTTTTATCACCTCTGAGTAAATGGGTTATTGTACATGAATATTAAGTTTTAGTAATTGGATGGAAATTAATTTCCTATGATTTCTGATTAAATGTAATGTGTCATCTATTTATGTAACTTTTTCATTTTTAAAGGAGTGGTGAGACTTGAGCTATGCTTGGATTCCCAAGGGAATGCCTACAACACTTAGAGAATGCCACACCGATTCATCGAGCCTATTTCCAAGAGAGGTACCAACCCTAGAATTTGGTTTTGGTCTTATTTGTATGTGAATTACTCAGTTTAGTAACTACGATTCACTTACATCTTATGTAGCAATTAAATTCCTTGGATTATCTCAATTGATATAGATTTATTCCCTTGAAGATATGACGCCTTGGATTATCCCCTAAGGCTATAGTCATGAATAGCCTAATATTACTTTGTAAATTCTCCAAAGAAAAAATTAGAGAATTTTTTAGTGTATTTCAAAGAGTTTATCCCATAGATTGTATTTAAACTCTAATATCAAGGCTGCATTGATTGTTAATATGATTTGGCTTAACCAACTATAGTAAAGTATTCTATGGATAATCATTATATCCTACATCAATATAATTATTACAAGGATTACTTTATTATATTCCTTGTACATAACCAAATTAATGATATCGTACATAGGGATACCCAAATACCGAAGTAGGCATAGTCAACCAAGTATCCAATCAATATCCTGATCATAAAATGGGTCGTATTTTTTTTTATGCCTTACTTTTTATATACCTTCACAATATTACTCTTTAGATTAATATATTTGAATATTTATATTTTTTGGGGGGTACTATTGAGTTTTAATCACACCTAGTTCAAGCTATCGATTGGTAACAAAATGGACTTCTTGGGTAAAGGTAGGGATAAGAGTAGAGATTTTTCTATGGATGCTTGATATTTTTCTGGATGGGATCATGGAGGAAGATTTCTATGAAGTTTTTAGGATACTCAAGGGATAGTTTTTTGGAATTTATGTTTAATTTTTTTTCATGTACTATATTATATGCTTCTTACCCTATGTGTATGATTTACCCTTTTTGTAATGTTATGACATCAACAATATTCTTTTATATGATTTTTGTCAGTGATTATTCATTATTTATATCTATTTTATTTTGATGTACACTATTTAATCATATAATTATTTATAATAATGCTTATTTATTATAAAAAATTCTATGTTACACTCTAGTAAATAGGGTATAGTCTCCCCCAGCATACCACCATAGACACTCATTGCTAGCTAGCAGCCTCTAGCATCCAGTGAGGTGAGCTTGATGACATATGGCCAACCAAGTTTGGTTACTTATTAGTGAATTGGCTTTGGGATGCCACAAAGATGTATTAATGGAATTATATTTTCCTTTTTATGTTTTTTTGGGGAGGTATACATGAGATTAGGATGTGTTATAATTTAGAAATAGGCATATTCTAGGGATTACCTGACACATTTACATTGGAAAAATCCATGTTTCTTGGGATGGGACATGTTGTGCTACATTTATTATATTATATTTTTATAGATTTCAATTCAGTGTGAAACACATAATTTATAATATGATATATAGTTTCTGTATTTTTACTCTTGGCACGGTATGATAAGGATGCATTAATCATATATCATTATAGTAACCAATGAATTTATATGTCATATATATTCCATGTGATGATTAATTAATTGTGAGCGTTTTTGGCTGCATCTCATATGAACCATGATTGATGTATTTGAAAATGTAATAACCTTTCTTATAGGGAATATATAATTGGTTATTTAAAGTGTATGCATCAACCTAAATGGAGTTTTCTCATATTGATTGATAGGGGTACCAGAAATATCCAATGATAACATGTTTGTCAAATGTAACTATAGTTACATGAGATAAAACATTATTTACTTGTGATTAAATTGATTCCAATTATAATTTATATATTTTGTGCCTCTATAAATTGGAATCATGATCCATATAATCTGACCATCATATATGGATTCTTACATCTTGAGACCAGTTATAAAATTCTGTTTATAGTTACATGAAGTTCCAATTATGAATTATAAATCATAGGTATTTATAACATGGTAATGGTAATTCATCTAACTAAACCATGGTATAAAAATAAAAAGTTGTTAAATTTAATCTCATAAATAAATTTGGTATCCATTAAATCATATTTCTAATTGAAACATGAATTTTTTTCCTCAGTAACATGAAATTGAAACCCCATATAACAAAATACATATGATTTAATACAAGAAAAATTTCCAATACCATGACCATAGATTTTTGTAGATTGATCAGTATGTCTTGGGTATTGAGATCTAATATTTAATCACATGTCTTATATTTGATCAGTTTCCATGGATATAATCTTTATTTTCATTTACTTATCCTTTCTATATTGTTTTTATTTTTAAGAGTGTTCTATGAATTGTAGATATATACCCTACTGAAGGCCTTGAGTCAAGAGCCAAGAAGGTGGTGACGACTATGCTCCTAAGGTAGTGGGACCTAGCCCTCTAGTACTTCCACCTATGCAACCTCTAGTTGTACTGCCTTATTTACCTAGTCTGAAAATTATTTTAATCACATAGAAGTCTTCATTTTCTAGTTCAGTTAATGGAGGGACCTCCATGACCTACACCGATGATGTTTTAGTTGATCTGAGTGTTTCAACAAGAACACCCACCTACTTTATCATAGGATGGTGACCCCCAAGCTGTAGATTTGTTGATATAGGACATGTTATCAATAATTGAGAATTTGGATACACTTATATAAAGGTGTGTCACACTCCCAGAATACATGAATTTTGGTTTTTCCAATTTCTAGTAGAATGTTATTATATATGTGGACTAGAAATGGGGCATGGAATAGTGGGATTTCAGGTATATCTTCAATTACAACATTATTCTAGAGAGACAGAGGCCTGATCGAGTCATAGAGATTATGAAGAAGGGGAAGGAAAGTATGATTATTATAGGATATTTAGCTCAATTCACTGAGAATCAAGGGTTTTCACCGTCAATTTCTAGCGATGATCTATTGAGTTTGAGATTATTTAGGTATGGGATTATATATACCCTCTGATATTTGGTGATCTTCTTCCGACTGAATACCATTTTATAAATTGTGAACTTAGGAAATTATCTCTAGGAGAATATTAAGGTATGATGATGGTATAGGGCATGGTAGTGTGGCCCATGGGTAAAGAAGTGCTTCATCTAGTAATAGGAAACAATTCCTTGAGAGTTATCATCAGATTAATAAAGACAAAGTTTTTATAATGGTAATTATATTATATGAAATTAATGTGGAAGTAATGGGAACCCTTAGAGTGTTAGGGACTGATTTGACTACTGATCATGTGTCAAATGGGCCATTTTCAATAGTTTTTTTAGACCTTCCCACCTATAACAAGTGGTACAGGATCTTCACCAGCTCTACTTTATAGAGAAAAATAAGCATCTTTACAACACATAGGGATCTATAGCACTATTGACTGTATTGTTCGAGGAGGTGGATGTGGTCGATGAATCCGAGATTATGTTATAAAATTACAACATTGTGGACCTTCCTAGGGTATTCAAGTTGTAGCTCAGGGTCATGGTTTTATCAAGTTCCATGGAGTATAGCCTACATTTTAGGAGGAGAGTGTCATGAAAACTACTATACAAGGAAAAATTTTATTAGCATATGCATTGGTATATTCCCTTTCTAATATTGTTGGTTTCCATTCATTCAATTCTTTGGATATCGTGTAAATTCTTTGATAGGAAATTTATTACATTTTAGGACTGATAACTCTTGATAAACCATAGGGAATGAATTCAGAAAGTATATGAAAATGTATTGAGTACCCACTAAATATTGGTAGTTATATTTCATAATGGATTCTTTTTTTACATGAGATGATAGACATCAACAACATTCTTGTGATGAACTCATTGGTTTCTTAACACACCCATATATATTTTTATCACCAAAGGGTGTATTCTCATCATTAGAGAGAGGTTATTATATTTAAAAATGAGAATGGGATGTCCAAAAAGTTGATTTGGACCCAAACATCATGGGCTATAAGGATTATCGGCCCAAATAGCCATCCTTTTTCTAGAAAATATGGGATCATATCATACAGATTTCCCTATAGTGGTGCACCATTTTAGGTATGTATTTTACGATAAATTTTATAGGCTACCTCCTTAGAGAGAGATGGAGTTCACCAATGATTTTATTCCCATAGTAACATCAATTCCCATTCTTCCCTACACGATATATCCTACTAAGATTCAATAAATCAAGATACAGTTAGATGAACTAGAATACAAAGGGTTTATATGACAATGTACCTATGATTGGGGTACCCCCATGCTTTTTCCATTATAGTGGATGAGACCCTTAGGATGTGTGTGGATTATTAATGGTTGAACCATTTTATCATTAATTATAGGAACCCAAATCTGTATATAAATGAAATATTTGATCATATCTGAGGAGATAGAGTTTTAAAAAAAGGTATTTGAGGTTGGGAACTCAGTTGATAATATTTTGGACCTTAGATATACTGTGAATAACATATAGAAGAAGATATGTCAAATATGATTATTTGGTAATGTCATTCAGTCTCAAGAAAATTCTAGTATACTTTATATCCTTGATTAATCAAGTGTCTCACCCATACATAGATTCTAATGTGGTTTTTTTCATGGATGATATCATAGGGTATTGTTAAATGAAACATGATCGTGCTAAAAAACATGGCATCATAATAAATAAACTAAATGAAATAAGAAATATGCTAATCTCAGAAAATTAAAATTATGAATTGATAATGTTTACTTCCTGAGTCACATCTCTTAAGAATCATGTGTATTTTTTTATCTAAATAATGTGAGAGTAGTGGGATACTAGGAGAATTCAATGAAAGTATTTGATATTCAGTGATTCTTGGGACTGGTCGGTTACTATCAGTTATTTCTTCAAAACTTCACATTCCTCACATTAAAACTTATAGAAATGACTAAGAAGGATGTAATGTTCTTATGTTCTGAATCCTATGAAAAGTATTTTTTGGATTGGAATGGAATACTAGCCTTAGTGCCAATCCTAATTTTACCTCAGCCTGGAAGAAGCTATATAGACTAATGTAATTCATGAGACATCATTATAGGGGAAAATTTCATTCAAGGGGATTGATTTTTGGAATACAGGTCTCATTAGTTGAGGCCTCATAAGGAAAATTTCATGACTTGTGATCATAAGATAGGTGCAGTTGTTAATTTACAGCATTTTTGGTAACATTATTTCTTAGGAGTAATTCCTATTATATAAAAGATGTATAAATTACTCAAATTTATATTCAATAATTGTGATTTGAATATCATACATTGAATATGGAATGAATAATGTATGGACCCAGAATTTCCATGTAATTTTTTTTAAAATAAATGGGAATTTTACGTGTCCGTAAAAATTGACGGCGCATGATTTCGAGGCTCGGAGTGCCTGAAATGAATTTCTAAACTTTTTTTTGGGTACGTTTAGTAAATGTGCGAGCGGGTTTTTCTAACTTTTGAACTGATGCTCAGAATTGAAATCTTAGGGCACCGTTGAACTCGCAGTGCCGGTATTCGCTTAAGGAGACTTTCACCTCGATGGTAGTTAGTTGAGGGTAAAAGATGATTTTTTGGGTTTTTTTGTGGAAATAATAAAATAAAATAAGCACATTTTTTATATTAACCACCCTCTTGTGGATATTACGGTGGAGAAAACCATAGAATTTTTATTCTCTAAATTGAATGCTCAATGGTGGGGACCACCCAAGCCTAACTCCCTTGTGGATATTATGGTGGTGGGGACCACCCATGTAATGAAACCTCTTGAACTCCATAATTAAGTGGGGAGAAACCTCTTGAGCTCCCCACTTAATTGTGCCAACCCTCCCCCAGTTAATTATGCCAACGCACCACATTAATTTATCCATTTTTAATTTATGACAACAAACATAATAGAGGGAATAATATATTATTTTGGCACCACTTTACATTTGGGTAGAATTAGGAGAAAGTTTCTCCAACGAAGAATGCTTCCTCCACGAAGAACACCGACAAGGAACGTCTTCAACTACAACGAACCGACGCACGATCCTGGGATTGGAGGTGTGTGGTGGATGAGACGAATGTCGATGACTTCACCTTCTTCCTCGCGCCAACACCAACAATGAGCAAGGTAGGGGTTTATTGATTATCACTTCCATATTCTCCCCTTCTAATTCTTTTGTGGGATTTGGGAATAGAGATTGACGAGGGTTGTGTGAAATGATGTTTTAAAATATCTTCCATACACATTCATGCTTCTTTCTTGGTGAACTGATTGCTATCACTCTAAACGCGGAGGGTGTGGGCCAAAAAAACATGGCCCGACACCTCCTCCATTTTTATTTGGTGTACTCTTTGAAATGGAGGAAGCTGACGAAGGCAACGAAGGTGACGAAGGCAACGGTGCCACCACCCACGGCCTCTGTGACCCGCACCGCCCCCGCAGCGTTCCGGTCTCCTGGACGAACCGGCCGCACGCCCCGGATCTGCAACCCGTGATGCTCTGGCCGAACAAGCCCCCCGCCCCCACGGTACTCCAGCCTCCCGGCCGAACTAGCCCTGCGCCCTAGCCGAACCACCCTCGCTGCGGCCCTCTGAGAATCCCCGAATCGTGCTTCCCATGGCCCTCCAAGCCGCCCTATCCAAGCCGCCATGCGGCCTCGTGCCCTCGTGGCCCCCTGCGGCCCTCTGCGACCCCTCGCGGCCTGTCAGGCCGGACCCAGTGGGCTGGGTCGCACTGCGGTCCAGGCCAGACCCAGCGGGTTAGGCTGGGTCGGTCATCCCAGTTCGGGTTGAGCCGGGTCGGCCCGCCCAGGTTGTACTGTACTCGGGCCCACTAAGACCCATTTACGCTCTTTTGGCCATAACTTTGGCACCGGACACCCATTTGACGAACCGTCAATGGTGCTGGAAATCTTGGAGCAAGTGGGTTCCCTTGAGTAAACCCCACTACAGTTTTGGATAAATATGGGGTATGGTTAGGTTGGATTGAGCATGAATCCAACCAGGCCCCTGGGACTAAAAGGCTAATAACTCACAGACTGGGCATCTGATTAACACGTCGTCTGTTACGTTGAGACCCCCATGACATGGCGGACCTTTGAGATACTTCTTTGTAAGACTTCATGGAAGTTGGAGTATTGACCTGTTGCTTGGGAAGCAGTTTCCCCAAGCGCGATACATACAGAACCCTACGACTGGCTGATACTTGACAATTTCTGACCGTTTCAACTTGGAGTGACTCGACTGGCCGAGTGGGGAGCACCTTGGTGACGCGGAAGACCCACGGTGGGGAGTGCCTTGGTGACATGGTAGACCCATGGTACTCTACAAGAGGAGTACCTCAGCAGGCTATGAGGGGGATCACCTTGGTGATGTGGCAGACCCACGGTGGGGAGCGCCTTGGTGACGCGGCAGACCCACGGTACTCGACAGGAGGAGTACCTCAGTAGTCCAAGGTTAGTGGGAAGCGCCTCTCTGTGACACAGTAGGTCCACTATACTCGATAGAGGAGGAGTTCTCCAGCAGCCAAGGTGTTCGATGATGTGACTGAGGATATTACTTGATACTACCCCTAGAATAATTCCTGGTATGAGCTGAGTCAGTATTTCTGTATTTTCCTCATGATTGAGATAGATTACTTGATAACTTAGGTATATGTATGGGCATATACCTATGTAAGGTTATCTCTTGATTTCATACTTGTGATTTATCCTTGGTGGATTTTGTGAGACCTTGAGGGTCTTGGGGTCCCTACTGAGTATCGTTATACTCACCCCTGCACGGGCTATGCCCGTACCTTATTATGTTGGATGCAAACGACGAACAACGCTGACTGAGGATGAGAGTACCAAGATTGGACAGTACCTGGAGGTGGACCATACGACGTGATGTTACGTAGAGGAGACAGGTGGATGTGGAGTGCTGAGGAGGCGATCTGTACCTACCCTTCAGGTAGTAACCTCAGAAGATGATCCAGTAGCTGTCTTTTATTTTTAATCATTTGTATTTCATTTCAGTTGTACTTGTACTTTCTAGTTGGGCTTGTATTCTGGCCCCTTTTTACTTACTGTACTCACTTGTTTACTATACAGTTGACTTGCATTTGTAACTTTTTGTGTGTTTGGTTGCATGTGTCTACAGGTTATAAAGTAAATGTCTTCCTAGTTTTAGGGAATACACTTTTTTTGTTATTCCCCATCCCCTAGCCTATGGAAGGCAGGCTTGTGGTAGTCATGGCACGGGCCCCGAGGGACAAGTCATGACAAATTGGTATCAGAGGAGTCGGTTCTACCACAGAACTAGGACTTTGATCTTTTCTGTAAAGAAATATTGCTAAGAGTAGTGAGTGCGGATTTCAGTTCAAGGAGTCCAGTGTTGGTGCAGAGGCCGACGTATCCATACACCTGGACCCTGACATTGGATTTCCAACTTAGTACATGAAAACACTGATTGCGTGTGTGTTTTCAAAAAATTTCTTCGTGGTATTTTGAGTCAGCTCACCAGGTATAACTTTCATATCACTAGGTATAACTTTTGACCGTGGTGCACCTATTTCTTTTTAGGATGTCTCCACGAAGACAGCCAACTAGAGTTCCGAGTGTTGTAAGCACTGATAGCCCACCGAGCGATCAGGCCTTGGTGAAAGGCTCTTTTCTAGTAGGGGCACCAGCAGAGGCACCAGCGGTACCACTCCCCATTGGGCCACCAATGCTACCAGCCCCAGTAGCAGATGATGCAAGCCGCTTGAGCGCATTGCACAAGTTCCAGCGCCAGAGGCCACCTAGGTTCAGGGGAGAGACGGACCCACACATAGCTGAGGATTGGCTGGAGGCTGTGGTGAGAGTCTTCCGACTCGTAGGGACACTATCCGATCTCATGGTGATTCTTGCTGCCAGCCTTTTATAGGCATCAACGGGAAGATGGTGGATCATGATTCTCCAGGTCCACAATGAGGTGACGCTTCTCTGGGAAGACTTTGAGAGCCTGTTTTGGGCAGAGTTTGTCCCAACGACTCTTCGCGCAGTGCGCATAAAGGACCTACTTCATCTGCATTAGGGAAGCATGATTATGGATCAGTACTTAGCGAGGTTCAATGACCTCTCATGCTACTCCACAGATATGGTGCGGGACCCATTCTTCAGGGCCTGGACCTTCAAGTAGGGACTCAGGCAGGAGATTAGAGCTTCGATGGTATCACTCAGCATCCTGACATAGGAAGGGTTGTTAGAGGGAGCCCTCTTAGTGGAGAGTTTTCTTGTTGAGAAGTCACCAGTGGAGATACCCACAACTAGTAACCACGTAGCAGAGTTTTTTGTAGCTGGAAGTAGACAGAAGTCACAGAGGTCCAAGAGGACCAGACCTACAGGTGGACAACTTCATGATTCAGAGTCGGTTGGGCGGGGCACCCAAGGAGGAGGCAAACATGCCAATAGCGGGCAGTGTTTCACATGCGGTGAGCAAGGTCACATTGCTCATGACTGTCTGACCCACTGTTCGGATGATCAGTAGACGGTCGAAGGACTTCCCAGGCAGAGATATAGGTTCGACCGAGGATGTCCGTAGGAAGAAGGTGGACGTGGAAGAGGAGTTGGCCACATAGCTGGCGGTGGGAAACAATTTGAGGTGTTACCTCCACCTCCACTAGGTGGTCCACCCCGGCCACAGGGAGCAGGTGGATAGGGGAAAGATCAGCTCCAGGAAACTGAGGCCTATGATCACGATGCTCTAGAGATGATACGAGGTACAATTTGTGTCTAATCCACCTTAGTTGCAGTACTTATAGACACAGGTTCCAATCATTCTTTTATTGTCACTACCCTCATTCTGAGCTTAGAGATTATGATGGAGCCGTTGGCTCGATCCTTATAGCTAGAGACTCTTATGAGAGCAGATTCGACGAGTATGCACTAGTGTCGGTAGTGTGAACTTACTCTAGGAGGCGAGAGCTTCAGCTAGGATCTCCCAGTAGTGGTGTCGAGGCCTTACGACATCATCTTATGTATGGACTAGTTATTTATAGTCCATGCTCATATAGACTGTATTAGGCACAAAGTGCAGTGTGTCTGCACGGATGGGACTAGGTTTACCTTCACCGGCGATAAGGGAACCTTTGTAGTGTATGATGGACTTACCTGGAGGAGATTGTAGCTTATCACTCATAAGTTGGCTAGCCTTACCCTTGGAGCTGTTGATGTGGAGAGTCTGAGCTATCCTGTAGTGGTGGACTAGTACACGGATGTTTTCCCTGATGATGTTCCGGGTCTACCTCCTCACAGAGAGGTGGACTTTTACATTAACTTGTACCCCGGGACGGCACCAATATCTATACCAGTATATCGGATGGCTCTTGCAGATCTTTGTGAGATGTGGGTATAGCTAGAGGACTTGCAGGGAAAGGGATTCATTCATCCTAGTGTTTCTCCCTGGGCAGCCCCAATTCTGTTCACCAAGAAGGCGGATAGGAGCTTGAGGCTTTGTGTTGACTATCGGCACCTGAACCAGGTGACCATGAAGAACAAGTACCCACTCCTGAGGATTGACAACCTCTTTTATCAGATGAAGGGGTCATGGTGGCTCTCAAAGATATACATCAGATCAGGTTATCACCAGCTCAGAGTACAAGACAAGGATGTGCAGAAGATGACCTTCAGGTGTCGGTATGGCCATTACGAGTTCTTGGTTATGCTATTTGGTGTGACCGACACTCCAGTAGTGTTTATGGGACTCATGAACAGGATATTTCAACCATACCTTGATCTCATTATAGTGGTCTTCATCGATGACATTCTAATCTACTCGACTATTGAGGTGGATCATGCCTATCATTTGCAGGTAGTACTAGAAACACTCCGAGAGCAACAACATTATGGTAATCTCTTTAAGTGCTAGTTCTGAATCCGAGAGGTTCACTTTCTGGGACATGTCATCTCAGAGGCTAGAGTTTCAGTGGATCCAGCAAATATTGAGGTGGTACTTTCTTGGGTTCCACCCAGGAGTGTGACAGAGGTACGGAGTTTCCTGGGTTCGGCTGTATACTACTGGAGATTTGTGCCAGATTTCTCTAGAGTTGTAGCACCACTATCAGCCTTGATGAAGAAGGGGAAACCCTTTGTGTGGTCATAGAGATGCCAACAGAGCTTTCAAGAGTTGAGGAAGAGGCTGGCTAGTGCCCCCATCTTGAGGCTTCTAGAAGAAGGTGTAGGGTATGTAGTCTACTGCGACGCATCAGGGACCAGACTTGGATGTGTCCTGATGTAGGAGCGAGCAGTGATCACATATAGTTCTCGACAACTAAGATAGCATGAGAAGAACTATGCTACCCATGACCTGGATTTAGAAGCAGTGGTCTTCTCCTTGAAGATGTGGTGACACTATCTTATGGGAGAACTTTTTAAAGTGTACTTTGATCACAAGAGTCTCAGGTATATCTTCTCTCAGAAGGAGATGAACTAGAGACAACAACGTTGGCTTGATTTCCTCCAGGACTATGACTTCGAGATAGTCTATACTCATGGGAAGGGGAACATTGTTGCAGATGAAATCAGTAGGAGGTCTGGTATACAGCTGCTAGGTGAGGCGATGGAGCAACTGACTGCTTTACAGATATCCTTTGTGGATAGATATGGAGCAGCTTTTCTTCAGTCTCTTACAGTCACTCCCCCACTTATCCAACGAGTCAGGGAGGCATAGCGTGGGGACACTAACTGCGAGGCACAACATGCTCAGATATCCACAGGGTAGGCACCTGATGGATTTTCTGAAGGTGGAGAGCACGTCATTCTCTTTAGGGGACGTACTATGGTAACAGTGTCACTTCAGGAGGAAGTGTTGAGGGAATTCCACACATCCCCTCTAGCGGTAAATCCAGGAATGACGAAGATGTACCAGGATCTTCGACGATAGCAATGGTGGTCGGGAATTAAGAAAGCGGTAGTAGAGTTTGTCTCATGATGCCTCACTTGTCAGCAAGTGAAGGTAGAGCATCAGGTACCAGCAGGCTTGGTTCAGCCTTTAGAGGTCCCAGAGTGGAAGTGGGATGGGATATCCATGGACTTCATAACAGGACTTCCACGTACATCTAGGGGACATGACTCTATCTGGGTGATCGTTGACTGACTCCCCAAGTCGGCCCACTTCCTACCGATCAGAGAGCAGGGTTCAATAGAGAGCTTGGGACACCTCTATGTATGTGAGATTGTGCAGCTACATGGAGTACCTTCAACAATTGTCTCTGATCATGATGCACGTTTTACTTTTTGACTATGGAAGGGGTTGTTGGAGGATTTTGGGACACATCTTTGTTTGAGTACCGTCTTCCATCCTCAGACGGATGGCCAGACTGAGCGGACCATTCAGACCCTCGAGTACATGTTGCGTGCTTGTTTCCTCAACTTCGGTCACATCTGGGAGGATCACTTACCTTTGGTGGAGTTTTCATACAAAAATAGCTATCACTCCACCATAGGGATGGTACCTTTTGAGGTGTTGTACGGGAGACCGTGCAGATCACCCTTATGCTGGACTTACCCAGGGGAGTCAGCACTCGTGGGACCAGAGATGGTACGGGCTTCCACAGAGAAGGTTCAGGTCATCCAGGAGCAGATAAAGACTAAATAGAGCAGGAATAAGTCGTATGCCTATAGGATATAGAGGCCTCTGGAGTTTGAGGATGGAAACCACGTCTTTCTACAGGTCTCACCCCAATGAGGTCTACGTAGATTTG
The DNA here is from genome assembly GCA_963277665.1 of Viscum album. Lineage (NCBI taxonomy): Eukaryota > Viridiplantae > Streptophyta > Magnoliopsida > Santalales > Viscaceae > Viscum > Viscum album. The sequence goes on along the minus strand of OY728165.1, from coordinate 1,316,879,843 downwards.
ACCGAGGAGGCAAGTTATATCCGAGGTTAATCGGAACTTTTTAGGTCCTCAAAAGAGTTGGCATGGTGTCATACCACTTATCTCTTCCACCTCAGTTGCAACGGGTGCACGATGTCTTCCACATACTCCAGCTGAGGAGATACGTGCATGACACTTCTCATATCATCGACCGTGGTGAGATAGACATCGACGATTGGAAGACTTTTACAGAGGTTCCAGTAGAGATTGAGGATCGACAGGAGTGGGTCCTTCATGGATGGTTGATAACTCTAGTGTGTGTTCACTGGCAGTACGGGAACCTCCAGGAGAGCACATGGGAGCGGGAGGCTCAGATGAGTGCTCAGTACCCCCACTTGTTTTCCTAGTTTGAGTTGTGTCTTATGGGGGCGTAGATCCCTGAGGTGGGGAGAATTTAATGACTCGAAATTTCAATGTAATTTTTTTTAAAATAAATGGGAATTTTATGAGTCTGCGAAAATTGACGGCGAGTGATTCCAAGTCCCAGAGTGCCCAAAATGAATTTCTGAACTTTTGTTTGGGTACGTTCAGTAAACGTGTGAGCAGATTTTTCTATCTTTTGAATAGATGCTCGGAATTGAAATCTGAGGGCATCGTTGAACTCACAGAACTGGTATTAGCTTAAGGAGACTTTCACCTCAACGACAGTTGGTCGAGGGTGGAAGATAATTTTTTTTGGGTTTTTCGTGGAAATAATAAAATAAAATAAGCACATATTTTATTTTATTTTGTAGTAACCATCCTCTTATAGATATTATGGTGGTGGGGACCACATAAGTTTTATTCTCCAAATCGAATGATCGGTGGTGGGGACCGCCCGAGCCTAACTCCCATGTGGATATTATGGTGGTGGGAACCACCCGTGGAATGAAACCTCTTGAACTCCATAATTAAGTGGGGAGAAACCCCTTGATCTCCCCACTTAATTGTGTCAACCCTCTCCCACTTAATTATGCCAATGCACCACATTAATTTATCCATTTTGAATTTATGCCAACAAACATAATAGAGGGGATAATCTATTATTTTGGCACCACTTTACATTTGGGTGGAATTGGGAGAAAGCTTCTCCAACGAAGAACGCTTCCTCCACAAAGAACACTTCCTCCATGAAGAACGCTGATAGGAAACATCTTCGACTACGAAGAATAGACACATGATCCCAGGATTGGAGGTGTGTGGCAGACGAGACGAACATTGACGACTTCACCTTCTTCCTCACACCAACACCAACAACGAACAAGGTTGGGGTTTATTGAGTATCACCTCCATATTATCCCCTTCTAATTCTTTTGCGGGGTTTAGGAATAGAGATTGATGAGGGTTGTGGGAAATGATGTTTTAAAATATCTTCCATACACATTCATGCTTCGTTCTTTCTGAACCGCTTTCTATCACTCTAAATGAGGAGGGTGTGGGCCAAACAAACATGGCCCAACCCCTTCGTCGTTCTTCTTTGGTGTACTCTTCGAAATAGAGGAAGGTGACAAAGGTGAAGAAGGGGACGACGGAAACGGCACTACCACCCGCAGCCTCCACAACCTACGCCGCCCCGTGGCATTTCGGTCTCCCAGCCGAACCGGCCGCGCGCCCCAGCCGAGCTACCCCGCGGCGCTCCGGCCTTCCGGTCAAACCGGCCCCACGCCCCTGTAGCGCTCCGGCCTCCCGGCCGAACCAGCCCCGCGCCCCCGTGGCGCTCTGCCCTCTCGTCAGAACTGGCCCCGCGCCCCCGTGGTGCTCTGGCCTCCCGGCTGAACTGTCCCCACACCTCGGCCGAACCGCCCTCACCGCGGCCCTCCGAGCCACCCCGGCCGAGCTGCCCTGCCGCCTCGCACCCTCGCAGCCACCCGCGGCCCTCCGCAGCCCCTCGTGGCCTATCGGGCGAGACCCAGCAGGCCGGGCCGCACTGCGTTCTGGGTCGGCCGATCGGGTCGGACCAAACTCGGGCCCACTAAGACCCATTTGCGCTATTTTCGCCATAACTTTGGCACCGGAAACCCATTTTATGAACCGTCAGTTATGCTGGAAATCTTGGAGTGAGACGGTCCCCTTGAGTAAACCCCACTACAGCTTTGGATAAATATGGGGAGCGCCTTGGTGACGTGGAAGACCCACGGTACTCGACAGGAGGAGTACCTCACCAAGCTACGAGGGGAAGTGCCTTGGTGACGTTGTAGACCCACGGTGGGGAGCGCCTTGGGGACGCAGCCGACCCACGATACTCAACAGGAGGAGTACCTCAACAATACAAGGTTAGTGGGAAGCACCTCTGTGTGATGCGACAGGCCCACTGTACTCGATAGAGGAGGAGCTCTCCAGTAGCCGAGGTGTTCGACGATGTCACTGGGGATGTTACTTGATACTACCCCTAGAATAAATCATTGTATGAGCTGAGTCAGTATCTTTGTGTTTTCCACATGATTGAGATAGATTACTTGATAACTTAGGTATATGTATGGGCATATACCTAAGTAAGTTTATCTCTTGATATCATACTTGTGATTTATCCTTGGTGGATTTTGTGAGACCTTGAGGGTATTGGGGACCCTACTGAGTATCGTTATACTCACCCATGCACGGGCTATGCCCACTTCTTGTTGTGTTGGATGCAGACGACGGATAGCGCTAACTATGGCTGAGAGTACCAGGACTGGACGGTACCTGGAGGTGGACCATACGGCATGACGGTACGTAGAGGATATGGGTGTACGTGGAGTGTTGAGGAGGCGATCTATACCTACCCTTCACGTAGGAACCTCGGAGGATGATCCAGTAGTTGTTTTCTCTTTCATCAGTTGTATTGCATTTCAGTTGTACTTGTAATTTCTAATTGGGCTTGTATTCTGGACCCTTTTTACTTACTGTACTCACTTTTTTACTATACAGTTGACTTGTGTTCGTATCTTTATGTGTATTTGGTTGCGTGTGTTTACAGGTTATAAAGGCAATGCCTTCCCAGTTTTAGGGAATACGCCTTTGGTGCTAGTCGCCAGCCCCTTGCCTATGGAAGGCAGGCTTGGGGTAGTCACAGCACGGGCCCTGGGGGACGGGTCGTGACAAACACCTTCATTCTATTGATTTTAATTATGATTATACTCATGGTATGGGAAATAAAGTGGATGATAATTTGAGCTGAAGGACTCAGAAAAAATATTTCCAGGAAGCTAGTAGTGAGTGATAGTTCATATATCTCCTTTATGATATCTATATTTAGATTTAAGAGTGTCAGAAGTATCCTCTACTTATTAATTTTTTTGTCTATTCACTTTTTTTTTGAGTGATAGTGAGACAATTATTAGATATTCAAGGCTTAGTCTTAAGGAAAAGTGTTTTAGGTGAGGACCCACCACCATGTTGAGTTGTTGACAAGCATGAGATCTTTCACAATAATGGTTGAATGTATGTTCCTAGTAAAGTGTGAGAGAAATTTATTTATGAATCTCACACCTCTAAATGGGAACTGCAGCCTTAAATTTTAATGATGCATTGATATTTATGTCACTATTAATGGTGGTCTGGTATGGTGAAGTTGATAATAGTTTTTTTACTTAGTGTTCCACCAATCAGTGGGTGATTGTGGAACACTAAATGTCTACTAGTCTATTATATTCATCACCCATTCTAGAGTGGAACTAGGCTCATGTAACTATGTATTATGTGTTGGGGCTACCAAAATCAATGCGATGTAATTACGTCATATGTGTGATCATGGAAAGGCCATTGAAGGTACCCCACTTTTTGGATATTCAAGAGACCTTCTTAGTGTTTGAACTAAGGATGATATATGTTAGATAGATTATAATGCTTTATGAAGTTCCACATAACATTTTATAGGATAGGGACACTCATTTTACTTCTCAGTTGTAGAAAGTGTTGAATAGGGTTTTGGGTTCACATGTACTCATGAGTAAATTATGCCACCCAAAGATTGATGGTTAGTCCATGAATACTATACTGGTGCTTAAATACATTCTACAGGCATGTTTCCTTGATCATTGAGGTTATTGGGAGAAACATTTACCTCTTTTTAGTTGTCATTTAATAATAGTTTCTATAAACCTATTTACTACCTATTACAATGGTAATATAGGGTTGAACCATAAGGTGTGACTGATTTTGTGCTTAATGACATAACAAAATTTATAAACCTACGTACTACCTAGCAGAGTGGTAAGATAGTGTTGAACCTATTGCTTAAGATGAATTTAAAATTCTGCTAGTTTTGATTGAATGAGTGTGTTGATTTGATTCATTTCATTTTTTGTTTTTTTTTTTGTGTTTTGTTTATATTGTGTTTTTTTCTTTTTACCATATTTTCATAGTTTTTGTTTCAAAAAATTTATAAAAAATTGAGTATCAAAGGGATTGAAATAGAGTGATATTTTTTATGTATATTGTGGTTACCTTGGACACACTACGTGGAAGTGCGTCTATAATGTGCCACAACAAAATGAATAATATATAGAAAACATTTACTATCATGAACCTGTACCCAAAATATTATTCCAAACTAGATCAAATGATGTCAAAAATCATAGAAAAAAGTGATGAATTTTATAAAGGACGTAATGAAAGAATGAATAGATTTCAAACTAATCCCTAATTGTCAAAGGAAAATATAAAACATAAAAAATGAGTATATAAATGAAGAAAATGATTTTGATAAATTTGAAAATGAAATTTTCATAAAAATGAGGGTTAAAATAAGTGACAACCCTCTACTTTAAATAATTTGAATCTGATGTAGAAAAAAATGATGAAATAATCAACTCACTAGATAAAAAAAAAGTTATGATTAATTAGTTAATAAAAAAATGGATTTTAGTTATAAAATATGGAGAAGGAACTAAAACAACATGAAGAATAATGCCCTATTCTTGACATGGTTTCTGACTATGAAAAGGTTCATTATTATAGAAGCTTGGAAAATGAATTCACTTGGGGTGAGAAAAATTTTGAATATAAGAACTTGAATATTAAAAAACCTTCAACAAAAAATTCTGAAATCTCAAATCATGAACTGGAAAATTAATTTCAGTATACTTTGGAAGGGAACAATAAACCTGAAATCATTGAATCTGAAATTTTTTAATTTGAGTTGAAAAATTATCTTCCTGGTTTTGATTCTTTAAAACCATCAATCTCTGAAATAATTTTGGATTAAGTTGATGAGGGCATGATATTTGAAGAAATTCTAACTAATGAGATTTCATTTCCATATTCAAAAATTGATCATTTTTCTAAAACATTATGTACAGAAATGGAATGCAGTATTGACCAATATGGGGAAAATTGTTTTAATTTGAAAATTTTAGAATCTGAATTTATTGAAGCCGAACTGAACATTTAACCACTTGAAATTAACCTGGAAAAGTCAACATACATTTTTTTTAGAAAATGAACTTTTTGAATGTGAACTTGGAGAAGAGGTAGAACACACACTAGATTATTGTAGAAGATATGATTTTTCAGAAGCAGTAGATGATGAGTTTTTATTTTTTGATGATGAGCACTAGGAAGAAATATATAATATTGTAAAACCTGAATTTGTTAAAGGTAAAATAAATTATCTTCCCTATTGCTTATGTCTTTCCCCAACTGAATTGGATGCAAAAGTCTATTTAGAGTCTGAGAGTAGTTTAGAAGGGGAGTTTCACTTGAGTTTCAATGATTCTAAAAATATTCAGCATACCATTTCTCCCCTTCCTGAACCTGTTAGTTTGAACTCAGCCACATGCACCCTAAATATGAATTTGATAGGGATGAATTAGATAGAAATAGTAGTGAGAATCATGATACTTCCCTAGAAGCACCTATTACACTGCTTCCCCTTCCTAAAAACTAAAATCTTTTCAAATTTGAATCTAATCTAAAAGTGGATAACACTACTACCAAGAGTGATTTTATTGATACTTTTTATGTTTCTATGATTAAAATCTTTTTTGCGGAGCAAGAGGGATTTCATTCCTTTCCACCTGAATTAATTTCCTTCAAAATATTGAAAAGGTGGATTCAAGTGATTATTTTTTTTGCACAACTTGAAGGATCCTTTGAGCATTCACTTAATGTTAAAGGGTGTTTCTTAGGGACTTTTTTCAGTAAGAAGGGATTCAATTGTTTCCTTAGTAGCTTAGGTGACCAAAAATATCATTTCTATATTAATAAAATTGGGCTATTAATATGTTCTAGTTTATGGACAAGAAACCACACCCACCTAGTGAATTAGGTTAGTATCTATGGGAGTCCAACTAGGGACATTAAAACTAGTAATGCATTGGAGGCAGCCCATGATTTTACAACTGTTAATAAAAAATGATTTTGTTTTGTTTTTTTAGAATTTTTAATAAAGTATGATTGTTGACTTAAAATTGAGTCCTTCATGGGATTTAAACCATGCTTTTTCTTTATTTGTGTTTTTATTTTTATTTTTTTGAACAAAGTGATGCTTGTTGTGGTCCATGCCATCTCTATTTCTAGTGGATCCGGGTCTTGGTATTCATGGTTCTTATTTTCAGGGTAAAAAGTATGTTGTTGTTGGTGTAAATGTTAATCATAACATTCCATTGTTCTTCAATTCTCATGGAGTTTTATGCTTGAGTATATTTGGATAAAATTTAATTCAAGTGAGTACCTTATATTAATTTTTTCATATTTTTTTCTATTCCTTATTACTTTTTAAAAAATATTCTCTAATAAGTCATTGTTCCTCTATTCAATAATGTGTATATGAATCACTATTGCACTTGAGCCACAGTTCCACTACTAGTGGAAATTCACCACAACGGTGATTCACTAGTGTGGTAGTGGTAGTGAGTCAGTGACTGCTATTAAAAAAATTATACGACATGTGCTTATTTGCTGGAAATTTTTTTCTATATGGTTTAATTCACTCATAAATCTCTTCACTTTGTATAACTATGTGGGGGGATAAAATTATGTTGGCCACTTGTTTTTAATTGAAATTCCTTTAATTTTTCAGGTGTTTAGCATTAATTTTTATGCACTATTGAAAATCTATTTGAATCAAAATTTTGAACTTTCTACACCCTATTGATTGTTTGTTAAATATTTTTACATGATACTTTTTGAGTTTAATTGAAAAAGATGACCATTGGCTTTCATAAAAATGCATGTAAACCTGCTGTAAAATATTATTGTGGAAAACATTATTTTTTTAGTATCAATGAGAACCTTGTACATGTCATCAATCATCTTTAATGAAAATATCATTCGACGTCAAATAGTCTTCTCCATATTTAAATTCAACTTCGGGAAAAAAGATGGGTTTTAAGTGTGGGGGAGGGGGTCAATTTATGTTTTTCAAATCTGTACTTTAATTGTAGCTCATCAAATCCATCTGCCTCTTAAAATTTTGTTAAAAATGTTCAATTTTTTTTCAAAAATCTTTCTCAATTTTAGTTTCTTTAGTCTTCACATTGTAATTAAAAATTTTCTTCACTAAGGATAATACCGTACTAGTAGTTAAGTGTTTGCTTGAATTTGAAACTTGTGAGGATGAGTGATTGTTGAGTGAATTTGATTACTGGTTTGTGAATATTCTATTCAGGAAATAAGTTTGAGGGTGATATAGGATACATATTTGTGGAATTATCATCTGGACTTTAGGAAAATGGAAGATTGAACTTCATCCTAGGGGATCCACTTTATAATTATTAAAAAAATCAATCACTTTAGTGAGATACTTTAAAAATTATTCATATAAATCTTTTGAAACTGGAGTAAAATGGGCATTTGGGAACCCACAGTGATCCTTTGAGACGTTAGACACATTATGTGTGAGTTATCCCTCTGTACAATATTAAATAAGTGCATAAGAACACTGCTTAGGACAAGTTACATGGCTGGGAAAAATTCAATAATAATAATAATAATAATAATAATAATAATAATAATAATCTTCCTAGCTATCAAAAATGACTTCATTATATTGAGGAGAATAATGAACCCCAGGTGAAGAAGGGGACATTAGATTTGCATGAAACCATTTATGTTTTATCAATAAGGTGATTGAATTTTTTTAATTTAACTTTGATTTTTTATTTTGGAACCTAGGAGAAAGTCGATGTAAAAAGTGCTGTTTGTTATGTTCTAAATTCCACTTTTTCTTAACCTTTTATCACTCTTGATATTAGATTTTGAACCAGAATAGATGTAAGTTGGTAGGCAGTTTCATTTATGAGACATGACATCCTCTGTGATGAATGATTCTTTTCTCTTTAAATAACCCAGTATGTATTTGAAGTTAGGCAAGATTTCATTTGAACATTTCTTTTCAATAGCCTATTCATAGTTTCCAGTCCTCTGATTTTGAACTGTTTTACATGATTCATTTTTAACTATTTAATAAAAACATTCTTTTTTTTCATAGAGAGTAAAACATGAAATTGATTGAGGACAATCAATGATTATGTGTTGGGAAATTTTATATGGCCTTAAATTTACATACTTTTCCACATCATCTTATTTGATTTCTAATTAATTAATTAATTAATTATTGTAATTTTTTTTAATTAATTGTCCATTTGTGATTTAATAATTAAATTTATTATTTAATCATTTTTTATAATTAATATTGTATTTCAAACTTATAAATCATTATTTTTTCCTTTCGTTATTTTTCTCTTTACTTATAAGTTTTTTTCTACTTTACAGAATAAATTTAGATCTGTTCTTTTATTAATTAATCAATGAATCAATTATTTTCCTTTAATTAACTAATCTTTAATTTAATATTTCAGTTTTTTTCTTAATATAATTTAAACATAATTTACAATTCACGTATTTAATGTAATCTCAACATTGAAGCTTATTCCAACCAGATCTACAAATCGAGTTTCACTCCTATAATCTGCATCTACAAATCAAATCGGCTTGAGCTTACGATCTAGACGATTTCTTGAACCCATACTGTGCTAGCGTCGCCACCCGGAGAGCCCCGAGATCGAACCACATGCCACCGGTGTCGTTGCAGCGGGAGGTCGAGGAACCAAGGAGGGCCGTTGCCGCTGAATCGTGCACCACCACTGTGGAAGAACCCAGATCTGAACCCGTATGTCACTGTGCTGGCGCGAGGTCGCCGATCTGGTGCCTGGTCCAAGAGGAGAGGATAATTAAAAAAATAAAAAATAAGAAACATTTAAATAAAATAAAAAGTACAACTAATGTAATATATAATTAAATAATAAAACAATAATAATGAAAATTATTATAATTTAAAAATAAAACTAATTGGCTAAATAAAATAATTTAATTGAATTAATAATTATAAATTAATTATTTTATTAATTTATTAAATATAAATTAACTTTTTAAATACAAAAAATTTAATAACAATAATAATAATATTTAATTAATTAACATAATAAAATAATAATTTTTAATCGAATAATAATAATAATAATCTTTTATAAAGTTATTAAAATATTAACTTTAATAACGTATTTAAATAATTTTATAATTAATAAAAAATATAAAATCAAATAAATCAAATAAAATAATCAAATAAAATATTTATTAATAAATTAATAGAAAATAACTATAGGTAAATATTAAGTAGTAATTTAACTTTAATCGTAAAATAATAATAATTGATTAACCAAGAAAATATTTATTTAATCTTATACTGCATTTATCAATCCTTATTTTTGTTTGAAGATACAAGGAGTAGAGTTTCCATCCAGATTCATCATAACTAATTGAATGGTATTTAGTTAAAGAAGTTTTAATAATGTCACGAGTGCTGTAGAGGAAAAATGCACCAATTCAATGGAATGAAGAAAAACAAAGATAAGTTGGTGCCTACAATGGTGAAAAAGTGAGTAAGACAACAGATATTTTAAGAAGACAACAACAAATCAAGACACTTGTTATTCATTTTTCATGCCATTTGCATTTGAGAGCTCATATATCATGGAGATTGTGGGAGCAGGAGCATAACGGCAGAACAAGTAAGAGAAAGGTAGAGAGACAGAGAACGACATCAACATTTTTGTAATCATTTTAGAGTGAGATATCTTTCTCCCACACTTTCATTTTTCTCCGTTAAATTATATTAGAAATATTAAATCTTCTTTTCATTATTATCTTAGGCTAAACTTTTATACTTCGGGATTATAATCTAATAGTTTATATTCTTCTGTTTCATTAAACATTTTCATTTTAATGTTTTGAAATCTATTGGTGAGATTAGTTCCAAAATTTAAATCAAAATTGTTTTGCTCCACTTGTTAAAAATTTAATACATTCAAGATCAATAGGCGAGGTTGATGTTGAATGTTTTTTTTTCGAATCTTAAATTGAACACTGTTGGATTAAATTAGTGAGATTTTTTCCAACAACATTACATTAAATTCATGGTAGTTTTTGTTTCAAGTTGTGGTGAACTTCTAGAACAACACATCTATGGGATTAACCTTCTGTGAGGGAGGCTAATCGATATATTTTCAAGGTTGTGAACTTGATTGCATTTTTATGAAGTAGTTATCCTTTCAACTGGAAGTATCAGTTTTCCCTAAGTGTTTGTCTTGAATCATTGTCATTAATCATTTATTTACTTCTTGATTTTCAATTTATCTGCCCCAACTAGTCGTTCATAATATGCTATATTTCATATAAAAAAAATCATTGTTCATATTCTATTTCATTTGATATTAAAAAAATTTAAAATGTAAATAATATTTTCACCCACTTTTGATAGCAATAGGTTTTGTTTTGAAAAATTTAGATAGCTCAACCTTCCTTATGGGTTCGAACCTACTTTCCACTAAACTGTAGTTTGTAGGAAAATATAAATAACTAAACATTGACATGTATCCAATGAAATACGGGTCAGTGACTATCTAGATGGACACTTATGAGGCCTTATATGATAGGTTGTGTTATTCTCTTATGTACTGGTTCGAGGAAAGGGAGGCATCACTCTATAAGAATTTCTCTTTTTGTAGACATCAAAGTAGGAAATTTTTATCAGGACTTATGGATATATCTCAATCTAGGAAGAAGTATTATACCAATCGTCCACACTAACCTTTGGAGTTTGAGGTAGGAGATTGGTTTTTCATGCATGTCTTTCGTAGATTGGGGAATTGATGGATAAAGTGACTAGGGAACCTAGCACCTAGGTTCGTTGGAAACTTTCAGATTTTTGAGGGATTCGAGTCGGTAAAAAATTAGTCATATTTACCTCTGAGTTACCGATCCATGCATGAAATCTTTCATGTTTCTAAGCTTCAACATTTCTATTATAACCCATCTCGTTATGTTGATCCTGAGGATTTTGAATTGGAGACTACCAGTTCCTTTGAGGAGTATCATGTTTTTATTGTAGATCACTATATAAAATCTCTTTGATGTAGTTCTATCAATGTATGATCATGTTCTGAATGAGACTTAATAGAGAGAGTGATAGGCTAAGTATGTTCTCACTTTATAAAAAAATTGTCATGTGACACCCAACCATCCTCTAAACGGAAAATTTTGGAAGATTTATTTTAAGGAGGGGACTTGTAAGATCACATTTTTCATGAAGTTATAAACCATTAAATTTAATCTTTATATGTACTATTTTACTCTTGTAAATGTTCATAATGGGTTAAGGAATTATTTAAGGGATATTGTACTCATTTGGATCCTAGAGTTTCAGTTTTTTGAGAAACAGATAGAGGATCATGGTTGAATCATGGTTTCTATAATAGTGAAGGTCAATTGTGAGGCCCAATAAAGGGAGGATAATTTTTTTACCATTCAATGTGGGACTCATGGATTTGTGAAACTATCGAAAAAACTATAGTGGTATCTCACACACTTTTTTAACTGTGTACATAAACTATGCGAGGTGGGGGTTCCTAATATAGTGGGAAATAATAACCTTCACATGGTTTTTATAATCATGAACCTTTTCATGCATGGTTTCTCCTTCTATACATAAGAGACATAATTGATAGACCATGGTTTAACTAAAAGTGTGGTTAAACCATGTGTCCCTTAAAAAAGGGTGACATTTCATTTTTCCCTTTCTTCTCTTATCCTTAATGACACCCTCGTCCCCCCTCTTTTAATTAGTGAATATCCAAAATATATCTCTCTAAATTAACTTCCCTATAATTTAAGATATCTCATTAATTTTATCTTGGATTCAAATGTCATTCATCTCATTGGATCACTCTTGATAAGTCTCTCAATTCTCTTGCTTCATTTCCTGGAATTGTTCACCATATTGGATGTTATTTCCATAAAATCTATTATACCCAATTTTTAAGGAGTTTTTATAGTTTATATGATTTATCTTGTTACATCCTAAATTTAGGGATACTATTAGACTAGGAATCGACTAACGATATAAGGTAGGTAGTTTATAATTATACCCTCAAAGTATAATTGTAAAAAAGTCGGTATCCTTTTTCATAATGTTAGACATTCTGTGAATTGATCTTTATTTATAAAACACTTTAAATTAATTTTTTTACTAATGTATTAGACCCTTTACAAGACTTGATAACATTTTAAAAGGTTGATACCTCAACATGAAATACCAAATTGGGTTTGTTATGTTTGTTTCCACTCCATTTTTTCACATGGATGAAAATTTATTAAATGGAAATACCTTAAGAAGAATAAATGATTAAAAATGAATAATAACAAGGGTCACAAACTTTTCCAAAGGCCCTCCTTGTAGGTCCCCCAATTAGTGTCGGCGTGTAGGGTATCATCACATCTAGTGGTGCTGCACATGTCCAAACAACTGGATTACCTAGGGGCACTGCGCAGGGTACCTATGCATTGTATTACATGATAGAACATTGTGAGCCAAACCCTTCACCCATGGTCCCATATTTGACAATAAATAGAACCATATGGGCCCTCATTTGTGCAATGGAAAATCCATATGAAATCATAAAACTATACTTTCCTTAGTCCTCTTTCTAGGCCCTCATTAACCTTCCAGGTAGCTCTCCAAAACTGAAGAGAATATGGAATTAAGTTGTGTAGTGGAACCACAATCCCCCCATGGTCTGAAATACACAACACCCATGTAAGTAACTATATCCCTTTATGGTTGATGAAAATTACCATGAGGTCCCTTCCCTAACTAGGGACCTATGTGAGATAATTCTGAGAACACCATAGAAAACTCATAAATCCTTGAACGAAGCCCAGCCCATGTATTATATCATGGGTGTTCCATTTACCAAAACACCTTCAACTCATGTAGGCCAACCAACGTGAATCTCTTACAATACAAACGATCCTACCCAGTGAGAGACCCCATTTTCTCTCCCAACCTCTACCCTACATGAGCCACCTCTCAAGCCCTATTGTAATCCACCAATAGAAGAACCATTCTTCCCAGGATGCCTCATTTGAGAGGGACTAAATTAAAAACTCCTCCGAATCCTTCAGACTTAAAACCCCTTGGTAAAAGGCACACCAGTGTGACTCCAATTTGGGTATTCATTACGTCGGTTAGAGGTGTCCTGCACTTGTCTTAATTAATGGGTAGTGTCTTCGGGGTTCATGTGAGTATGGATCCTTTGAATAAAAAGGACCTCAAACCTAGGGAAGTGTCAAGGAAATCCAGGTCTTGGACACTACAATTAGAAATATGTCCTTATTTAGTTTTCTCTAGGACGTGAGGCCTCCGTTTCCAGTCAGGGAGGGTGAGGGTCACTCTATATTGAAGTGTAATGAGATCCTGATCTCTTCCCCGAGGAACAAAAAAATCCCTCTAGAGTAAGACCCTAGACTTCTTTATAAGACCCATCCTACTTCATCCCTTCCTTCTTATCCATACCCATGGGTCATAGCAAGATATATCATAAAATATGACTATCCCGGTTTCCAAAATAGAAGGAGAGATGGGAACTTCCAATCCCATTCTTTCTCCCTTTGGGTCCAAGGTACAATGATGGGAGGGAAGTTTCATTACACCGACCTCTTACCCCAGTAGAAAGAGGATTGGGTGGTTTGTTGGATCTTCCACTTCCTTTTGTTTCTCTCATTAAATAATGATTCATGTAGGATTATAGGATAGCCAAGATCATGGAATATTCATGATCAAATGCATTTTTTGAGAGAGAATCTTCTTCCACATCATCCTCTCACCTTCCTTTAGAGGTCCTCCATAGGTGTGGGTCATCAAGGCCATGTATATAACCTTAGGGAAAATTATATTTTGTGATTTATAGGATCAACTACTTATTCTTGTTTCTCTCACTAATAATGATTCACATTGGCTTAGATACTGGGGGAGATCATGATATACACATGATCCCACACCTTTGGGTATCATTACAAGTGTAAAACCCAACCAACCATGTGATTATTACTCAGTATAATCCCCAAAAAAAAAATTCATCACCATCTCAAGGGGCCATAACTCATATAATAAAAACTATTTAGGTCCTCCATAGGTGTGGGACCTAAATACCACTCAATCCATCTCAAAGTGTCCTCAATACACATGAGGAAAAGTGATTAGAGAGCCTCCTTAGGAATGGTTCCTCACAGACAAACTACAAGAACTTTGATTCCCGTCCCAATGGTATAGGTAGGAAGACTCCATGAGGTCCAAACCCAATAAAACAAAATTAACTCTATTATCTATAGGCCACATTACTAGTAGGGTATTCTCTAACCTAGGATCCCCTATACTTACAGGTTTCCTAGGATTCATTGTCATAAGTCCCACACCAATCACTGACAAGAAACCTTCTTCCTAGACATCCTCTCTCTATGAAATTAAAATATACAGGATAGTCCTTATCACATGACCTTAAAAGGTATAATTTTTCCTATTAGGTGGAACTAAACAACATGGGTTATGATTACTCTCATGATGATACAAAAGAAGCCCTTTTCATGGTTCCAATATTGACATCAAAATATCTATCATCTCTCTAGATGATGATACACTCTAGAGAACCCCACAACATGGGAAAAAAACCAACATCATCATAATAAGGAAAAAATAATCTCTAATCAGTACATAAGAGGGTACCAGTAATAGAGAAATTGATATACATATAGATATATCGATTTATAATGAATATTGGATACACATATATGATTTTTAGTTCAATACATGCTAATAATAGATTGTTAATTCAAGGTTAATTCCTGTTATACTTGAGAATTAATCAATGATTCACAAACATATATTAAATCATTTAGATAGTAACCTAGTGGGAAATAATCCCCGCAATAGGGTGTGATGAGTCCAAACTCCCATACTATTGACCAATGTGATTTCTTAAGTATCATTGACATGTTACCCAATGCGTTCATGCCTTTGGAATGTAGGTCCATGATTCATCATGTATATGAGAATCACTGGGTGTTTCTGGCTCCCAAAATAAAAACTATTAGAGACCATTCTAATGTAGAGAACCTAACATGAATGATTTAATAAAACGTTACCCCTTAAATCAATCATCAGGTGACATAATTTTCCAATAGAAACAAAAATTGTGAACCAGAAGTGATTCTTTAACCAATATAATTATGTCACCTACCAATCAGGTGAGTTTTTTCTAATAAAATAGAAGAGATCTAGATGAGAAAATAAAATTTTCATGTTTTCGTTTATTGAGATACTTATTTTATTGAGTTTTCTTGGTTGTGTTTGTCACCAATATTCTAGGAACATTCAACAGAGACCCCCCTTCAATCCAAATGAAATCATAGCAACTGTCACATATTCATTCCCAATCTACTATTTATATAGGGTATTCATCCAATAATAGGTTGTCATCACCAACCCAGTATCTTCAAAACTAGGTCTCAAACATACTTATCTATGAGTATAAATAGAATGGAACCATCGTGACCATAGAGGCTACACATTGGGGCCTCAAAATTGTGAGGACTCACTACTCATCCACTCATCATTGAATGGTGGTCTATAAACAGGTGACATCGATCTTCGCCTCCAAACCATTTTAGGATATTATTAGAAAAAAACAATAATAATCTCCTCCATTACCCAAGGGAGGTGAATCTTTAGGCCATATCCAACCTTGTTCATAAGAGACAAGGGTCCTTTCAAAGGGATCCATCCCACATTTTCCACTTCCAACATCACACTATAGTGAAGCCTCTGCATGATTAGGGTACAGTTCTCAGAAATTTGGCCACAACCATCCATGCCCGAGCATGAAATAAATCCAGATGGGGAAGAAACAAGCCAACATAGAGCAGGGCCACACCCATTCCCCCTCGTAAGAATCCCAAAAATCTCATCCAGTGACAAATGGAGAGCATGAAAACACACATTCCCACCCTAACCATGTCTTCTAGAAAATGTGTCTGTCATCATCTAGAGAATCCCACCACCCAAATACGGTGGCACATAGTGAGAAGGAATAGAAACCTATCCACATATAGAAATACCTATAGTCAAAGTCAGTGTTAATTTTTGAGGAAATAGAAATACCTCCAAAAATCATCCAAACCATACAATAGCCTTGTCTTGAAGTATATAAAGAAGACATTCAGTCAAATTTGGTAGGAACCCGCGAGAAGACGTAGATATATTTATCAATCCTACTAGAAGTCTCATATTACAGAATATATAGAAATTAGGTGGAATTTATCAATGATAAATAGGGGAAGAACCCATTATCTACCCCACACATAAGTACTATCAGTATCCGTAGGCAGAAAATAGAGGACAGAAATAGGTATATACACTGAATCCAAACAAAAAATGGGAATATATCCCCATTTTGATCACCTATGTCACCATGAATATCCTGAAAAAGGTGAATGGGAAGATTAAAATCCCTTCCCACATCATATATACCTTCCATGATATCATAATTGTGACACCGGTACTAGAAGAAGGGTAGAGAAAAAAACTCTATCCCCACAAATGGGGTGACGCATTGGCATGTCACCATAGAGAAGATAAAAACCTACTATCCTATCCAGGAGGGTTATGAGGAAAACTCTCACATGATATACAGAAAACATGATTGGGAATATAAACATGTTCCAACAAGAGGTAAGTGGATTATTCCAATGGCCACTTCGAGGAAGACACAAACCCGTAGCAAAATTCTAGAAATCTATCGGTAAATTTTAAAAGCAACATGGGATATAGTCAAATAGGATTTAATATATGAAAACCACTTTCCCTAGAAACTGTCTCTAGTCACTTGGAAGTATAACTTCAAAAATTAACCTCCTCATAGATGACTGTAAAATTAAGAACTGATCTAAAATCCCTCTATACTTAATGCTTGAGTTCTTAATTCCCTCAGACACATATCTATGAAATTTTATGAGCCTAATATCCCATTAATAAATAATGGGGATGAAAGTATTGATTAAAAAGGTTATACTCATAAAATTCACCATGAAGGATTGGTTCATGTACACAATTTTATAGATCTAGAGATCCCATGTCTTGATGAGAGTAAGAGAATCCCTCAGTGTGGCCAGATGATCAAAGGTAAAGATAGTCTTCCCATCACTGTAATTCACAGTGGTATTATTCCCCATAATGGAGTTCATTATAAAATTAATCTATTTTATTATGTTTCACTTCATCATAAGGGTAATTACCTTAGAAATGTAGGGATGGGAAACCCCTCATACTGTGAGTCCCTTTAGAAAATAATTCCAGTCATATCTGATGCATTCTCATTGAAAAGTGAGATTATTTCTCATCCAGAAGATAGCTTAATGAGGCTGTCACCTTGATAAACACCTTTATATTTCTTATATTCTAACATAACAGTGGAAGACCCCACTAATGTAACTGATTAAGATAAAGTGACATGAAAGCATCCACTCTGGTCATACCAGGTTGAGGAACCTCAGGAAAAATGTGAAGATGACATGCTGAACATGAGGAAAAAACAAGGTAAAGACAACATAAAAGTCATGTTCTACCCTTTTCCCCTTCTTAATAAAACATTACAAAGGAATTTTTGGATGATTTTGTGCACGGAATTCACCTTAATATGTTGATTAGTCTTTGTCAATTGAGAGATAAAGTATTATACTACATCGAGTATCAATATCATGTCATGATAATAGAAGGGATACAATTTCAAATTGACATAGAATCTCTCATGGGTGCATGGAATCAAAATTTGGAAAAAAAATCAGGATATCTTCAGCATGAATTTCTCAACATACAAGAATAATCATGTTTGATGTTTGAAGATACCTCATATGGTATTCATATTAGGGGATGGGGTGAACATGGAGCGTTGAATTTTACTACACTCCTTAATCAGACAATCCCTCTATGAATGGAATCGTGCAATGTCATTCCTTCATGTAGGATTAAACAAAAATACTTTGTTGAAAACTGATGATATGATCAACAAATGCAGGCCCCATCAGCTCTCACTGATGTCAGGTGAGAAGATATCAATCCATTGAAATAATTTTTCATCAATAATCTGAAAGAATTGATCATGCCTCCCACAAAATGGAATTCAATCATCAAATAGTGAAAATGTTATAGATAGCATAAAGGTATTAAGATTAATGGGATTCATGTTAAAACAAAATGATTCACTCAGACCTTGTTTTAATAAAACTCTAAAAATTTAGAAGGGCATCCATGATAGTATTAGCCACAAAAAATCCAAGAGCAACCCTAGCCCATAATGTTGGGGGATAATTTACCACAATCTTTGAGGTCAGTAAAATAGGTTTGAATAGTTCATGAAATAGAATGGGAACAACCTCAACATATAGGGATAATGAATTTTTCACATCAACAACCTCCTCCTCTGAATAATTAAATCTTATCCTGATTAAAAGAAACATCATAGAATTAATCGTCCATGCTTGTCCCATCACATGATTCAGTACCCCCGTTAAGGGACCACACAAATAAATATTCTGGTGATTCCTTTCAATTTACCCATCCTCCAAATTTCTCCAAGAGAGTTTCCAAAGGGGGGGACAAGGCCTCGTGGGGGATGCAAGAAAAGGAGACCTCATAAGAGAACTAATGAAATGACTTAAATGTGATATTAATCTGGGAATGTCATCAACAATGACCCTAGAGATCATACAGAACATGAGGTGAATACAGATGAGTTTTGGGAGGATGTTCTGATTCATAGTACAATACACACCAAAACTATTGAAGTATGTGTGCATACCCAATACCAAAAAGATTCCCATGAATTTGTAAAATACCCTAATCAATCATCTATTACCTCGTCAAAGAGCTTCCAAAAAAGAAAAGTGTAAAGTTAGGATTATTCCTCACCTACCTCCTAAAGATGTTGGACACCTTATACTTGATGAAATATTTTCTCAACAATAGGAAGAGACAAAATAATTCAGGAGACTCAATCTAGAACCACTCTAAGGAAGTCTTCCTATTGGATATGTTCTACTAATATAACCACTACATGCACTCCCAACTGGCACACATCAACAAAGAGGGTATTCCAAAACAATTAAAGTTGATCTAGGACATCCACTCAACATGGGGTAGCAACAAACCATATACATGGACCCCATAATAGAAAATTGTGAATTCCCTCTATTGGGTGTACAATAAGAAAATATCCAAGAACATCCTTATAGGTATTCCCCTATAGGTTTCCCATGGTAGATACCATTTGTACCACCATAGAAGGCCTAATTAGCTACCTCCAATGATCAAGATTCTACTCATACATACATTCCTCAAGGGATCTTGAATACAATTGTGTCACTAACAACTTGATTAGAAAAAATGGATGAATGACATGTGCTGGTACAATAAGAGAATAAGACTTACCCCGAATGGGTTGATCTGACTCATCCACCGTCAAACTTCAGGAATCCTATATTTCCCATTTTCAATGGTTTGAGGGAGCCAGATAAGCACATGAAACATTTCATGTCCCACTATGATCCCATTATGGGGAACCCTAAATAATAAGAGTCAGCAAGACTTAGGTGATCTGTTCAACCACTGCAAGGACCATCCTTTGTTTGGTATACAAGCTTCCCAGATCATTATATTATGGGGTGGGAAGATCTCCTTCATAATTTTCTCTTCCAATTCATCATGAAATTATAGAATAAAACATTCCTTGACCTCTACAACTACTAACAATGGGAGAATGAGATGGTATATGATTTCATTTCCTGGTGGAAAGTGTTGAAATACTCATTAAACCTTCAACTTCCTTAGGAAGAATAGTTTACCATATGTATAGTGAATCTTAGTGATGATTTTTGCATTCCAATCATCCTGGTGAAATACATAGGAGGGTTTCGGGACCATTCCATGATTTTCTAATGATTAGAATACTCTATTATAAAAACAAATTATATGTCCTAGGTAATTGATTTAGCTCATGGAAAGGGAATGAGGAAATATGAGGCTTCCATTGTTACACATAATTAAACCCCCACACCCACACCTATTGAAAAGCCTGAAACATATCATGTGGTTTAGCCTCCAGAGTGTTAGAAACAATTCCTACCTCGGCAAGATGATCAATGAGATTGAAGACAAAACCAGTTTGAAAAGATGAAGAATAAGGATTATTCTTTTTAGAATGACCATGTACTTGGCTAATTTATCTTCACATTGGAAAATAACTTGATGAAGTTTCCAAATCCAATAAGCCTGGTAAGGATGGTGAAGAAGATCTACTGAACTATTTATCTATATATAGTGGATTGTTGAAAAAAACCAGAATGTGTTGTTTTAAAATATGTCCTACAAAATATGGTGTAATCTAGGAAAGTGAAGCTGGGAAAGACACATGTGCAAGAGTAATGTGTTTTTTCCACTAATCCAGAGGAGGAGGAGAATGAATGAAAGGATGTTAACAGCAAGAGTACACATAATTTGAATCATTAGATTTTCATAAAAATGATCGACCAAACTCATTGTATCCTCTTTACATAGTTTCAATAGATGAATATGCCCCATCCTCTTCCACTACAACACACCTGACTCCATCGTAAGACCAGTCATGTAAAAACCAATTTTCTAGAAAAATTACATGGAAGAAAGAGAAATAAGAAAACATAGAAATATTATCATGTTCCAAGGCCATGTTGAGATTTTATTTTATTGTAATTCAGGACTATAGTCCCCAAATAATAGTCATTTCCCCTACTAAATGGTAAAAAAGAGTTGACTACCATACAAAATATCCATCAAATGAGGAGTTGATATTCTATTCCTATAATAATATTCACCTAAGGGATCTCTTATCATATGATGCGTTTCACAAGGAACCCAAATTCCCTACACTTGATAGGGGAAATAGGGGAAGAGTCCATTATATTTGAGGAGACATTGAAAGATTAATTCATTTAAGGAGTCACTATACTAATTGTGTGCCTGATCGAACTGTCTAGTTAGCTCAGGAGGAGAAAGGAAGATCCCAAACACATTATATTATTGGACCCGACATAATCATCATGTGAAATTAGCTAGAGGATATCTCATCATGCTATCAGCCTTAACATACAAATAAATTTATTAGACTTAATCCATTGATAGTATAATCACCTTTATCTCCTATTCAATGGGATAATCCATCTACATCAAGTACTTCAATTCCTAATGAACCTGAAAAAGTGCATCCCCATCATAGGAATAATAATACATTTTGAATAGAAGTATTATATTTGGAATTAATTAGCCTTAGTACCAGACAATTTTTCAATATTGTATTCCTTGAGACTATCTAAAGACCTCCAAGAAGCACTCATAGAGACCATCTCAAGCCCTTCGGAATTTGAAGTTGATGTTGCTGCTTCCGAAGAATATCATGAAGATAATGACCCTGTAGAATACCACACAATCATCTCTTTTATAGACTAGGATAGGGATTCCATTATACAAGGACATATTAGGCCATTTTATATATCTGGTATGATATATGACATTGATATCCAATGATAATTCATTGAAAACAGTGAATGAGCCACCCTCATGCTGATTTGAACACTTCATCAATTGAGTTTCAAAGAATATCACATGCCACCTCCACTTTAATGCTACAAGGTTATGAAAAGAATGACCAAAACCTCTTAGAGAAATGAAAATCAAGACTCAATTTAAGTATCACTTGTCTAACTCATAATTCATGGTGATTCGGCAATATATAGCCTTAAACATTCTGCTAGGAAGACATTGGCTACATTAGTAAGTGGTTATCCCCTATTAAAACTAGTAGTTCCTCAAATATTGTATCAATGGTCAAATTAAAACATTTCACAGAGAAAAATACCCATTTAAATATAATGAATCATAGTACATTGATGTAGGATTCTACTATATGGAAGGGAAATAGTCTATGATTGATGATGCCACTATAATTAATTCCTAGAATTGTCTTATGATCATTCCAACTAATTATTTAAATAATTAGAGTGTAGAGTACATGATTATGATAAACCAAATTGAAATTATGGTTCGAAATTAGAGAACACATCCAGTGAAATCTATCATATCAGTCATCAGAACTGAACCCGACAGCACTGGAGAAGCTATAAACTCTCTAATTAGTAATGAAATCCCAGATGGAAATTCCTTCACTGAATCTGCTAAGATTAAAAAAATTACATGTCTCATCATCTAGGATTGAATAGTTTGTTATAATAATTGGAGAAAATGAATATTCTCATTCTCAGTCCCTCATCTCCCATTCAGAGCCCCAAAAAGGCCCCGCTCTATCAATTAAGTCTGGTGTAGTTTCTTTCTCTTATGATTTTCCAAAATGTAGACTCATCCACTAACTATGATAAATTTTATTCATCACCTAATTCCAATGTAGAGGAAGAAGTGGTAAATTAGGAAAAGATTAAGAAGAGGAAGACCTTTGAGATTCCCCTCTATCATTTGGGGAATAAGTCTCCACTACTATGAATGAACTTAGAGAAATAAATCTGGCAATAGTGGAAGATCTACGACCCACTATGATAAGTGAATCCATGAAATATGAATAAAAATATGTATATACCTCTTTATTGAAGTATAAAAAATATGTTTTCACCTAGAATTACACCGAGATACTAGGGCCTAATCCCATTTTGGCCACCCACCACATGGGTTTACCGGAAAACCACTGAACATACAAACAGGAAGCTTGAAGGACACACCCAAATAATGCCTCCAAAATTTAGGATAAAGTGTAAAAAATAATCATTGAAAAATTAAAACTAGAAGATCATTATCCAAAATGGATACCCAATATCATCTGAGTAAAGAAAAAAAGGGTAAATTAGGGACTTTATAAACTTCATAGATCTCAACTAGCACTCTATGAAAGACGAATTCCTAGTTCCAATCACTGAATTATTTATTGATAAGACTATTGGTTATTAGTTCATATCCTTAATATAAGGCTATGTAGGTTACATCCAAATTCTTATGGCCCCATATGATGAAGAATCCACCACCTTCAGGTCCCACACGGAGTATTCTACTATCGGGTAATGCCCTTTGTCTTGAAAAATGTTGGTGCCACACACAAACATTCCATGTAACGCATATTAAAACCCTTCATGGGGAAGTTTTTAGAATGTTACATTGATGATCTAGTGATTATGTACCAACAAAATTCTGATCACTTAAAAGATCTTGAGGCTATATTCCACAATCTATGATAAAATACCCTAAAAATGAATCCCTTAAAATATGCTTTTGAGTAACCTCTTGAATATTTCTCAGCATCATCATAATCCATCATGGCATTGAATTTGACCATGAAAAGATAAAAAATATACTTATAATGTTGCCTCTTAGAAATCTTAAAGAGTTTAGAGGAATTTAAGGACAGTTGTACTATATCCAATGATATATCAAACCTCATAGGCAAGTGTTTTCGCGTCACTAAATTGATGAAGAAAGGGATTGCGTATTAGTGTATTGATGACTATCTGGACACACTCAATAGTGTTAAGAAATATTTATTGAGACCAGTAGTATTAATTCAACCCATTATAGGGAATCCGTTCATTTTGTATTTAATAGCTCAAGAGTGGTAACTTGGTGTTTTAATCAAAAAAAGAAAAACACCAACAAAAAAAATCTATTTGTTATCTTAGTTGAACCACGACCAACGATGAGACTCATTATTCGAATACCAAGAAGGGATGCATGGTGTTAATATTCACTGTTCGGAAAATGAGGCACTACTTGCAACACTATGATGTCTAATTGGTCTCTCACAATAATCAGCTCAAATATATCCTCATCCAAACTATTTTGATAGTATTTTTAGAACAATGGGCGGTTATTTTGTAGTATTTTGACATATAGTTCATGCCTCAGAAAATAGTAAAAGGATTGGCATTGACATATTTTCTTATAGTGCACCCTTATGAAGAAATGATGTTATTAAATATTGAATTTCTTTATGAAGATATATTTTCAATTCAAGATAGACCAAAACATGGGAAATGTATTTTGATGGCTTCTCTATGTGCCAAGAAGGGAAGAGATTGGAAGACCCTATGCTCAAAAATTTCAGGTTAGGAACTGTGTTCATATCTCCATCAAATTCCATCTCACCTTACTGCGTACTATTGTTAGAAGGATGAAAAAATAATGAGGCTAAATATCAGGACCTCATTGTAGGCCTAGAGATAGCACATCAAAAAACAATGGACCACCTAGAGGTGAAATGTGAATTAGGGTTAGTAATTAAATAGATCAACAAGGACTATGACATTAGAACTGAAAAGATAACCCCCTTTATTAACTATGTATATGGGTTAATGGAAGAATTACCATTGTATCCAATGTTGAATCATGTCCCATGATCACAGAATACCCAAGAAAATGCAATGGAAAATATTTCTATGGCTTTGGAAGATGCAAATATGTATGAAA
Source organism: Viscum album (assembly GCA_963277665.1). Taxonomy (NCBI): domain Eukaryota; kingdom Viridiplantae; phylum Streptophyta; class Magnoliopsida; order Santalales; family Viscaceae; genus Viscum; species Viscum album. The sequence continues at coordinate 1,316,854,984 of OY728165.1, read as the reverse complement.
TGGTCATTAGCATTGCACATAACTGAATGCTCTCACATTTTTTTTCAAGTAAAAATGGATGAGACTAATGACGTCAGCCTATCACTATACAATATGGTACTACCACTAGTTGGATAATTCCAATCCTAGAATACCTCTAGAATAGAGTACTCCCACCAGACAGATATGGGATAGAAAAAAATCATACGATGAGAAACCAACATCACTCTTTATGATGACCCAAATCACAAGAAATTTATATACAAACTAGGAATTGATGAAGTCCTTATAAGATGTATCAATGGGGAAGAAACTGATTCAATCATGAAATAAGTACACATGGGAGCCTACAGTCTCCACCAGTCAGGATACAAGATTTCTGACCCAATATGATGGATTGGATACTTCTGGCCTTCAATGACATAGGATAACACATAATTCAACAAGAATTTTCATTACTTCCAAGTTCATGACATATTCATCCATCAACCCCCAAAGTTACAATATACATCCAAATAAAATGGTCTATTTTCTATATGGGGTATGGATGTTGTGGGGTCTTACCCTCTAGTTACGACCAAGGAGTTCAAATAAATATTTAATATTACTAATTTCTTCTCTGAATGGGATAAGGAAATACCCCTAAAATAAGTCGGGTCCAAAAGTAGTGTTAGCTTCATAAAAGTAAAAAATCATTACCATATTTGGTTTCCTTCATACTATACTAATAGAAAACAACACCAATTACAATTATGCTAAGATGGAGAAGCTGTATCATGAGTAAAATATGAAATCTAACCATTCATCCAGGTATCATGAAGTGTCTAATGGAACAATAGAGGCCTTCAATAAGACCCAATAAAAAATACTCCAATTGATGGTGAACATGGATAATAATTATTGACCCAATAAAATCATTCATACCTTTTGGGCCTACCATACCACACCTCGTTCTAACATGATATTAACCCCGTATTCACTTGTATATCGAATATAAGTTATTATTTCCATTGTGTTTAAATTTCCATCACTCCATGTTTCCATCTATGATCAGTTATACATAGATGAGGAATCCAAAAAATGACTAGATTAACTAGAGTGAATCAGTGAGAGATGATTCAACACCTTTCATCATTTGGAGGTCCATTAAATCTAATAACGTGGGATTTTAACAAGAAGGTATTCCTTTATTAATTCCTCCAAGGAGAACTGGTGATGGTCCTTAAAACTTAGTGATACTAGGTAAGAATCCTATAATACTTGAGATGAAGTGGGGAATAACATATTCAATACATTATTTACACTCTAATGGAGATTATTACATGGTTTTCATGGATGTAAAAACCATTACGGGCCCAACCAATGTGTGGTTTATCAAAAATTACTTCATTTAACAGCATCCAACACTTCTCAACTGCATGGGATTAATCTCTGTAGTTGGTTATTATAACATGAATTTAAAATGAAAGACTGTCATCCTAAAAGGAATACGTTAAATTGTGCAACACAATGTAGTCCAAGCCTATAAGGATTTGAACTACATAACATGTCTTCCACGAAGAAATACATTTCACTACAAAAGACCATATAGTCCAAGACTAAAAGACATTAAACTATGTATAATTTTACCCCAAAAGAAATAAATTAATCTAAAAAAATCCATAAAGTCCCAGTTATAAGGATTTAATCTATGTATCATGTCATCCAAACTATATTATTTTAAACTCTATGGTATATATATCAGCTGAATGATGTTAAATTGCATAGTTGGTCTTTTTCGGATGACTATAAAAAATCATGACATATCATCCATGTCACAAGAAGATAAATTTCAAGACACACATGTACCAACATCAAAATTTTAAACCATATAATAACATCCTCTCTGCATGATGTAAAAATGCATGGTTCACATCCTTATTTCACAATGTAAAATTGATCAATATTTCGATCCATGTTTGATTAGATCATAATCTACGGTGTTGGTCTCCCACCATACATCAATTAAAGAACTACATAGGGCATGATTATAATATAAAGATATATGTAGTGAGTCCTAGACCACACATCTTGGGCCTATCCATCATTATGGAATACATCAATATCCCCTTTCCCAACACAAAAACTTGACTCATGTGAGGAACTATTCTTCAAGAAATACCTATGGATTGATTCATTTTCCAAAAAGATACATATTAACAAATGTTTCCTATATATTGGTTTTTCCCCAATACCACATCCATTTCACTTCATGTGGCCAATGTCCTTACCACAAAAATTCATGGATAAAATCCCAGTTTCATGATTATATACAACACGATCTTTCCAAGAACTACATGTGTCTTTATTCTCATGTAACACAATACATAGCGATGCCCAAATTTCCAAAATTGGTCCCACCTATAAGATTTGCACTCATTCACGTTGGGTTATATTATTCCTCCCCAGATTATGTTAAACTATATGGGATATTAGAACTATGTATGGATTGATTCTTATTCTATGGAGATACAAAGTAATGTACAATTATTACATTCTAGTCTATCCATACAAAATATAATTTCCCCTATACATTAGATGTGTTTTCATTTTGTGGTGGAAGAAACCTTTACCACTCATTTCTTCCCACATCTAGAATGGATGATGTGGGATTAGGAGTGTTAGTAATAGAGTTCCCTTTATAAGTAAGACATATCATTTTACATCAGAGATATCATGGTCATGGTTGCATGGAATTAAAAGGAACACCCTATGTCTTTAATGCATGACTTTAAACTACATGGATTCCTCAAGAATTACACGTGTCATTATTCTCATTCCAATGAAATATGTAGTGATGTTCAAATATTCAATCCTAGTCCCATCCACAACAAAATATGGTAAATTCCCCCACTCTCCAATGTACGTTACAAATCTACCTAAGAGGATTCAATATGGTGTCTATCCCCAAGGGTGAGATCGTATTCAATGACCCCTTTTTTTCCACTCATGGACTCAATCAGTGTGGAAGTTATTTTTTTAGAACTATAAGTGAATTGATTCTTATTACAAAAAGATAACTAGTGATAACTAGGTCCTATTCCCTGGTCCCCCTAAAATATTCTTTTTTCACATAGATTCAATTTCATCATTACTGCATGAAATTAAAATGCATGATTTATATCCTTTCCACAATACTCTAAATGGAATTGTTCCATAAGAACTACGTGTGAATTGATTCACACTGTAATGTGATATGTAGTGACACATAGAACTTATTTCATAGTAAAAACCATGGAATAAACATATAATTCCCCCTTCATACATAAAAATAATAATACATGTTGGATCAATTAATTTGGGTTTTTTCATTCAAGGGTTCACCAAGGAAACAAAGATGTCCCCTCTAACGTACGAGTCATATCTATGTAAATGGGATATTCAATTCATGGAAAATGATTATCCAAATTCATCTGTTAATCTTGTACTATTACATCAACATGTTATACTCATAATCTTGGAAACATTCAAATATTTATAATTTTTCTCCAGCTACTGGTTATCAATTTTCTAATACATGAGGAATCCTTTGTCTGAATATGTTGTAACATGAACTAGTTGTTTTTTCATAAAGTCACCCACATAAAGAGAATTCCATCCAAAGGATAAAATTGTTTGACTATATAGTATCACACCCTATTTGGGTTTTCATAATATCACCCACAAAAATAGGGTTTCCAACTAGTGGTAATTTCTCTATCGGGAGAAGCCTCTTCTATTTCCATAAGCTTTGATGACATTATGTTGGAACCTGATTTTAAAATTTGATCCATGGTAATTCCCTACATAATTGTACCATATCATTTATACTCATCCAAGGCCCCCAAGATTGTGGTTTACAATTTCCACCATCTTGTACTAAGTTTTCTAGAATGGTCTTGGTCCTATAGGCCATATATTACCTATTATTTCCAAAATTATATGGTCCAAGTTGTATGACCTAAAACTACATGAATCATATTAACCATGTTTGGTCTAGACCTCTATAATAATATTTTCCCGTCATTATTGAGTAATCTTGACTTGGAATGATCCTCTCATATTCATGTAATATCCTTCCACAAACAAAACTCTATATATAGGAAAATAAAAAAATCCATAAACAGTATTCGACCATCAATACTGGAATGTAAAAGTTCCAGAGAACTCCTTTTTGAATATGTTGTAACATTCCCTAGTTTTATTTTTACATGTCACCTTGATAAAGGGAATGTGAGCTAGAGGATTCCACTATTTGATTTTGTTGTACAATTCCCCCATGGGATTTGCATAATGTTATCCAAAAAATGGTTTTTCAATTAGTGATAACTTCATACATAGGAGAGATACCCTCTATCCCCATAAGCCCTTTTCTTCATACCACTATTTGGATATAGGGATCCCTAGATTAAATCTTACAACATTCCCCTCCTCATACTTAAAAGTGATGGTGCCTTCCCAAAATGATTACTGTGAAAGGGGATAATTATTAACCTTTCGATCAAAGCTAATGGACCTTAAATTATAGCCCCCAATGTCCTTGTTGTATGACATTAAGCAACATAAAAAATGTCCTTTTTCTACAACATTAAACTACATAGCATGCCATTCTATCCATGAGAAACTAAAATATACAATAACATTCTCACTGTACGATGCTAAACTACAAAATATATATCTTAATTGCATGATATTAAACTCCAAGATTTCTCAAGCCTTGTAAAAAGAGGACTTCCCTTTAACACCAGTCATTTAAAAAAAATGTACCCTCCTCTACACAAGAAAAATTTGTGTAGGATCTGATTCCCATTCATGGATAATGTGAATATATATACTATTATCATTCTCATATTCCTTCCCATGGAAAACCACCCTTTGTGGTCTTGAGAAATATAGAGTATCACAAACTCCACAACCATGTGTTGTATAACATCACAATTCCTGAGAACTCTTATATTTGACTATGTAGTAAGATTCCCATTCATATTATTATAAATCACCCACAAAATGGGAAATCATCTAGAGGATGACACTATTTGACTACATAGTAACACTCCCAAGTCAGCTTTGTAAAAATTCACTGATAAAATCAGTTTTTTCAATAAGCGTTAATTTTATCCATTGGAGAGGACTCATTTATTCCCATTTCCCCTTAAAATAATGTTATATAAACTTCTTTTTTGAATCAGTTTTGTATTCATTTCTCACATAATTGTCTTATATTATGTTTTATATTCAGAAATCACAAAATCATGACTCAAAATTCCCCTTCAGGTATCTGAAGAATATCAAAAAATTCTTATCCCACAAGACTTTTTTGGGAAATAATTTTGAAAAACATAGTCAAGGATTATTGACCTAAAACACCAGTCTCTTTAGTATAGTTTTATGGAATTGAAACTACCAGAAAAAGAGACATAGTACTTGCCAGGTTGAAAACCCACAAAGGGAACTCTGAACAAAAGTCGAGTCTCAACTCACTAGGCCTTCGCTCTCTAAGGTTTAGACAAGAACCAATCAAAGGGAAAAAATATAAAAGGAACAAAACTTATTTGTATGATGACCCAAAAAAGGAGGTGTAAGAAAAATCCATCTCTCACCCACTAATTCTACATCGTATTGGGATTATGAAACAATTAGGGGAATAAAAAAAAAGACACAATGTTTTTAGGTTTTTCCATATAACCCTAGAAATAATCATACTATTCTTGTTGAACCCCACAGAGTAGGATGAAATTAGAGAATCTCCCCATTACTATCACTATTGTTACAACTAGCAGACACAAACATATATTTCTATGAAAATCATCTTCAATGTTATGTTATGATCATATTAGGAAAATATAGATGATGACATAGATGATTGGAAACTATATATTTTCATTTATGATGTAAAAATATCATAAGATCATCCATAAAATTGAGTCTATACATAAGAAATTTCAAAATACCATTGAAATAACTCTTTATTTATTAGATATCCTCCTGATCTCCATTAACAGCCTATCAAATCTCGACAAACTAGGAATCCTCAGTCCCCTCGGCCCGATGATGTTTCTCTGTCACATTTGAAATAATTGTTGATACCTAATTTTGAGATCATTCTAGAAATTTATGATGTTATAGATGATCCCCATGAGAAACATCTAGTTCATATTGAAGGTTTGATTTTTGAATGGTCTTTTCATTAATCAATTGTCTAATTTCCTTCAATTTCATTGCATGGTTGTAATTCACCTGATATAATTTATCCCAGAATTCATATGTATTAATGAGAAACATTGTGTGTATGAGGTACCCTTGTATCTAAAGTTCTCACTCCCATTTTTGAATAATATAATTCAAGGTGGCATGAATCATGTGGTAATAAAATCCTCCGTGTACCATCATACTAAATAGGAATGAAAGTTGCTATAGTCATGATGAAATGTCTTCTAAAGGCATCGTAGAGATTGTCATTCATATATCCCTCTAATCAGAAGAATGTGTGATGAGAAATTAATCTTGTGTATCCAATTATGTGTCAGATCCATTATTAGTGGGAGAAATATATTTTTGGTATTCGTGAAAATAGTGAGGCACCATTCTCTGTATCATTCAGAATATTTATATCTCCACACTCTAATATTTTCTAGATTGGCATGGCAGATCCACCCTCAGACCAGGCTAAAGAAGATTATGGAACTAGACAATGGATAAAATGAATTTTAGCATCAAAAGGATATAAAATGGAAGAAATAGTTTATGATTACATTAGTTGGTGACACTCACCTAGTTATAGGTCTGTAGATTGGGTGGATTCCCCCATGATGTTCCTGACCATAGTTGTTCAAACCAAAAACTATTGATAAAGGTCACTCTCATGATTCTACCCAGACCTCACCATGAGAGGCTTATAAAGATCCCCCACCTTTGAATACCCTTGAGTCATTTCTCAATCAATAGTGGGAGTAGGATCAAATTCAATACCCTATTGATTCATCGTTACATCCACATTTTATGTGAAAAATGCTACACAATTCAAACATTAGTGGTTAGGAAATGTGGAATAAAATTTGTTTACATGAATCAAATGACCAACATCCATTCAATTCCCCATTAAATTACTCAAACAGTTCCAAGGAGGAAGAAAGATAAATTTGTTCCAACACTTCTTCAAATGTCATGTCACGATATCTTATTGAATATATTAACACCCCAAGCCCCATGTTAATCTCACTCATGGGGATTCCCAAAATATTAGGCTCAAGACCCAGTGAATCACCCTCATCTAATGATCTGGGACCCCAAAGAGATTCCTTAGGTTCAATAGCAGGGTCATAATCAGTTATCACAGGGCTCCTTGATGTAGGATATGATTCTAAAATATAATATAGAATAAAATCATCAATCGGAATGCAACCCCTTATTATGTACATTTGAAATTAATTGAATCATCCTCACTCTCTATAGTGGAAGGAGCTGCAACAGGGGAAAACAATGTGGTCTCAAACCTTGTCTATTATTCTTCCAAAGGATTCAAATTTTTGGTGGAAGTCTCCATATCATCTGGGACATCCTCTTCAATTCTCAAAAGATTGTATCCAAGACAATAGAGAGAATAATGGAAAGGATATAATTTAACCCCATGCATTATCAGAAATTTTTTTCTGGATAAATTAGAAATATATAATGCCAGGGATATGTGCCATAACTAATGAAGAGTTTAGTTAATGACTTCATTATACATCACTCTTTATTTTTCAATTAATGGAGACTAGTGATAGCCACCTAAGAGATAGGTATAAGATGGGAAAATATATAATCTCCCACTATATCATCCACTATTATCTTTTGGAATGGGTATATCTTTATCATTTTAAGAGATGATTCATTAGTTCCAAGTGGGGTTCAAGTTGGGCCATATTTTAGGTATATAATCTTAGAAAATTTTCCCTCTACACACTGCAAATCTAAATGAACATCCCCTTAGTAACAACTATTTTTTCAAAATTTAATAATGGAATAATAAAATTATAAAACATGGGAAGGATAATTTACATCCTTAGGACTGAAATAGTCTTCCCATTCCTCATAGGATGTCTAGTCGACCCCTTCAACAACACCAAATCACTACATGTCATCCACTAGTCTCATGGAATAGATCTGGTTGTCAGTTTCATAAATAAGCATATCTAATTCTCAAATATAAAACCCCACCACATTGGGATCATCCTCAAATAAAAATAATGGGGGGGGGGGGGTTGTGCATCTCTAATTTCTAGAATCTAAATCCCAACATAAAGAAGTGACCACCCCATTTTTTCTCCAGAAGGCATGATCTACCAAAATTAGACTACCTCCGGTTTTACATATTCAGAAGTTTTCCCATACTTATTTGAAGATGATTCAATGTCCTTTGGTTTCTCTCTCTTTCCTAGATGAATTATGGGAAAATGGAACATGATTTTCCTCCTGACGATGACAGCAGGACTGCCTAAGGCCAATCTTAACTGTCAAAACCACTTTCATCCTAACTATTTGACTAAACCATGCTTGAAATTTTTGGGTGATCTTAGGATATATTCATCTATATTTTTAGGAGGAGATTAATCACATTCTGGAGGGATTGGATACTATCTACACCTCTTTCCACACATAGTAGTTTTTTACATCCCTGGCTCATGACACATCTTATACTAACACTTCCTCAGGGCATGATGAAATCCATTCCCCAACATTCCAAGTGGTCAACCCAGTAGACACATTTTCTAGAGGTAGGTTGAATAATGCTCGAGTTAGCTCCATCATTTTATGCATCCAAATCTATCAAACAAGTATTGGATGCATTTATAATCAAGCATACACTGGAGGATATTTGTTTATTTTACAGAGGCATTTGAATTGGAATGAGAATCTGTATGGAGGATAGGATTCACATATGACCTCACCATATATTTGGGTCTATAAAACACCGTCTCTGAAGAAAATCTTGTTTTATTTCACTTTCTATCCAGATTTTATGTCATATGTAAATTTATGAATAGGTGGGTCTCTATATGAGATCAGATTTTACTCCTTGAATAGGTTTTACCTCATCAAGTCCTTGGTTGGATTCAGGGACAATGGATGAATACTATAAACGGTTGAAGAAATGGATGAAAATAGCCTCAGATAATATTAACGCCACTTAACAAGGAATTAAAACTATAGTGGGCTACAACCATTCCCTAAAATACCTATAAGGTCCATGTGATTATAAATGGGGACTTCCCTACATGAATATGAAATAGGAATTAGTGAATCTTCACTAGGATAAGCGATTCTAACCCTATGTGAAAATTCTCTTACAACTTGGTTGTAATAACAAATGTATGTACCCACACACCACCATTGGTTCCATGTATAATAATAATGTAGACAATTTAACACATAGATAAGAATATATAAAGACTCTACTTTATAGGTATTCTAGATTTGGATTTATACCCACATTGGTCACACACCACTTTTTCCATGGTTGACCAAAATTTTATAGGATCACACCGCATCGTAATCTTTGGACACCCATAGAGAATTTGAAGGTGGGTGCATTCCCATTTGGCTCCATGAAAGAACTTATCCTTCCATTAGTATGGATATCCCCCCTCTGGTGAGGGTATTCCTTAATAATTATTAGAGCTATCATCAACAACTAATACACCAGAATTGGTGTCCTTTTAGTTTTATCTCACATCACCCTTGGTGGGATGAACTCATCATACATCTCTCTAAGGATCAGATACCCAAATACCTTGTGGACACCCCAAAAAATGATACAAAATTCTCTATGAATTAGGTAGAATGAGTTAATTTGTGGGATCCACTATATTATAATCTTGGTAATGAATTCATAGTTCTTGTATAAATATGTCTAGGCCCCCCAAACGGCTTCATAGATACCAAATTCTTTCAACTTGATTGAAAATTAAACAATGGTCTAGTGCACACTGTATGTCCACATCCACTTGGGTCTAACGCCCCTCCTAGATGGAGATCCCAGTCTTCCCTCAAACCCTTCCAGTGGCCTATCTTAGAATCACAAAATGCAGATGGGTAACAGTGATACTTTAATTCAAGCGTGTGAAAATTAAAATCCAGAAAACATTGGTTGTGATGCATGGAACATGCCATGGATAATGTACCTACATTATTGTACATTCCCATGCTTGAGATGTTAGTATTAGTGATCTTTAGTTAGGAATTAAACATGAAAAGAGGATTTTAATTAATTATATCTGATAAGAATACCTCCTTTAGATGTCCATGGCCATAAAATAGACGATAATTACTCTAAGGGTACTCATGATTATACTTCTTTAGATGAATTGCCATATCTTGTAGAGTAGTATCACATATGTAGTTATAGTTTGGACTTGAATATTTTACCATATCCTTGATGTGGTTGCTATATCTTCATAAAAAACACTGACATTTTTAGAATCCATTTATCCTACAAGGAGACCCAATTATTTTCATTCAAAACAAGTCTAGGTTTTGGGATAAAAATTTAGCGACTTGTAAATTTTTAAAATTCATGAGCTTGCATAGAGTATCCAAAAAAATTACCTCGAACATGTCTCTCACCTAAGGGGAAATACACATGTCACTTTCCTAGAAGTTTATATCATGTATTTTTGTGCATACCACGTCTCTAAAAATTGTTCTTTAGAAAAGGAAAATCATAAGGACTATGAAAAATAACAAAACAATGAGACCGTGGTACAAAAGTATGAGGATCATCCCCTGAGACCAAAATATCTATTTATAGACAAGAGAGACCCTTTGAGAAGCCTGCATGCATGACCCACTTATGTGGCTAACACACACAGATAACCTATATGGATGACCTTCACAGATTACATCCATGATCTATAGTCCATTTCATCCCTTTATCTCATGACCAAATCCTCTTATTTCAATTATATCCAATCCTAAGGGGGATGGGGATTTTGTTGAGATTTTATTTTGACACATGGATGAATATTAACTAAAGTGAAATACCATTAAAAAAATAAAATAATAAAAGTGGATAATAATAAAGGTCACACACTTTAGCAGTGGCCCTAAACGTAAGTCCCACCATGTAGCGTCAGTGCGTAGGGTACCTGTAGATCCAGTTGTGCTCTGTAAAACCAGACATCTAGGTCAACCAATAGAATCACACAGGGTACCTACACATTGTCCTATATGGAATACATGTGCAAAACAGACCCTTCACCCAGGGTCCCATATTTTCCTATAAATAGGAACCTAGGGATATTCATTTATAATATGGGAAACCCTAAAGAACTACTGACACTCTCCTTACACTAGTCCTTAATCTAGGACCTCAAAAACCTTATTGGAAGCTCAGAAAAACTTGATAGAAGATGGAACTAAGTAGGGTAACTGAAACAAAATTCCTATTAGGGTATGAAATACAAAACAAAATCATAAGGAACCCTTACCCGCATGGTTGAAGAACACTATCATGAGGTCCCATTCCATAACTAGGGACCTATGCAAGATACTTCTAGGAACACCAATGGATACCAAAGAATCCTTCAGAAAAGCATCATTCTAGTTTTGTATACCATGTGCTATATCAAACAAAGCACCTTTAAATTGTGTAGGCCTACCTAGGTGAATCTAGTCAAATATGTGGAACCCTATACTTCTCGAGACCCCCTTGGCTCACATATCCTCTACCCCACCTGATCCACCTCCAAAGCACTATTCTTGGCCACTAATGGTAGGGCCCTTATCTATTGACTCCCTCATCCAAGAGGGACCAAATTAAAACCTCCAACAAAGCCCCTAGACTTGAAAAACCATGGTAAGAGGAACAATAGTGCATATTTTATTTGGGTATGAATTATTTCAGTCAAAGGTGTCCCACACTTATCATACCACATAGGTAGAGTTCTTAGGGTTCATGTGAGTATGCATCCCTTTGGTCACAAGGACCCTAACCCTGGGGGGGGGGGCAGTGTTAGGGAACTCTTGGTATCTGACACTAGGGTTATGACTATGACATTATTTATTTTCCTCTAAGACCATAGGCCTCCCATTCCAGGTGGGGAGGGTGGGAATAAATCTCCTTTAACATGGAATTATATCCTTATTTCTTCCCCTAGGAACTAATTTTAGGGAATCACCCATGAGTATTCCCCTAGCATTTCTTGTAGGAAATTTTATACTTCATACCTTTCTCCTTACCCATACCCATGGACCCTAACCAGATAGATCCCCAAATGTGACTATCATGGTTACCAAAATAAAAGGAGATATGGGCAGTTCAAATCCCCTTCTCTCTCCATTTGGGTCCATGTTACAATAATGGGAGGGATGTGTCATCACCCTGACCTCTTCCACCAGTGAAATGTGGAATGTTTGGTTTGCTGGATCTTCTTCTTCCACTTGTTTCTCACATTCAAGCATGAATAATGTAGTCTTATAGGTTATCCATGATCGTAGAATCTATATAGCTAGATGCATATTTTAGAAGATCATATTATTCTATATCTTCTATCACCCTCTATAAGAGGGCCTCCATAGGCATGGGTCCTCAAGGCCATGTATCCAACCATTGGTAAAATCAGATTGTCTAGTTTCTTGGATCCACCACTTCCTCTTATTTCTCACACCTAGCATGAATCATGTGGGATTATAGATTAGTGGTGATCATGACACTTTCATGACCCCATACCTTTTGGCATCATTCCAAGTGTAATCCCCAATCAACAATTGGACTCCTAATCGGTATATGCCTCAACCATGGCATCACTATCTCAAGGGTCCATAACTCTTGAGGGTATCTATAGGTGTGGGTCCTCAATACCACTAAATCCATCTAAATGGGGACTCATTCCTCTTGATACAATAATTTAGAGGGACTGCATAGGCATGGGTCCCCACAATCGACTACAATGCTTTGATTACTATCCAAATTGGATATGTTGGAATAATCCATATTTTACAAACCCAAAAACCCAAAAAACAACCCTATTATATATAGGATACATTCCAAATATGGTATTATCAGACCTGGGATCCCATATCCCTTCTATTTTCCCTAGGACAGTTTGGCATAAGTCCCACACCAAACTTTTTATAGGAACCTTCGAGCTAGGAATCGTTTCTGCATGACGTTAAACAACATGGTAGAGTCCTTATCACATGAACTTAAAAGGTATGATGTTTCCCATTTATAAGAATAGAACTTCATGGGTTATTATTCCTCTCAAAAGGATATATAAGAAGTCCATCTCATGGGTATTATCCTAAAATCAAAACAACTCCCGTATCCCTAGATGATGACACACTCCATAGTGCCCCACTGCATAGCTCCAAACTAGTATAATAATAATAAATTCAAAAGAATATCTGACCAGTAAAAAAGAGGGTTCCATTGAAGGAGAAACTCATATACATATAGATATATCCATTTATGAATAACCCTAGGTACATACAAATGAATATATGTTCCATACATTCCAATATTTGATTGTTAATTCAAGGATAAACACCATCATACTTGGGAATTATTGAAGGATTCATAAACATATATTAAATCTTTATGAGAGTCCCAAAGTAGGAAATAATCCCCCAAAAGGGTGTGATGAGACAGTTCTCCCATCCTCTCAATTAATGCGAGTTCTCAAGTATCATTGGTCAAGTTACCCAACAATTGTCTGCCATTGCAAAATAGGTCCAAGAATCATCACAAATATGAGAACCATTTGATGTTTCTAGATCCACAAACAAAACCCATTAGAGATTATTTGAAGGTAGTTAACCCAAAATAAATTATTGTAAAAAAATTATCCCCCCAAAATCAATCGTCATGCGACATGACTTTCTAAAAGAAAAAATGTTATACACTATGTATGACCATTTCATGTATCTTAACAAAAATATCCTAGGAGTGATTATCTTGGATATTTGTATAAATATAGGTTAAATTGATTTAATTAATTTTAAGTTAATATGAAATATATACTTTCCTTTTTGACTTTAGTAAATGAATTTATAAATGAAACAAATGAAATGTAAAATATAAAGTATTCTTCACTTGGAACTTTTAATCACATCCGAGTGAATAGACTATTGCACATGAATAATTATGAATTTTAATTGGAATGATAATACATATCATATGATTACTAATTAAATGTAAGGTTAATACAATTTATGGACCTTTTTCATTTTTAATTGAGTGGTCATACATGATCTAGTCTTGGATTTCCAAGGGAAAGCCTTGAGCTCTCATAGGAAACCATCATGATTCAATGAGTCTGTTTCCATGGGATATATCCACCTTATAATTAAATAATAGACTTATTTGTATGTTAATTCTATGGAATAGTATTGAGAACTCACATACTTCATATCTGGTAACTATAAAACCTTGGATTATCTACCTAAATTTAGCTTCATATCATTAGAAAAAGGCTCCTTAGTTTATTACCTTATGATCTAGTAATTATTTACCTACTATTAAATTATACATTTTCTATGGGTACAGTAAGAATCAATTATAGTTTAATTACATGAATTCATCCACTTAATTACACTTCAAACTCCATATAAATGTTTCATATTTTATTATAATGAGTTTACATGACATTATAATGTAAAGGATTATTTAGTTTCTCATTAGATCCTAGACCACTATTATTATTACATGGAAAATCTAATTACATTTCCTAGAATAAAACCAAATTAATGATCACATAACCAAAATATACTAGCATAGGCTGAAGTAGGTATGGTCGGTTAGGCGTCCTATCAGGATCTTGATCAAGACATGGGTTGTATTTATTTTGGTTCTTTTAATTTTATATACTTGAAAAATATTGAATCTTATATTCACTTTTTGGAATATTTATAGAGGACTTTGGTTTTGGACTATTGAGTTTTACTCACACCTTATTCGGAAAACCTATTGGTACCTTGAAAGACTAATTCAATGAAGTTTGGGATACATGCATGTGTTCAACAATTGATTTGTGATATTTGTTAGGATGAGAGCTTGGTAGAAAATAACTGAACTAATTCATGGGTTTCTCAGAGGATAGTTTTTTTAGTTTATTATAAATGTATTATATTATATTTAAGAATCAATGTATTCATGATTTTTCTTTTTTATAGACATGATATCATCATTATTTTATACATGAGTATCCTCAATTTTTATTCGGTATTTATATCTTGATGATTATGATTTAATCTATTCCATTATTATATTATTTCGAATTATAATTATTGTTTATCAATACCACCCCTTTAAAATCTCTTAAAGAGTAACACCCCATGATTTTTGTGAAATGTTTCTCTTCAGATAATTTGAATTCTTCAAAATCTTGTGTTACACACAAGATCAAGTTTAAACAAACATAGAAACATTATTAAAATATTATATGTCAATTATCACCTAGATATTGGATTGGTTGGTATAAAAATTAATATCTAAAATAAAAAAAATCTGGTCTATATATTTATAAAAATAATTCATCATATATTAAATGATCATTAGTAAAAACAAAATTCATTTGAAAATAAATTTTATTTTTCCATGAAAATTTCATTTTATGTAGGAAATGTTTTTTAAATAAATATATTAATCATGATTACTGAAATATTTTAATCAAATGTAAATATAATTTACAATATCAAATGTTTTAAATATTTAAAAACTAATTTCTAAGCATAGGATAAATATAAATCCATTTTTATGCTTAAAAATGTATTTTTTTCTAAAAAAAATATTTTGTCACATTATTCTCTAATAATTTTGAAATTAATTTAATACATTTATAGATATTTAAGTAAAAAAAATAATTTGATAGTTATAATCAAGATATTATTTTTTTAATTAGGAAGCTTTTATTTTTGGTCAATATGTATAATAACCATGGTAAACATTATCTCCTTGGTAAAGGGAAAATCAGGTTAATCTATATTAAAAATAAGTCATAAGGCTATAATTTTTCATCCTAATTCTAATTGGGTGATTCTTATTAAAGCCTTAACACATAAGCTTCTAAATTGAGTTATTTTATTAACATTTGTGTGTGAAAATGATATATATATTATAAAAATAAAATAATGTTACAAAACATCACTCTTTATTTTTTTAATATATCTTATGTGTCCCCATAGGGACATCATTATGTTATGATTGAATCCATGTATATATTGTTATCTTCTTAAATTTATTTTCATAATCGTTTTTTTATTTTTAGTAATTATATAATGTTCTTAATTTCTTAAGCAACCCCTATGTAGTATTTTTCCATATAATAAAAAATTTTAATAAATTATTTTAAAAATATTAAAAGTGATATAATATGAAGGAGTTGTTTGTAAATTTTTATATATATATATATGTCATATTATAGAGGTTTTAAATAATTATATTCTAATTTCCTTTTTTTCATGATGTATTTCAAGTTAGATAAAAGTAATAGTTTCAAAATTAAAAATAATGATATTTTATAAAAATAATATTTTATTAAATTAATTAAAAATAAAACAAATCATGAAATAAGAAATATTTATTATTATATGGACTATAATTTCTCAAATTGGCCACTAATGGTCCAATGGTTAGCTTATTGGAGATAATTAAAACCTTATAATGTTGAAAAAGTGTTTATCATAGTTAAAATTAAAATAGGTTAATTAAGGGTTGATCAAAATGGGAAGGTTTAAAATTAAAGAAAAAAATGTCTAAATTCTATTTTTTGATGAGATTATAACACTATAAATGGTTATATTTGATTATAATTCCATTTGTAGTTATTTTTATTTACAAATAATTTATCAAAATTTATTCTTTTGAAATGTTCCTAAAGTTCCCCCACCTCAATTACAAAATGAAAAAAATCAACCCCCACTTCAAACACCAATTTTATTCTTATACCTCAACCATAATCTTCCAAAATTATATTCTTCACTTACCTAAAAAAATTATATAGGTTCTAGTCTTTCTAAAATAACAACAATAGATCCCTCTGGAGAAGATCTAATGGAGTTGTTTTGAAGAAGAGTTAACCGGCTTAATTGATCAAATTATTCTTATACTAATTATTAAATCCTATAATTCTATGATATTTATCATAAAATAATAAATTTTGTTTCCTAAATTTTCTGAACTGTTAATATGATTGTTTAAACACCATTATACACCCATTTCCCTTCAAACATAAAGAGAATTTATCGCCCTTTTTTACGTACAACCTACCATATCCACATAGAGATACAATTAATTTTTCATCAATAAATTTTATATATGGGTATTATTATGGGTCTAATCTTTATATAATATATATATGAAATATTTATAATTTTTTAATGATAATATAATATCTACATTCTTTAAAATCCAATATTTTGGGAAATGATAACATTGCTTGTTTGTACGTATGAATTAGCATCCCCATGATGTGATATGATTAATTTTTAATTTATATTTCTCATGGACTATAATAAGGATGAATATGATGAATATATATGATATATATAAAATAATAAGGATTTTTGAAATGAAAATAATTATCAAACTTTCTTTGATTCCATCAGTCAAAAAATAGAAAAAATGTTCATGCTTACATCCTACCGTCTCCATAAATGGTGTAATTAATGTTTCAATCTCATATTTTTATGAATGATTGTAAGTATCTATATAATTAATATATATGATGTTTATAAAATTATTAAAATTCATTAAATCAATGGACTATTATATCTCATGAGATAGTAATGGGAAAAAATTTAAATATCTTGATTCGTTATGGGAATCAAGTCAATGTGCGTGATATGTTAGGGGAAATAAGTTGAAGTTCTTAATCTGTTATGAGAAATAAGTAAATTTTCTTGATCTATTATAGGAAACAAGTTTACATGGATGAACCACTATGAGAAGATGTTTTTATTTTCTGATATTTGTCTTGGTATTTATCCTTGACTTATGAAATGGTTTCTATACTTATGATGTGTCCACACAAATTTATGAAATGAACTTATGGTTTGAGATTGAGTTATAATTAATTCCCATTCTTATGATTCATGAATGTTTAAATGTTAATGTTTTATGACATAACTCATTTTTATAATCATTTTCATATTAGGTATGAAAATTGAAAGTTATGGTCAATATGTCATGAACTTATGCATATATTATGCTTTCATATGATCATAAATTGATATGACCCTTGTTTACCCTTACTGAGCATCTGATCTCTCCCTTTTCTCATGTTTCTATTTCTCAGGTAATGAATACTGTTTTTAGTATGGTATGCCTTTAGAGAGTATAATCTGGGATGCTATTTATGGGATATGATGAATATATTTCATAAAAATGATTATTTTATATCAAATCTATAAATACTATAAGACTTTAATGTTATACCACATATCATATTTTCTGGTATATAATATTCATCTAAATAGATGTAATACTTTTGTACAAAAATATTGCGCTGCTATAGTTCATATCAAAGAAGGGTTTAGTCTATATTTGGATATTAGGGTTAATTTTTTTAATGAAAACTATTGGTAATGTTATAATTATAGGATAAAATCCCATTTTTTTATAATGATAATGAATGGCCTATGTTAAAAATAAGGTTTCATAAAAGGAGTTTTCATGATTTAGAAAATATATAAATGATTTTTCATAATTATTTGGTTTTAAACTAGGATTATTGTTTCTTAGACTATATTTTTTGGTTTTAGTCAATGGATTTAATCCAAAGGAATCATGTTAATGGTGACTACGATGGAAAATAAAATGATTATCCACCAGAGAAATCAAATTTTATGGGATCTAGAATATTGAATCTTCATGCTATGATCACAGAAATTTATTATGATATGAATTTTGAAAATTTTCCAAATGATCAATATAGGGAACAATGTACTCATGGATATTTAATGAGGTAACATTAAACTTTATTTAATAGATCTTATGATCCACCAGTGGCTGAGTGATGGATCAACACCATTGAGAAAATATTTTCTATTTTTCAATGCTCGGTGCAAGAAAATGTTTTCATAACTATATATCCTCTAAAAGGTGAAGAAGATAAATGGTGTAATATTATCATGAATTTAAGGAAAAAGTATAAAATTAAATCCATGAAATGGGATTAGTTTTTGAATATATTATCAGTAAATAATTTCTTCTTATTCTACATATAATGATAGAGAATTAATTTATTGAGATAAAGGAAAAGGATGATAAATCCATTAGTACATATGACACAAGTTTTCTGTGGCTTGTGAGGTATGCCTATGGTTTAATTATCAGTACTAAATGTAAAACCGATCGATTATTTGTTGTAATAAAACTATGTCTCTAAAATGAATTAGCAATAAGTGACTTTAATAGCTACAATGAAATCATTCGATGGACACTCAAAGTTGAAATGGAAATCAGAGGTTTTCACTATTATCATAGTTTTTTTAATAAAATAAAGATTGAGTAAAATTAAATCTAGAATAAATCACATGGTTGAAAGAGATTCCAGCTATCTACATACCATAAATGTGGGAATAACATCAAGGTATGTATTTGAATATAACTAAGAGGTTCTATAAATGTTGAATAAAAGTTCATAAATCCCATGAATATCTAAAGGTGATGAATATAATAGTTTATGAAATGGAGTAGAATAAAATTACAATAAATGAACCACCCATAATCCAATTATTCATATGAAATGAGTACATGAATTATTCCAAGAAGTTCATAAATCCAAATATTTTTTATGATTAGCATCAAAAACCTCTTAAGCCCAATGTAAGCGGGATATCTCATATGATAATGACTTTTGATGTGGCTTATAAGAATAACGTGGTGAAATTTACACTTATCACCCACTCTAGATTAATTAATGTATTTTTTTCTTCTAAATGCATCTAGTATTTTATTATAAAATAATTTTATAATGGCATGTCATTATCACCTCAACAATAAGATGCTGAGTTAGCTATGAAATCTTCTAATAGAACAATGGACACATATAAAATATATAGTTACTCTAAAATTTATGTTTTTAGTAATGTACTTTCAAAAGATCTTTTGAATCTCCCTTTAATTTAATTCATTTTGATATTTGGAATGGATTTTCCTTCTCTATATAAATCCCATATCATTTGATTTTTAAGGGATTTAACATTTCATATTCCAAATGAACCTATTATCATTTATCAATGAAAGGATGAATATGAAATTACATTGGAAATTGCTTCCATATTTGGAGTCTTTATTCCTATTTGTGAAGGTTATATATCTCAAATGGTTGGGGAGAAACTCAATATTAGGTATACAACTATTTTACATGATTTTTTAAGTTATTATTATATTTTTCTAGTCTTCAAAAAAATCATGATATTTAGTTCTCAATATAACTCATAACCAATTCTATAAATATTCCCAATAATACTTATAGAATAGAACCAATTGGGTTTAAATAATTGAATGAGGAACTACAATACAATCTTGAAAATGGATTCATTTAGACACATGATTCACCTTGCGATGCAATAGTTCTATTTGTTAAGAAGAAAGATGAATCATTGTGACTCTGCATTTATTATCATAAACACAACAAGATCACTATCTAGAACAAGTTTCCCAACCAAGGTATCGATTCCTTATTTGATCATCTATGTAGATCTCTGCAATTTTTCCATGACTGATCTTTATTATGGATATCTTCAATTGAAGCTTAATAAGGGGGAAATTCCCATAGTGAAATTCTATAAAGTTTATGGAAATAATGAATTTATAGTGATGCCTTTTTTTCTTACTAATAACCCCTTTATCTTCATGGGTTTAAAAATATAATCTTTAAAGATGACCTTGAAAAATTTTTGGTTGTCTTTATAGATTATATTATTTTATATTAAAATAGCAATGAAGAGTATGAAGATCACCATAGGATTTTTAAAGAAGACACTAATGAAGGATTTTCTTTTTGAAAAATTTACCAAGTGTGAATTTAGGCCTATGAATGATTAATTTTTGGGTTATATAATATAATGTTTGGGTATATCAGCAGTTCCTTCAAAGATTAAAGTTATTTTAAAACGACCTACTCTAATCACTGTGATTGAAATATGTATTTTTCTTTTATTGTATGGATATTATTTTAATTTGTAAAATATATATCATGATTACATAATACACTCATCAAGTTTACTCAATATGAAGTTATGTTCATATTGGTAGAGTAATATGAATTGAATTTCAAGGAGATGAATTGAAGGTTGGTCAACACACTTTTTACCACATTACCCTATAGTGAACAATTTTTTGAGATCTATAGTGATGAATCAAATAATTTACCATGTTGTGTTCTTATGAAAAATTATATAGTCATACCCTATACCTCTCTCCAATTAAAGGTTCATGGGAAAAACTACCCAAATCATGATATGGAGTTAGTTGAAGTAATTTTTTTATTAAATATTTAGAGGAAATATATATATAGAGAAAGGTGTGACATATATACTAAGAAAAAAGTTTAAAGTATATATTCAATCAAAAGGAGATGAACATTCCCCAAAGAAGATGGATGAAGCTGATTAATGATTATTACTACTCAATACATTACCACCCAAGGAAAGAAAACTCGGTGGAAGATTAATTTATTTGAAAGGATAATGATAGCATATATATATGTTAAGGACCTCAAAAGATCCAATATTTATGGATTTATAAAGAATGTTTTTGAAATATTAATAGAAGGTGATAACTATTATCTGGATCAAATAAATGTTCAACCATATATCCATGTTAAGAATTAAGAGGTACATAAGTAAGATTTAGAGATGCAAAAGAATGTGAGAAATATTATGAATTTCAAATTTTATTATGATGGAATAATATGGTTTATGAACCATGTATGTGTCCCTCACATTCCAAACATGAAGGGAGAGATTTTGGATGAGGCTAATATTTCACCATTATATATTCATCCTGGATGCACAAAGATGTATAGGGACCTAAAATAGAATTTTTAGTGGGATGGTATAATGTGAGATATTGCATTGTATGTTTCCTTGTGAATGGTTTTTCATCATGTTAAGTATGAGAGAAGGAAGTATATAGGGATGTTACAACCATTAACATACCTAAATGTGAATGGGAAAACATCACCATGGATTTTTTCATCAGACTTCTAAAAATATCTAAAGGAAATAATGCTATATGGGTCACAATCAATCAATTTATAAAGTATTAAAACATAATTTCAATTAAATATGTTTTATATATTGATTATCCTTCAAAAATATAAATTATGGAAGTGTTAAGATATTATGGAGTACCACTTTACATTGTATATTATTGGGATCTAAGGTTAACCTCAATGTTATGTACATGTCTTCAGTAGGCTAATAAAACAATGGTCAGATTCAGTACTACTTATCATCCATAGATAGATGGTTATTTTATGAAGACCATTAAAACTCTATAAGGAATGTTGAGTGATTTCAATATAGATATAAAATTTAGTTCGGATCAAAAACTTCATTTGGTAAATTTTTTATACAATAATATCTTTCAAACCAGTATTCAGATGAAACCATATGAAGCCCTATATGATAAGAAATAAAGAACACCAATATTATAGAATGAAGTTAGAGATATAAATATATTGGGACTTGATCCATCCATATAAGTATAAGATAAAGTTATATCCATTAAATTTTACATAATAGAATCTTAGAGTCAATAAAAAAATTAAGTTAACAATTTTTATAAATATTAAGTGTTTTAAGTCAGTGAAAATGAGTTCATACAAATTTATCAGTGGAATAGTTTGATGGGATTTAGAAATAAAGGAAATTTACTCCCTAATAATATTGGTTCTTTTTAGAATAATGAGTGTATCAAGTTGGTAGCTTTTCTATTGGTGCTTCCACTAAATCTCTCTCATGTTCATGATGTGTTCCATGAATCTCTGTTAAATAAGTACATACCCGATCCTCCATAAGTAATAAACATAAGGGTTGCACTGGTAGATAAATATAATTATTATGAAGAACAACATTTTGAGATTCTTTAATGTAGAGAAAATTTTCTATGAAACAAGACCACTCAACTGGTTAATGTTTTGTTTTGATACCACTAATTTATGGAATATACATGGGAACATGAGGATGTGATGAGGGAGAATTATCCTCATCTATTTGAATCAATGTGATTAATTTTGAGGTAAAATTTCATTTTATATAGGTTATAATGTAATGATTTATTTTTTTTGAAATAATTCTCTTTAAATTATTTTATTTTTTGGATATCTTGTTTTACATGCATGCGAAAGTTTAGGCGGACCACAAAAAATATTGAAATATTATCTATATGTAATTGCCTAGTGGTTGGATTGGAAAGTATGAAAATTAATAGATAAATTATTATAAAATATATGGTCTACAAAATTATTTAATTCATTCATTACATATCAAATTATTATCTTCAAAAATAAAAATTAATTGAAAATAAAAGTGTTGTTTTTTCTGAAAAAAATATTTTGTGCATATAATATATTTTGTATCCATTTTTTAATCCCTATTTTTGAATTATTTTAGTTAAATTTATATATTATTTACTTGATTTTTTTTTATATTTAATAAATATTTTTCTTAGCATAAGATAAGAATAAATCTAGTTCTATGCTTAAAAATGTATTTTTTTCTAAAAAGTATCTTTTCTCAAATTTTAAGAAATTACATTAAAATTATCTTATTATTTTTATAAGTTTTCAATTAGATAAAATGAATTTAATGTTTTTAATTAGGATACTCAAATTTGGTAATTATACCATTTTTATTATTGTTCAATATGAGTAGTAACATTGGTAAAATTTATCACCCCTGTAAAGCGTAAATTGGGTTAATATAGATTAAAAATAAGTGATAAGATCATAATTCTTAGTCCTAATTATTATTTTATGAAATTAATTCAAACCTTAAAACCTAATTTTATAAATTGAGTTATTTAATGGATACTTGACCGTGAAGATTACATATATATTATTGAAATCAAATTAAGTTACAAAATGTCACTCTCTTTGTTTTTCATATCTATTATTTTTTATCATATGAATAAATGTATGTTAGGAATGAATATAAGTGTCTATTTTTATCTTAATAAAATAATTTTTGTGATATTTTTTTTCGTTTTTAGTAATTATATAATGTTCTTAATTATTTAAACAATAAGGATGCAATATTTTTCTTTCTAAAATAAAAAGAAATTATTATTAATATATTATAAGTTATATAATTTGATTGAGTAAATATTTAACATGAATTATCTAGATCATTATTTCATATTATAGATGTATTATATCATTATATTATAACTTCCAATTTGTCTTGATGTATTTAATGTTTAAAAAAATGAATAGTTCCAAAATTGACAATAATGATATTATAAAAGAAAAATATGTTATTAAATTATATTTAAAATCATAAAAATCTTGAAATAATACAAAAATATTATTATATTGTGTAAATTTTCATAAATATTCTATTTATTTTCCAATTATTAACATATATTTAATAATGACAACCTTTTAATATTGAAACTGTTTTTACCATAGTTAAAATTAAAATTTGTTAATTAAGGGTTAATAAAAATGATATGGTTTAAAATCACACCAAATCATGTATAAATTTTATTTTATTATGGTATTAAAACCCTATTCCACATATATTTGAATACATTTTCATTATGAGTAATTTTTATTGAAAACTAATTTATTAGATATTAGACATTTTTGAAATTCCAAAAGTGACCCTAAACTCAATTATAAAAGGATCTCCATCCCTAACCTCATTACACCACATAGACCCTTCAATATCAACAATACTCTAAAAACATATCTTCTCCACTTCCCTTAAAAATTTACATTTCTTATTTTATTCCCAAAAGACCAACCCTAGGTCCATTTAGAGGAGACATAGAGAAGTTGTTTTGAAGATGTTGTAATTGGATTAATTGATCACTTTCCTTTTCTGTTCATATTTACCTCATATAAGTATTTTATATTTATCATAAAATAACAAATAAATATTCCTTAATATCATTATATTTTTTATAATTATTAAAACACCATTATAGTTCATCTTTTCCATCAAAAAAGAATCGAAAGGATCACTTGTACGTATGTATTGTTTACCATCTCCACGTAGCGATATGACTCATTATTCATCATAATATTTTATAGATGGGTATTAATATTGGATTAATAATTATATATTATATTTATGAAATATTTATATTTATGGAATTATTATATCATGTATACCTTCTTACCATCGAATCTTTTTGGAAGAAATAACGTCGATTGTGTATACGTATGGACTACCATCTCCACAATGTGATGTGATTATTTTTTATTTATATTTAGCATGGATGGTATTAAGGATGAATTTTATGACTATTTAGTATATATATGATATTATAATTAGTCTTAAAATTTTATTTTTTATATTTATTTCATTCCATCAATCAAAAAATTGAAATAGAGTTATTGTGTACAACCTACCGTCTCAATGAACAGTGTAATTCAATTTTCAATTTCTAATTATGATGAATGATTATAAATATTTACATAATGAATATATATTAGTTTTATTACATGTTTAAAATTATTGAAATTATTGTACCATGATGAAATTATAAAGACCAAGACTTATGAACCAAAACATGCTTGGAAAACGAAGCAGTTATCAACCACAATAGTGATTTTAATAACGAATTTTCAATAAAAAAGTGATAAGATGTTATAAATAAATCATACATGGTTTTATAAATATGAATACATCTATGTAATAAATGAATAATAAATATATAATTATTATTTAGGAGTTTTGAACATGGAAAAAGAAAAGAGATACTTAAGGTAAGGGATTATTTCACAATGTAATCATTATTCAAGACAGCTAAGGCTTAAGTATCCAATAAAGATTATTTATCTTCCATGTATGGGTTCTATAAAAAGATATAATTTTTTTTATTTTAACTATTATCCTAAAATTATTCAAAGTAAATTTTACCTATGTTGAAAATTTTATATAACAATTTGCAACAAATATTATTTTCATTTTCCGAATGATGTATTTTACTAATTTTTGAAAAAAATATGAAAGCAATGAATTTTAACATGTATGGAATGAATTTAATTTCCTAATATTATAATGCCTCAATTATTTGAAGATTAATTTGTATTTTTAAAATATTATTTTCAATGAAATTTTTTTCTTTTATATGTGTGTGAAATTTAAGAAAAACAGTTTTCAAAATGGAAGGTTAATTTTTCTCAATAATTATTCCAAGTGATCATTAAAAATAATCTTCCATATATAATGAAATCAAAGGATGTTACTTAAGAATTACTGTGGATATGATTTAAAGAAATTATCCTTATTTTTTATCTGTACAGTTTATGTTTATGGTAAAAATAGGAAGTGTTTATGAAACCCATTTATTTTCCATGGGTTATGCTATGATGAAATCATTATGAAACCCATTTATTTTCATGGGTTATGATATAAAGAATGATTTATGATACTGTGGAACATATACAAATGGATTTCATTATGTGAATGGTGGTACCTATATCTCCCTCTAATGCATTGCGTAAAGTATTATATCTCATTAGATAGTTATGGGAAATTAGTCGATGTTGTTGATCCATTATGGGAAACAAGTTGACGTGATTGATATGTTATATAAAACAATTCAAACTCCTTGATTCGTTATTATTAGCAAGTTGATGTTCCTGATGGGTTATGGGAAGCAAGTTGATGTTCTTGATCCACTATAGAAATATGAGTTTATTCTTGATCTAATGGTCTTGGTAGTTATCCTTGACATATGCAATGGTTTCTATACTTATTATGGTGACAAAAACATTTATGAAATTAAATTATTTTCATGATTGAGTTATAATGAATTCACATTATTATGATTTTTTCTTTTTAAATGTTTATGTTTTATTTCCTAACTCTTGTTTACGATTTTTTCATATTGGGTATGAACTTTGTATGTTATAGTCATGATATCATGCCCTTATGATTTTCTTATACGTTTATATTATCATCAATTGATATATCCCCTATTTATCCTTACTAAGAATAAATGCTGAATATTTTCTTATGGTTACTTTCCCTATGTTATGAATGATTTGTTTGGTTGGTTATACCTATGAGGAGTACTATGTGGGAAGATATTTATGAGAGATATTGGTGATCTTTCATAAAATAAGATTATTGTTTATCTAATCTCCAATGACTCTAAACATTTACAGTTCATGTATGGATCATATTTTTATGTATTGAATATTCATCTAAATATATTTATATTTTTTTTATAAAAATATGACTACATTATATAGGAAGTTTATTGTATCTACATCATACCACTGTAGATCCTCACTACTAGTCAGTAGGATTTAGCATACATGGAGGTTCTCTTGAGGCCATGTGGCCAACCAGGTTCTATTAAATATGGGGGAATTAGGTATAGTATGTCACACATTATAGGTTATTATATTTCATTCATTTTACTATTACATGTGGAATGACTTCAGAATAAGTAAAATTTATTACGAATATGTTTGATGAAACATAATTTACATATTAGAGACTGTAGTTTGAAGATCTCAAAATGTAGAAAGATCATTATGCTCATCTATTTGGAAAGAATCCTAAAACAAAAGATAAAGTAGAATGGGGGTGGTTAGAATGTAATGAGGTATACTTTATTTTGAAATATCTTTTATGAAATTTTATTTTCATCATTCGAGAAAATAAAACTACTATAGATGTTATGAAAGTGTTTACTGAAATTTATAAAAACCTAATAGGTTATAAAATGTGTTGGTTTGTTATGTATATTTCTCATCCTGATTTAATTTGATATAATTATAGAATTATATAATATAAATGACTTCAATATGACCCAAGGGATACTCAAATATGTGAAGATATTATTCAAAGATGATGTTTGGGTTTTTCTTCTTCTTTCTTCACATCTAGAGAGCTGGGATGCCATTGAAACAATGGTGAGAAACGCTACTGGGAATGTTGATCTCATGTTTCATGATATTTGAAACATGGAACTAAATAAATATTTCAGGTAGATGAAAATTTTCAAACTATTAATAGGTTCCAACAATACTATAAAATGGGGAAGAATAGTTTATCATACAGACTGTTGAAAGAATAACTATTTAGAGGATTAGTCCCATAGAAGAAATAAAATAAATTACATAGGTTTAGGCCCTATAATATTGATGATTTGGTATATGTTAAATAATAATAAGGACTATATAAATTAGTTAGATGCCTCAAATTTTAGACAAAGAAACCCAGTCATTATAATGGATGAAGGGACCATATTGATACTATGTACGATTATTCCATACGATTCTTGTGTAAAGTCCCGAAAATTCAATATAATTTTTTTAAATTATTTTGGATAATTAAGAGTCTTCAAAAATTGACGGTGCTTGATTCCGAGGCCTGGTGTGCACGGAATGTATTTTTGAACTTTTTTTAAGGTATGTTTAGTAAACGTGTGGGCAACGATTTCTGTCTTTTAAACCGGTGCTCAGAATTGAAATACGAAGAACCATTGAATCCGAAGTGTTGTGATTCTCTTAAGAGATGATTATCTTTGAACACAGTAGGTCGGGAAAAAAAGATAGTTTTACAGACTTTTTGAAAAATAATAAAATAACATAAAAATGTTATTTTATTTTTCTACCAACTGTTGAGAGGTAGTGGCGGGACTGCTGGGTTGTCAAGACATTTAATGTCTTGACTCTTCTTTTGTGTAACCACTCCTCATTTAATTAGTGTGATTCACTAATTACTCAAATTAATGAAACCATTAATTGAAAGGAGAGTGTTAAATCATTAAATCCTCTATTTAATTATTCAAATGTTGGCAAAGAGGAGGATTAATGGATCGTGGGATGATCCTTGATGAAGAACTGAAGAAAGAACATCCCTTCAACGAAGAACAGAGGCTTGAATGATGTTGTTGGAGGAATCGAACCAGGATCAACGAATGTCGGTGGCTTCAAAGAACATAGATTCTCCTTCCACAACCGCGACACCTCCTCCGATTCTGAGGTAGGGGTTTTTTATGTTTAAATTCATCAGAATTTGTTTCTTATCTACGTTCTTGAAAAGCATGATGAATGCGGATCAACCAAAACGAGTTGATCCGCGATTCATATGAAATAGAGGGTGGTTTTTGTGGGAGTATTGAACGGGTTTTATTTTATCTTTTATTATTTAATTACTACTCAGATGATGTGATGCTAACATGGAGGGTGCGAGCCAAACAAAAAAGGCCCGGACCCTCTGCCGCTTCGGTGATTGTCGCGTTCTTCAGGGGTGGATTTTGAATTCAATGAAAAATTTAATCTGGGAGACATGTAGTGACGGAAGCATCTTTAGAGGCCCGTAGGTGCGATCAGAAGGGAATATGAACCACCAGAGCTCACCCAGTGGCCCGCAGAAGTACTGTCGGCTCTCATCGACCGCAGATGGAGGTGGCGCCACAGTGGTATGTAGGGGTGGACAACCCTTGACTGGCCATGTTAGTGGAAGGTGGCACACCGTCACATGATGCGGTGAAGAGTTGTGGCGGAGGGGATCCACACCCTGTGGGTCCCACTGATAGGAGGGCAGTGCCACTTGCCGTTGTCGGTTGAATAACCCGAACGACTTTGCCATTCGGGAAGGGGGCGGCCACCCGGCTGCAGACCGCACCAGCCACCGGGCTAGGTCACCAGGCGGGGTGGGCCAGTCAGCGGACCAGTGGGATGAGCCCGCTGTGGCCCCACCCACATGAGACGGGAAGAACCCGAACCGGGTCGGGTCGATCCGACTAGGTCGGACCGGACCCAGACCCTTTTTGGCCCAGATATACTTAAAAGGCCATATCTCACAAATGAGACATCTGTTTGATAAAACTTCTATGATGCTGGAATCCTTGGAACGAGATGATCCTTTTGAGATAATCCACCTGAGTTTTGGAGAATCTTATAGTATGGCCGGGTTGGATTGAACCTGAATCCAATCGGGTCCTTGGTACCAAAACACTTATAACTCATAGATCGGGCATCTGATTGATGCACCGTCTATCACGTTGGGACCCTTAAAACGTGGAGGTATTTTTTTTCTAATTTGTAGAACTTCATGGAAGTTTAGGCACAAATGATATCTTGAGGAGAAGATTCTACGAAACATAGGTGCACCAAGTGTGGGGAATCCTGTGGTTGGCTGTCAATTGAAGAGAAACCCTGTGTGGATCACCATCATGGAGACCCTGTGTGGATCAACATCATAGAGACCATATGTGGATCAGAATAATAGTGACCCTCTGTGGATCACCATAATATCGACCCTGTGTGGATCAGAATCATAGAGACCCTATGTGGATCAGCATCATAGCAACCTTGTGTGGA
This sequence comes from Viscum album, assembly GCA_963277665.1. NCBI lineage: Eukaryota > Viridiplantae > Streptophyta > Magnoliopsida > Santalales > Viscaceae > Viscum > Viscum album. Next base: position 1,316,824,481 of record OY728165.1, on the reverse strand, counting down.
TCAGCATCCTAGCAACCCTGGGTGGATCAAAAGTGCCCCACCTGAAGAGGACTATCCTTAGAGTGGTCCGTCATGGATCAATTACATTCGACTCTGTGTGGATCGACAATGGAACAAATTCTTCATGGTTTAGTGTGAAACTTCCTAACAGAATAAAATGATATAGCTTAAGACTAATCATATTTATTCCTGATCTCTGAGTTGTATACCTGGTGTGAGATGTCTCTACATTGTGCTTTGTGATTACGGTCATAATTTGTGGTTTATCCTTTATGTAATTCTGGGAGACCTTCAGGGGTCTCGGGGTCCCTAATGGGTATTGTTATACTCACCCTTTCATGGGCTTCTCCCGCACCTTATTGTGTCTTGTGCTGACGACAAATATCTTGGATGAGACTTTAGGGAGTCAGGACCAGGCGATACACGAAGGTGAATAGTTGATGAGGAGAGCTTCAGATACGAGATGTACCTACCATTCAGGTAGGATCCTTGGTGGATGATCTCATGAGATGTTTTGTATTTTAGTTGTATCTTTTCAATTGGGCTTGTATTCCGACTGCTTTACTTTCAGTACACACTTTTACTACTACAATTTTATTACGTGGTTTGCATCTTGTCGTATTCTTGGTCTGTGTGTTTGTAGGTTTAAAGGAAATGCCTCTCAAAATTTAGGAGTATGCCTTTTTGGTGCTAGTCTCCAACCCCTGACCTATGGAAGGCGGGCTTGGGGTAGTCATAGCACGGGCCCCGGGGGACAGGTCGTGACAAAGTGGTATCAGAGGGGTTGGTTCTACTAAATAACTTGGACTCTGATATTTCTAATGGAGTCTATGTTTTCAATGGAGAAAGTGTTAAGTGTATTGAGTTTGAGTTTCAGTTTGGGGAGTACAGTGTTGGTGCGGCGGCCGGTGTATCCATACACCAGAACCCTGAATTCTATTTTTTGACTCGGTACACAAAAACAATAGTTGCATGTGTTTTGAAAATGTTTTTCTATTGATATCTTTTGAGTCATCTCACCTGGTATGACTTATTGATCGTGGTTCCCCTTGATTCTCTTTCAAGATGCCTCCACGCAGACAACCAACCCTGATTCCGATGCGTGACCAGGAGGATGGTCCACAGTGTGATGAGGCTTTAGTATAAGGATTATTTCCTGAGATAGTAACTTCGGGCGGTGTCCCAATGATTCCACTGCCCTTTGGACAATAGTTACTACCGGTTCTACTATTAGAGGACACATATATGCTTAGTTCCTTACATGATTTTCAGTTATAGATACCCCTTAGGTTCTGAGGTGTGCCTGAATCACAGACAGCTTGAGGTGGTGACCAAGTTACCATCTAGCCAGGGAACCATTAGACAAGATGGTGGTCCTAGAAGTGAGCATTCTATGTGGCTCAGTAGGGATATGATAGGGTTTATATTACCCCTATATTAAAATGAGGTGACTTTTTCCCTGGACAGATCTTGAGAACCTTCCTTAGAGAAGGGGGCCTCTTTCTATTTAAAGCTAAGGGGTTGGTGTTCCCAAGAGATTCTACAGTTTGTAAAGGACGACATGTCATTAATTGAGTATTTGTTGATGTGTACTGACCATTCCAGGTACTCGATGAATACGATACGACCAGTGCTTCAAGGTTCGGGCCTCTGAGCGAGACGTGTTTAGGGACATCAGAGCCATCAATATTATTTTTTGCAATCCTACTTATGTTAGGGTGCTAGGTAGAACCTTTGTGGTTGAATGTTTATTGGCTGAGAAGATACATCCAGTGAATGCTAGTAGTGGGAAAGCAGGAAATTGACACTAGTATCAGAGACTTGGGTGTGTAAAATGTTTTAGGGAAAGGAAGTGATAGGGACAGATGAATCAATCAGGAATCAGACGTGGACAAGGAGCTATGAGAGAAGCATGAGTTGGTATACATTTTGACATGTTACAACCACCACCCCAATGTGGTCCCCACTAGGATCAGGGAGCTGGAGGAAAGGGGAAGGAAGTAGCTGCATTCGGTCAAGGAATGTGACCTAAGGGATCCATGAATGATTCTAGGTATGGTCTATGTCTACTACTACCTGCCTTAATTAACAGATATAGGTAATAATCATTCCTTCTTATCACGAATATTGTTCAAGACCTAGAGTTTCCAGTTAAACTATTGACTTGACCCTTATATCTAGAGATACCTATGAAAGGAGACTCAATGAGCACACTTATGCCGACGATGTGATCTAACCCTTGAGGCAAGAGTTTCGGTTGGAAACTCTTAGTGGAAGTGTCGATGCCTTATGACGTTAGTTTGGATATGGACTGGTCATACACAGTCCATCCCAAAATTAACTATTTTAGGAAAAAAGGATGTGGTATATCTATAACATTGTAATGAGGTTTTCCTTGGTCGGAGAAAAAGGAAACCCAGGTAGCATAGGATAAACTCATGCATATGAGGGTGTAGCCGATCACTCTTGAGTCATCCATCCTTAACCTCGTGGCAGTAGGAGTTTTGAGTTTTGAGTTCCCAACAGTAGTGGTAGAGTGTGGGGACATCCTTTCTAAATATGTTTCTAGGATTTCCTCCACATAAGGAGAGGGAATTATGCATTGGATTGTACCCAAGGATGAAACCAATATCTAAAACTTCATATCATATAACTCCCACAGAGCTTCGAGAGTTGAGAGTATAGTAGGGAGAATTTTAGAGGAAGTTCTTAGTAAGACCCAGTGTTTGAAATTATGTATGTATTACTGGAACTTTATCCAAGTGGCTATGGGGAATGGGTACCAACTACCAAAGGATTGATGGGCACATCAGTCAGTTAAAAGGGGGGTATCCTTTCATGTGGATGGAAGGTTTCCCATAGGATTTTCAGCAGTTGAGACAACGATGATCGTTGGAGTTCCACTAGGACTATGAATTCGAGATAGTCTATACTCCAGGGAAGGAGGACGTGGTGGGAGATGTGCTCAGCATGAGGTCTGGTCTGTAGTTGATGAGTGAGGAGACAGAGAATCTAGACGCGTTGCAAATATCGTTCTTGGATAGTGATAGAGCATCTTACCTCCATTCTATGACTATCACTCCCCCACTCCTTCAGCGAGTCTGGGAGGCAGAGCTTGGGGACATGGACTGCAAGGCCCAATGTGCTCAAATATCCTAAGGATATGATCTTGAAGTATTTTCTTAAGGTGGGGAGCATGTTATCCTCTTCATAGGATGCTCTATAGTACCAGTGATTCTACGGGAGGAGGTGTTGAAGGAATTACATACATCCCCTTTAACGGTACATCATTGTGTGGAGAAGATGTACCAGGACCTTCAGCATCAGTACTGGTGGCCAGGAATGAAGAAAACAGTGGCATAGTTCATATCATGATGCCTCACTTTTCAGTAAGTAAAGGCCGAACATTAGGTACCAGCAGGCTTAGATTAGCTAATTGAGGTAACATAGTGGAAGTGGGATGGTATATCCATAGACTTCATGATAGGGCTACCACATATGTCTAGGGGCCATGATTCCATCTAGGTGATCGTTGACCGACTCACCAAGTCGGAAAACTTCCTACCCATCCGAGAGTAGGGACCAGTAGAGTGATTGGGATGCCTCTACGTACAGAAGATTATACGACATCCTGGGGTGTTATCAACAATTTTCTTAGATCGCAACACACATTTTACATCCAGCTTGTGGAAGGGATTACATGAAGAATTTGGGACACAACTACACTTGATCACCGTCTTTTATACTCATATAGGTGGTCAGATAGAGTGGTCCATACATACACTCGAGGACATGATTCATACTTATGTCCTTGATTTTGGCCACAGTTGGGAGGACCACATGACACTAGTGGAGTTCACTTACAACAATAGTTATCACTCCACCATCGACATGAATCCATTTGAGGCCCTATACGGGAGACCTTGTAGATCACCATTATACTGGACATAGCCAGGGGAGTCAGTTCTTATGGGTCTAGAGTTGGTAAAGGCTACCACAGAGAAGGTGAAGATCATACAGGAGAGGATGAAGACTGCACAGAGCTGAAATAATTCTTATGCCAATAGGAGATAGAGAACCTTGGATTTTGAGGAGGGAGACCATGCCTTACTACGGGTCTCACCCCGATGTGGATTACAAAGGTTTGGTCGGGGCGGCAAGCTATCTCCAAGGTTCATTGAACCTTTCCAGATCCTCAAAAGAGTAGGCAAGGTGGCGTACTGTCTAGATCTTCCCCCACAGATGCACCGGGTTCATAATGTTTTCCATGTGTCGCAGATGAGGAGGTACGTGCATGATCCATCACATGTTATCGACTAGGGAGAACTAGACATCAATGATGGGGTGACATTTGAAGAGTTCTCGATAGAGATAGAGGATTGATAGAAGTGGGTCCTTTGTGGGTGTTTTATTACTCTAGTGTGAGTTTTTTGGTAGCATGAGAACCTCTAGAAGAGCACTTGAGAGTGGGAGGCTCAGATACATGCTCAGTACCCCCATTTGTTCCACTAGTTTTGTTGTAGCTTTCAGGGATGAAAATCCCTAAGGTGGGGAGAATGTTAAGACTCAGAAATTCCATATATATTTTTTTTAATTATTTTGGATTATAATGAGTCTGTAAAAATTGAAGACACTTGATTCCGAGTCATGGTGCGCCCGGAACCGATTTTTGGACTTTTTTAAGGTACGTTCAGTAGACGTGTAGGCGGAGATTTCTATCTTTTGAACCGGTGCTCGGAATTGAAATCTGAGGGCACCGTTGAATCTATAGTGCCGAGATTCACCTATGGGAGGCTTAACTTCAATCATAGTAGGTTGAGAGAAAAAGATAGTTTTATATATTTTTTGAAGAATAATAAAATAACATAAAAATGTTATTTTATTTTTCTACCAACTGTTGAGTGGCGGTGGCAGGACCACTGGGTTGTCAATCTATTTAATGGATTGACTCCTCTATTGTGTAAGCACTCCTCATTTAATTAGTTTGATTCATTAATTACTCAAATTAATGAAACAATTAATTGAAATGAGAGTTAAATCCTTAACTCCTCATTTTAATTATTCAAATGTTGGAAAAGAGGAGGATTGGTGGATCATGGGAGAATCCTTGATGAAGAACTGAAGAACAAACTTCCCTCTAATGACGAACGAAGGCTTGAACAACATCATTGGAGGAATCGAATCAAGATCGAAGAATGTCGACATCTTCAACAAACATAGATTCTCTTTCCAAAACCGTGACACCTCCTCCGATTTCGAGGCAGGGGTTTTTTATGTTTAAATTCATGAGAATTTGTCTCTTATCCTCGTTCTTGAAAAGAATGATGAATGAGGATCAACCAAAATGAGTTGATCTGTGATTCGTATGAAATATTGGGTGGTTTTTGTGAGAGTATTCAATGGGTTTTAGTTTATCTTTGATGATTTAATTACTACCCGTATGATATGATGCTAACGTAGAGGGCGCGGGCCAAGCAAACAAGTCCTGGACCCTCCACTGCTTCGGTTTTTGTTGTGTTATTCGGGGTAGGATTTTGTACTCGATGAAAACTTGAATCTGGGAGCCACGTAGGGATGACAACATCCTGGGAGGCCTATAGGTGCGATCGTAAGGGAATACGAACCACCGAAGCTCACCCGCTGGACATAGAAGTTTTTCCCATGTGGCATTGGTGTGGCGAAACCGACAACTGGTGCCAGCGGTGCAGTCAGGCGACGACGGCGGCCGACTCTCACCATGCACGAATGGAGGTGGTGCCCAGAGGCACTACGGTGGTCGGCAGGGGAAACCTGTCATGTTGGCAGAAGGTGGCGTGCCATTGCGCGCTGCTGTGAAGTGCCGCATTGGAGGGGACCCGCACCCTGTGGGTCCCACTGTTAAAAGGTTGGCACCATGTGGTGCCGATGATTAAATAACCCGAATGGATTTTCCATTCGGGAAGGGGGAAACCACTCGGTTGGCGGACCGCACCATCCACTGGGCTGGGTCGCTCGGCAGGCCGCACCCAACTGAGTCGGGTCGGGCAGGTCCGCAGCCCAGTGGGCCGCGCTCGCCTCAGTTTTTCCCACACAAGCCAGCCCAGCCTGTTTAGGCCGGGCTGAGCCAGACCCAGGCTGGGTCAACCCAAAGCAGGTTGGGTTTACCCAAGTCGGGGGGGGGGGGGGTTGGGTCGGTTCGACCGGGTTGGACCAGACCTAGACCCTTCTCGGCACAAATACACTTAAAAGGTTGTATCTCACAAACCAGACGTACGTTTGACGAATTGTCTACGGAGATGGAATCCTTGGAATGATATAGTCCTTTTGAGATACTCCAAATGAGTTTTGGAGAAATTTGGAGTATGATCAAGCTGGATCGAACCCGAATCCAACCGGGACCTCGGTACTAAAACTCTTATAACTCATAGACCGGGCGTCCGATTTACGCACTGTCTGTCGCGTTGGGACCCATAAGACATAGAGGTCCTTTGGGTTTCTACTTTTTGTAACTTTGTGGTAGTTGAGGAATTCCCGATATCTTGAGGAGACGATTCTACGAAACTCAAGTGCACCGAGTGCGGGGAATCCTATGGATGACTTTCAATTGAAGAGCGACCCTATGTGGATCAGCGTCATAGCGACCCTATGTGGATCAGCATCATAGAGAACCTATATGGATCAGAATCTTAGAGACCCTTTGTGGATCAACATCATATCGAACTTATGTGGATCAAAATCATAGAGACCTTATGTGGATCAACATCAAAGCGACCCTATGTGGATCAACATCCCAACAACCCTGGGTGGATCAACATCCCGACGACCAAGGGTGGATCAGCTGTGTGCGGCCCGATGAGGAACAACCATAGAGAGGCCCATCGTGGATCAGCAAAATTTGAACCTGTGTGTATCTACAATGAAACAACTTCATTGTGGTTCAGTGTGAAACTTCCTAACAGAATAAAATGATATAACTTAAGACTAATCATCTTTATTTCTGATCTATGAGTTGTATACCTGGTGTGAGATGGATCTACTTTATGCTGTGTGATTGAGTTCATGCTTTGTGGTTTATCCTTTGTGGAGTTATAGGAGACCTTCGGGGGTGTCGAGGTCCCTACTGGGTATTGTTATACTCACCCCTGCATAGGATTTCCCCGCACCTAGTTGTGTCTTGTGAAGATGATGAGAATTTTGACTGAGACTTTAGGGTGATAGGACCAGGTGGTACATGGAGGTGACTGGTTGATGTGGAAAGCTGTAGAGATTAGTTTTACCTACCTTTCAGGTAGGATCCTTGGTGGACGATCTCAGAAGCTATTTTCTATTTTAGTTGTATCATTTCAGTTGAGCTTGTATTTAGGATGCTTTACTTTCAGTACACACTTTTACTAATATAATTTTACTATGTGGTTTGCATCTTTTCTTGTTCTTGGTCTCTATGTTTGAAGGTTTAAATGAAATTCCTTCCCACTTTCAAGGATATTCATTTTAAGAGCTTGTCGCCAACCCCTGGACTATGGAAGGCGGGCTTGGGGTTGTCACAACATGGGCCCTGAGGGATAGATCGTGGCAAAGTGGTATTATAGGGGCCGGTTCTACCAAATAACTAAGACTCTGATCTTTACAATTGAGTCTATGATTCTAATGGATCAATAGTGTTAAGTGTATTGAGTTTGGGTTTCAGTTTGGGGAGTCCAGTGTTGGTGCGATGGCTGACATATCCATACACCAAAACCCTAAATTCTATTTTCTGACTCGGTACACAAAAACACTAGTTGCATGTGTTTTGAAAATGTTTTTCTATTGATCATTTTTGATTCATCTCACCAGGTATGACTTATTGACCGTGGTTTATCTTGATTCTCTTTAAATATGCCTCCACATAGATAGCCATCCGGGATTCCAATGCGGCGCCATGAGGATGGTCCATAGTGTAATGAGGCTTCAGTTCAAGGACTGTTGCTCGAGATGGTACCTTCAAGATATTTCCTAGCGATACCAATTCCCATTGGTCAGCAGTTACTACTGGTGCTATCAGTAGATGACACATGTAGGCTTAGTGCCTTACACGAGTTTTAAGGACAGATACCCCTCAGGTTCTGAGGTGATCCTGACTCATTGGAGGCTAAGGACTAGCTTGAGGTGGTGATTGAGTTTCCATTTAGCCAGAGAACCATTAGACCAGATGGTGGTCCTAGAAGTGAGCTTTCTATGTGGCTTAGTAGGGTGATGACAAGGTTTAGATTACCCATATCTTATGATTAAGTGACTTTTTCTGTGGACAGAGCTTGAGAACCTTCCTTGGAGAAGGGGGTCTCTTTCCATGAAAAGCTAAGGGGTTTCTCCCCAAGATCATCTATAGTTTTGACAGGACTACATGTTGTTAATTGAGCATTCATCGAGGTTTACTGAACTTTACAATTACTCGATGAATATGATACGACCAGTGCTTCAAGGCTCAGTACTCTGAGTGAGACATGTTTTGGGACATCTGAGCCATCACTATTCCTCTATGCATTACTACTTATGCGAGGGTGCTAGAGAGAACCTTTGTGGTTGAATGTTCTTTGGATGAGCAGATACTGCATGTGAATGTTAGCAGTGGGAAAGTAGGAAACTAACTCCAGTCTCAGAGACTTGGGTGTTTAAAATGTTTTAGGGAGAGGAAGTGATAGGGACAAATGAATCTGCAGGGTAGCAGATGTGGAAGAGGATCTAGGAGATCAGCATGAGGCGGTATACAATTCGACATGTTACAACCACCACCCCAATGTGGTCCCCACTAGGCTCAGGGAGAAAGAGGACAGGGGAAGGGAGTAACTACATTTGATCAAGGAGTGTGACCTAAGGGATCATTGAATGATTTGAGGTATGGTTTGTGTCTACTACTAGCTCCTGTAATTAATAGACATAAGTACTAATAATTCCTTTTTTTCAAGAATATTTTTCAAGACCTATATTTTCCAGTTAAACTATTGACTTGACCCTCATGTTTGGAGATACCTATGAAAGGATATTTGATGATCACACTTATGCCGACTGTTTGATATAACCCTTGAGGTGAGAGTTTCAGTTGGAACCTCTTAGTGGAAGCGTCGAGGCCTTACGATGTTGGTTTGGGTATAGACTTTCCATCCACAGTTCATGCTTAGATTGACTATTTTAGGAAAAAAGGATGTGGTATATCTACAGCGTTGGAATGAGGTTTTCCTTGGTTAGTGAAAAAGGAAACTCATGAAACATAGTCTAAAATCATGCATATAAGGGTGAATCCGATCACTCTTGAGTCGGCCAACCTTACCCTCATGAAAGTAGAATTTTTAATTTTTCAGTTCCCAATAGTAGTGGAAGAGTGTGGGAACATCCTTTCTAAATATTTTTCAAGAATTACCTCCCTATATAGAGAGGGACTTATGCATTGGCTTGTAACTAGGGATGACACCATTATCTACAACTGCATATTGTTTGGGCCTTACAGAGCTCCAGGAGCTAAGAGTATAGTTGGGAGACTTGCAGAAGAAGTGTTTAGTAAGACCCAGTGTTTGAGGGTATGAGTGTATTACCATCACTTTATCTAAGTGGCCATGGATAATGAGTACCCACTACCAAAGGATTGATGGGAACATTAATCAATTAAAAGGGGGCAGCCTTTCACGTGGATGGAAAGGTTCCTGTAGGCTTTTCAGCAGTTGAGACAATGACGATGGTTGGATTTCCACGAGGACTATGACTTCGAGATAGTCAATACTCTGAGGAAGGAGGACATGGTGGAAGACGCGCTCAACCAGAGGTCTGGTCTACAGTTGCTGAGTGATGCGATAGACAAGCTGGCCACATTATAGATATCCTTCATGGATAGTGATTTTTAGGTCCACTAGGATAGATACTCTAGGGGGGGGGGGTGAATCAGGGTATGACAAATTAAAACAACTACCCCTTTTGATCTTGTTTTGTTGTTAGATAAAACCCCCTTCTCTCTCTCATTCCCATTGTAGTGTATGAATGAATCTTAAAGCATGAACAAGACACAACAATTTTACTTGGTTCACCCTCACTGGGCTACAACCAAGGAGCATACAGTAGTGATGTGCCGATGTACCAAATCCATTACAAACGCACAACTTTTTACAAGTTCAAATCTGACTCACTATCCCTCCCGGTTTACAACCATTCACAATTTGAGAACGCACTACTCTCTCAACTGAAGTGATCTCATTGCTTCTTAAAAAGATCCATTCATAGTTTATAGACATGTAAGACTTTTCATTTTCATGAATACATGCATCCTCAACTATTTATAGATGATCTGTTAAAGTGCAACTTTCATCCACTGATGAATAACCCTTTTCCCCTAACCACTGGGAAACACACTTTGAAAATAACTTCGCAAAGCACCCTACTTCGTGAAGCACCCAATTTTGAAAATCTCAAACTAGCCTTTGTGAAGCTTAGGCCATCATAGAGCTCAAACCTTCATAGAGTGACTTCTTTCGTGAAGCTCACTGAGCCAATGCAGAACACACAAATTTCATGAAGCTAGATTAACCACTACAAAGATCCTTCTTTCGCAAAGCACACCGCATTAGAAAACCACATTCGTGATTCGAGAGAAACAAATTTTCCTTGAAAAACTCTCTCTCTATCTCAAGGAGATCGATGATTATTTATAAGTGATTTTACTGACCCACGAACCTTCCATGCGAAGTCAGCGCCACATCCTCTCAAATTGAGAAGCTCTGAAATTTCTGCCGAAATTCTCTCTATATCGTGAAGTACAATGGAAATTTTCAAATCACAGAGCTCATCGTAGTCGCGGAGCATTCTATTAATTCCTTCACGCCTCCATCATAAATCTCCACTCGCAATTCCCTTTCACGGCCGCAATTCTATTCAACTATTTCGTTCATGAAGCTTATCGTAATCATGAAGAACACCGTCAAATTTCTTCATGTCTTCGTGAAATCCACATAAAGAATCCCATCTTCATGAAACTCATACCTTTTCCATATTTTGATGATATCTTCAAGGAAATACATATTTCGAGATGCTCACCAAACTCCAAATTTTAGACCCCAAAAATTTGGCAAACACTGGAAAATTGTGCCACCTTGTATCTGTTCTTTGGTACCACCTCCAGATCTTCTATTCCTTTGTCATGGTTCTTTGTCAACATGGATTGTTAACAAAATCTATAAAACTCTACAATTCACCATGAAAACTGACATTGTCAACAAACAAAAGCAACCCAAAAATACTGCAATGTTACCTTTAGTGAGTTTTCCCAATAATCTCCCCCTTTGGGTTTGTTGACAACTCTTCTCGAAAATATTTTCTACACTTTGATTCCTCACTGAGTCTCCTTCCATCATCTACCATAATTAGCCTATTTCGATTCAGATAGTGACCAATGATTCACTAAACACATACTATAATCTCGCATGAGCAATGCTCGACATGAGAAAAAAGAGTATTATGAAAAGTTCATCAATGAATCACTTCATTTTAGACACCAACTGTTGACACCAAACTGATATCAATTAATAAACTGATACCAATTGTTGATCACTGGAAACCTTCTCACACCATTCCAACATCACCATTATGCTTTTATCACGATCCTTAACTATTGTGATATATATTATTTGATCGATCACTTCTAGAATCATCAGATTTAAAAGTCTCCCCTATCTCATTTCTCTCCCCCAATATCGCTGCTCCACCAAACAGCTTCTCCTCACGTCTTTGACAAAGACATTTTATCCTTTCTTTAGCCATAGTTACTCTCCATTGAGGAGTAACTATTTATCCCCCTTTGTCAACGAACCCAAAGGTTACTCCTCCGTGTCCTGAGACATTGTAAAGAACACAAATTAGAACATTAGAGAAAAGCACACAATACCTCGGGGAGGGGGGGGGGGAAATCCACACTTTTTCAAGTGCTGGGAGTCGACTGAACTCTCAGAGTCAGTCGATGCCTCTCAAAAGCTTCCTTGGGTAAGGACTTCATCAGAATTTCTGCAACCTGTAGTTCTATAGGCACATACTCCAACTTCACAATTCCCTGATCAACCTTCTCCTTGATAAAATGATACTTTATATCAATGTGGTTTGTCCTTGAATGATGGAAGGGATTTTTGATGAAATTTATAGAACTTGAGTTATCACACTGGATTCTAATCGGAGACTTCACTTTAACACCCATGTCATCAAGCTACTGCTTCATCCACAATAACTGTGTGCATACTTGAGTGGCAGTAATATACTTAGCTTCTACGGTGCACAATGAAATGCAATCTTACTTCTTGTATAGCCAATAAATACACAAACCACCAAGATAGAAAGCACCTCTTGATGTTGATTTCCTATCATCTGCTGATCTGGACCAATCTGTATCTGTATATCCCAAAATCTCTTGTTGATATTTTTTGGTATACTTCAAACTAAAATCCACAGTTCCTTTGATATACTGATGTATTCGTTTCACTACGAGCATGTGGCTTTTCTTGGGATTGATTTGATATCGTTCTTGTCACACCCTGAACTATGAGATTATTTTATTTTAATTATTTTCTTGCCTTTATATTTTTTTTTGCTGTTCGGGTTGAGTCTCAGATGATGTTTCTGAGTTTATGTTAAGAAAAATGCGCTTTTTAGGTTCGATGTTGTTGGGAGCATGAGTGGAGCGTGTTTTGGAAACCCCACGCGGCTCCGCCTGGGTAACAGCGCGACCGCCCATTCTCAGAAAATGAAAATAAATGATTTTTTTGTAATTAAAAAAAACTTTAATTGCGTTTTTTAAAATTTTTATTGCTAAGATTTTTATTATTATTAAAATGAAATAAATATTTTTAATATCTTAATTTTTATCATCATGATCTTATTATTAGAATTATTATGTATTACTGTTATTATTAGTAATATTTTTATCACTATTATTTTTGTCCATATAATAATTATTATTATTCCTTTTATTATTATTATTATTAGATTCATTACTATTTAGTTATTAGATGTTAATATATATATATATAAATATATATATATATATAATCTTTTAGTTGTTTTTATTTATTTATTTATATTATTTTATTATTTTTTTTTAACATTTATTTGTAGGATTTCAGACACCCAATCTTCTCCCTCTATCCTCTCCCTTCTTCCCCCCAGCGCGGTGCACCCCTCTGTAGCACCCTGTAGCCCAGCGCTGCTCCCCCTATCCCATATTTCTTCCCTGCACAGTGGCCCGATGTGCCCCATCCTGGTCAGTGGCACACCCCGACACCCTCTCTAGAAGCACACCCTACTCGGCTCCTGTTCGGTCTTCACCATCGCAGTAGCAGCCCATCGCCCTCCTGCTCACACCACCACTGCCCGATGCCCCACCCCCCCCCCATTTCTTCCCCCTTGTTGTGCTCGAGCAGGCTGAGCCACTAGCTGTAGAACTCCCGACGATCCCTCTATCCATGCGGTACGAACCCCACTGCCGCCTCCCTTCTTCTTATCGGCACAACACCCCCCGGCCTTATGCTCCCAATGGCGCAGCCCCTCAGACCTCCTGTTCACCAGCGGCACTTTCCCCCTCAGTCGACCCACCTCCAGCCGCACGGTCCTACTCTATCCAAAACCCCATTCCGGTGAGTTTCCATCCACCAATTAACTCTGACATCTCTCATCTTGTGTGTTCTCCCTTTATTCTATTGTTTTGGGATTTCCCCCTTAGTGAGGTATTGGTTGGACTAAACCCTTGGTGTAGGTTAGTCCGATTTTGATGTTCTTCTTTGAAGGGGGTGTGCAACTTGTCTCTCCTGACCTCTGGAGGTGATTCTTGGTGTTCTCTGTCAAAGGTGAGGTGTTTCGAATCATTCCGAGTTACCGCCGCCATGTGAGGTGAGGGTTTTCTCCTCGCTGCTTGGTTTCACATACCTTAATTAGGGTTTATGTATGTGTTTTGAGTCCTTGATATTTAGTATGTAGGGTGTTGGACTTTATCATGTGGTTTTGGACACGTGTTGTGTAATCGCTTCTTGCTTCCAAAGTTTCATTATCGTCGCACATTGATCTCGAGGTAGGAATTCCCTTACACTTTCCATTTATAATTTAAGAAACTTTAATTCTATGTTTTTCTCACTTAGTATACATGTTAAATATTTTTGTGTAGTTAACTTTAAAGTAGTATTTTTGTGTAAAATTGAGTGTGTTTTTAGGTAGAAATTTGTCATGCCTCTGGATTTGTGTTTTATAAATTGCTCAAAATTTATTAAATTATTTTCGTAGTGAGAATTATAAAACAAGGTATTTCTAGGGTGAGTACCATTTCAAAAATAGTTTTCTTTTGATGAATGGGTTGCGCATTGTGTCGAGTTGTGAATACCAGATGTTTAAAAACATGGTTTGTAAAGTTAAAGAAAGGTTTAACAATTTAAATAAAAGTATGGCATGCAGATTGGTGGTCATAATTAATTGGATGTTAAATTGAAATTGTTTTATTCAACAATGCATGCCTTGTTTTCTTTATAAAATGACCATTTGGATTTTCGGTGTAAAGTGTGATGTAAAATGAATTTTTGGAGTTTATAAATGTATCAGCAGCGTGTGTAACAATGTTTCAGTTCTTTATGTGGTTTTTCAAGTGGTTTGGATTTTACAAAAGTGTGTATTGTGTTTTAGAATGGTTTGGCATTTTATTAAAAATGGTTGGGTCTTGAGTGTGTAGCATAAATATATTAAAAAGAGTTTTATCAATGTTTGGGTGTGATAAATGATGTATTTACACCTCCCTTTGAAATGTGAATTATTTTTATAAATATAGATTGTGATTTGATGCTCAACGACATCTGTTGACTCACCTCTTTTTTTATACTTGCGACATACGAACCTGACATATTGAGAGATTTGTATGAGACGATTAATGCACTGGTAGGTTATGGTACTGACCAGTGGACAATAGTAGGTGGATATTTTTGGGTTTATTTCTATGGGATTTACCCTCAGCCTGCCTGAGAAAGGATGGCTGAGCGTTTTGGAGCGTTAGATTTCATCATATGTGTCATGCTACTGTAGATGGGGTCGCAGGTATTAGTGTCATCTGGATTATTCTTGATCTCTTGGGTTCTCCTATGTCTAGTGGTTTTTAGCTAATGACCTGTTGCTGAGATATTTTCATTGCTATTTCCATTT
This sequence comes from Viscum album, assembly GCA_963277665.1. Lineage (NCBI taxonomy): Eukaryota > Viridiplantae > Streptophyta > Magnoliopsida > Santalales > Viscaceae > Viscum > Viscum album. The sequence continues at coordinate 1,316,809,322 of OY728165.1, read as the reverse complement.
CCCTTTCTATATCTACCTTGGTACCCTTGTGTGGTGTTTTTTCATGAAAAGTGAAATTTTTGTTTTCCTAACTCCTATCATAATGTTTTCAAAAGAAAATGTGTTTCAGACTCTTTTTTTCTGGATTTTCAAATGACTAAGGGTAATGGTTTGTACTTTTTTTTCATGTAAAAATTGTTGAAATGAATATTTTAATATAATGTAGTTCAAACTTAGAATTGATGTTTCTTAATTTTAAAGGCAGTGCATTGGGGATAGATATCGGGATGACCTACTAAGTTTTAATACTCATGCCTATAGTTCTTACCATTTTTAGTATTTGTACAGGCTATATCTTGAGTGTGCTCACCTTGGGAGATGATTGATCGTTGAGTCAGAGAGTGACCCACGAAGTCACATGGAGTTAGTTTGGATGCCAATTTTGGTTAGTTTTATTTTATTTTGTTCCTATTTAGTCATTTTATTTGGTTTATTTATTCTGTGCTACTCTGTATTATTTTTACTACTTTATTTATTTGTATTGGGAGAAATCATTCCCACAACCTCTGTTGATGCCCTGGCGCTTGTCGCCAACCTGGGAGGATCAGTAATGCCTCTCTGGCCATGTTGCGGACTAGATCAGGTGACCGGTTCAGGGTCGACCCGGGTTGGTTCATCACAAAATGGTATCAGAGGAGGTCGGATCTTACCAGACCTTGCTTTTCAGAGTGCCCTTTGTTATTTGGGATGTCAAGGTAGACGGAGTATGATCGTCGGGACTCGAGGGGTAGGTTCCAGAAGAGTATCATGAACTCTTGCTCGTTCTGATCCTCATGTTTCCATGGGAAGTCCGGTTTAATTAGTTTATATGAGTTTTTTTATGGATTGTTTTTCTATTGGGATACGACAAAGGTAGTTGGACTAGTAATCCTCCTAAGCTGCATGGCCTGGAAAGCCATGTGGAGTTCAGGGTATGGTTCTAAAAGGATCTCTGTGTCGGTGATGTGTTTGGAATATGGCCGACAACCATATGGTCAAGTCACTCACCAACAGTAGTTTCCTATTGAGTATTTTTGAGTCTCCTATGACTTCTGAAAGTGGATGGAATTAGAAAAAATTGGTTTTGAAAAAAAAATGGTTGTTTGAAATGACATATTTAATTTACAGATTGTTTTAAAAGAAATGGGATGAATGAATTGCTTTTGAAAAAATGAGGCTGTTTTGTTTTGGCCTTGGTGTTCCTAGGGGTGCTCACATGCATAGTGATACATGGAAATGTGAACATATGTCTGGTATGGCAGATAGATGCTCAGGGTGGCATAGATACATGCATGCAAGTGAGACCATAAAGAATACCAATGATGAGGGTTTAACCCACCAATCTTGTTTTAAATTAAAGTTGTTTTCAAAAGAAAATATTTTATGTTAAGATGACTCTTCTTCTTGTGTTTAGATCCTTTCATATATGCAATGTTTGTTTTTGAGGATTTTATTTGTTAAGTTGGCCTTGATTGGGTTCTTGAATTTTATTGTCTAGTGGTTGACCCCTTGAAGCTTCGATGGGTGATCATAGTTTGGTTGTTCCACCTAATAAGTTTATGCTTGAGTTTCAGAAGCTATATTTACCTCTCTTTTATGGTCAAGAAGACCCTTCCTTAGAGGAGGAGTGGATGTAGAATTTTTAAAGGTAATTTAACCTCATTGAGTTGCTTGAGTCGTTGAAGGTCAAGTTTGCAACCTTCATGCTTGAAGGTTCACCATGAATGTGGTGTAAGTCAGTTTCTCTGAAAAAGCCCCGTCAAGAGCTTACTTGGGAGTTTTTCAAGGCTTTGTTCATTCGTTAGTATTTCTATGAAGAAGAAAGGGTGAGAAAGGGGATGGAGATGTGTTGTCTGTAGCAGGGTGACAGATCCATGTTGGAATATTTCCAGCACTTTGTGGAGCTAGTCCCTTATGATTCAGGGTATTCCACAGATGACCCCATTAAGGCTCTATGCTTCGAGGTGGGTCTCCTTCATGATCTAAAGTCAAAGGAGTCATAGGAAAATCTAACTTATTTTGTCTATGTGGTGAGAAAAGATTTTCATGTCGAAACCGCAATGGTAGGAGTGCTCGAAGTAGTCCTCCCTCCTTCGATCCCTATGAGTAGTGGTGAAGATTCTAGCAAGGAGATGAGGAAGCGATTGAAAGTTGATGGAGCAGGTCATGGAATTAAAAGTAATCAGGATCTTTCACCAACCTCTTTAGATCGATAGATCCTTGTGTGTTATCAGTGTGGAAAGCGGGGTCACAAGAAGCCATTGTGTACAAGTGCTCTGAAGCCCTATCAGGCATGTGGATGCCTGGGTCACTTGCGATGATTCTGTCGGGGCGTTGCTAGGAAGTGTCGCAGAGGAAGTTCTCAGAAGTGATGTGCTATTGGGTTTTTTAGAGTTTCTTATGTAAGTTTCTTCTCAGTGTTAGGGATCTCTTATCATTGCAGTGTACTGATGGTGTTCTGGGTTTTGAAATATGTGGGAATGTCATGTGTCTTTTGATGAACTTTGGTTTTCAATGCCAGTGTAGCTTTTATTTTGAATTCTTGTCTCTTCTTTTGTCAAATCAAAAGATGTATGTTTCTTGTTGCGATTATCATAACCTGACTACAAGGAAGAAGATGCTTCATCCATCAGAGATCTAGCCAAAAAGGCATCAGAGTGAAGCTAGTGTGTAGTCAGGAAACCCGGGGAATTTTAAGGAGTTTGGTTATGGTTGTGCCTCTATCATTGCAGTGAGACAATTTTAATGTTTCTATTGTGGTTTCTCTATCGTTATAAATGTACTCTTGTTGTAAAGAGCATGATGGATTTATCCCTCACTTAATATCAGTAATTATACCTTTTTGGATGTGAGGTGATGATTAGTGGACTTGCATGGACCAACCATGTGGATCAATTGCGAATTTGTTTTGTTTCCATCTCGAAGTGATGAGTTGTGATAAATTATTCATTGTAGTTTCATTGATCCAATCCTATGGCCCTCCCTTTCCGACCATGGGGTTAGGGTTTTTAGTTCATGCAGAGTTGTCAGATCAACTCTTATCCCTTTTGAGCAGGAGTTAATTGTTTAAATGTCCTTACTGTGTTCTTTCTAGCTTGAGTAAGGCCTGGTGCAGGTCTAAGTTGGATTTCCATTTGGTCGCTATTAATTTGGTTCTTTATGGTGGGAAGACCCACCATCTCTTTGGGTTTTCTCTTAAGTCATTATCGGGTACCAGTTGAACTATTATGGTGGGGAGTCCGTTCAGGACCCCCTGCTGATGATCTGTTTTAGGAAATGAGGTTGAGTCCTGATGGTGGTCGATGGAATGTCCTTGGGTTAAGAGGTTGGATCATGTTTGTGTGGAATCCTTAGGTGTTGATCGATCGGCTGGATAGTGTTATGGATTTCCGGGGGCGGAAAGCAATATGGTGCATAGAATTGTCACACCCCAACTCATGAGATTATTTTATTTTAATTATTTTCCTACCTTTATATATATTTTTTGATATTCGGGGTGAGTCTCAGATGAATTTTTTGAGTTTTTGTTAAGAAAAATGCACGTTTTAGGTTCGACGTTGTTGGGAGCATGAGCAGAGTGCGTTTTGGAAACCCCGCACAGCTCTGCCCGGGTAACGGCGCGATCAACCATTCTTAGAAAATGAAAATAAATGATTTTTTTTTGTAATTAAAAAAGTTTAATTGTGTCGTTTAAAATTTTTATTGCTATGATTTTTATTATTATTAAAATGAAATAAATACTTTTAATATCTTAATTTTTATCATCATGATTTTATTATTAGAATTATTTTGTATTACAATTATTATTAGAGCCATTTTTATCACTATTGTTTTTTTCCATATAATAATAATTATTATTCCTTTTATTATTATTATTATTAGATTCATTACTATTTAGTGATTAGATGTTAATATATATATATATAATCTTTTAGTTGTTTTTATTTAATTATTTATTTTTATTAACACTTTTTTGTAGGGTTTCCAGCGCCCCATATTCTCCCTCTATCCTCTCCCTTCTTCCCCCAGCGCGGTGCACCCCTCTGCAGCACCCTGTAGCCCGGTGTCGCTCCCACTATCCAGGATTTCCTCCCTGCATGGTGGCCCGAAGCACCCCATCCTGCTCATTAGCACACCCCAACACCCTCTCCAGCAGTACGCCCTACTCAGCTCCCGTTCGGTCTTCTCCGTTACAGCATCAGCCCGTCGCGAGTTTTTTATATATACATTTTTTCAATTTTTTTTTTTGAAAATACATCTAGGTTAAAAAAAATTATTTTTTACCCCCCAAAGGCGGCACCTGGTGTGCCGCCTTTGGGGAATTTTCTGCCCAGGGAAAGGCGGCACATGGTGTGCCGCCTTTTCCAAAAAAATAACCGCAAAGGCGGCACACCAGGTGCCGCCTTTGTTTAAATTTTTTTTAAAATTTTTATTTTTATTTTGTTTTGTTTTGTTTTGTTTTATATATATATATATATATAACAAAACTTTTCAGCAGAATTTTTCTGCTATTTAATATCCAGCGGTTCTGCCATTACAGCAGTCTGGATTCTAACTGATACCCTCACCCAGGACTCCCTTTTATAAGGGGGTTTTCCCTAAAAACAATACTGCATTTTTGATGTGGGATTCTGGTTCTCCTTTTCCTACACAGTACATTCTGCGTTTTCGATGTGTGATTCTGTTTCAAGTACGCGACTTAGAAAGACTATAAAAGATAAACTATAAGACCAATACAGATGAAACTTTAAACACTGATTAAACATATAATAAATAGTTGAAAACAAAAATAATTTCATAAAAAATGTTGATACAGATTAATTTATAAGCTTTAAAAACCACCTACTTGAAACTTAAACATATTTCAAGTACATGACTTTGAAAGCTTATAAAAGATAAATTAAAATACCAATACAAATGAAACTTTAAACATTGATTAAAAATAAAAGAAATAGTTGAAAACAAAAATAATTTCATAAAAAATTTTCACCAAAAACAATTTATAAGCTTTCAAAACCATCAACATGAAACTTAAAAATGTTTCAAGTTTCCGACTTTGAAAGACTGTAAAACATAAACTATAAGACCAATAGAAATGAAACATTAAACATTGATTAAACATATAAGAAATAGTTGAAAACAATAAAAACATCCTAAAAAATGTCCATAAAAATTAATTTATAATCTTTCAAAACATTCTACTTGAAACTTAAAAATGTTTCAAGTACGCGAATTTGAAAGAATATAAAACATAAAATATAAGACCAATATAAATGAAACTTTAAACATTGATTAAATATATAAGAAATTAATAATTTTTTTAATTTTAACTTAGTCCTTCTAACTTTGTCGTAGCATTCAGATGCATTCCAACAATGAAAACCTCAACCAGCTTATGTGATTTACACACAATAGAAACATCTTTACAATTTTGTCATGCCCCTGAGTATAAATCAACCTCAAAAGCTCTAGATAATTTTTATTGGTAAGGTGAGATGATAAGGGAGGTATTATACCATCAGGAAGAGATATTCTAGAAATGTGCAATTCTATGAAAAACCTTTAGATGAAATGTGTCAGTTCCCCACTAGATGTGCATGTTCCTTCCAAATTTTCAGGCTGGAGATAATCCACCTTAAGTTTCACATAGCCTTATGTCTTCCATGGATTAATGTCAAACACTTTAACCAATTTGTTTACTTTATGGGGAAGTAAAACCTCATTCCTTTGAATATTCACATTACCATGAACATATAAAATCATCATTTTCCAAGAAAAACTACTAATATCATGTTCACTGAAATACCCCTTAACGTAAGAATGATACAAATAGTGTAAGTACCCAATAGCAAGATTCCAATCCATTTTGACTGGGCTATGTGGAATCATTGGTGTTTTCATCTGATTAATAGTTTAAAAGGTTTCAAAACCACCTTTCTAAAACTCAAAAATGTTTCAGGTAAGTGACTTTGAAAGCCTATAAAATATAAACCATAAGATCTATTGAAATGAAACTTAAAACATGGATTAAACATATAATAAGTAATTGAAAATAAAAACCATTTCTTAAAAATTGCTGATGAAATACAATTATAAGCTTTCAAAAACACTTCTTTCAACTCAAAAATATTTTAGATATGAGACTTTGAAAGCCTATAAAATATAAACTTAATGACTCATATAAATGAAACTTAGAACATAGATTAAACATATAAGAAGTAGTAGAAAAGTAATTAGTTAATTCTGGTGAGGGGGAAAACTGTTAGACCCTGGAATTGAAGGATAATGGGGATGACAAGGAAACATCAACCCCCACGCCCACCCCTTCCACCCATTCAACCAACTTCGGTAACTCTTATAGAAGTAGCTTTTCAAAAAAATGAAATGTCACCCCACCACAGATTCCTACATCCATATTAACCACCCAATTCAGTTTCATTAAATGTGGACAACCCCCATTTTTACCAAAGTTAATGATGCACTATTAAACCACCACTTTCAACCCCCGCCACAAAAATACAAAATTCTTTGAGGGATGAGAAATGATTCGATGCATTTCAATGTTCTAAAATGCACCGAATAATTTCTCATCCCTCAAAGCATTTTGTATTATTGAAGCGGGGGTTGAAAAGTGATGGTTTAATAGTGCATCATTGACTTTGGTAAAAATGGGGACTTTCCACATTTAATGAAACTGAATTGGGGGGTTGATATGGATGTAGGAAGCTATGGTGGTGTGACATTTCATTTTTTTGAAAAACTACTTCTATAGGAGTTACCGAAGTTGGTTGAATGGGTGGAAGGGGTGGGTGTGGGGGTTGATGTTTCCTTGTCATCCTCATTATCCTTCAATTCCAGGGTCTAACAGTTTTCCCCCTCACCAGAATTAACTAATTACTTTTCTACTGCTTCTTATATGTTTAATCTATGTTCTAAGTTTCATTTATATGAGTCTTTAAGTTTATATGTTATAGGCTTTCAAATTCTCATATCTGAAAAAATTTTGAGTTGCAAGAAGTGTTTTTAAAAGCTTATAATTGTATTTCATCAGCAATTTTTAAGAAATGGTTTTTATTTTCAATTACTTAATATATGTTTAATCCATGTTTTAAGTTTCATTTCAATAGATCTTATGGTTTATATTTTATAGGCTTTCAAAGTCACTTACTTGAAACATTTTTGAGTTTCAGAAAGGTGGTTTTGAAACCTTTTAAATTATTAATCAGATGAAAACACCAATGATTCCACATAGCCTAGTCAAAATGGATTGGAATCTTGCTATTGGGTACTTACACTATTTGTATCATTCTTACGTTAAGGGGTATTTCAGTGAACATGAGATTAGTAGTTTTTCTTGCAAAATGATGATTTTATATGTTCATGGTAATGTGCATATTCAAAGGAATGAGGTTTTACTTCCCCATAAAGTAAACAAATTGGTTGAAGTGTTTGACATTAATCCATGGAAGACATAAGGCTATGTGAAACTTAAGGTGGATTATCTCCAGCCTGAAAATTTTGAAGGAACATGCACATCTAGTGGGGAACTAACACATTTCATCTAAAGGTTTGTCTTAACATTGCACATTTCTAGAATCTCTCTTCTTGATGGTATAATACCTCCCTTCTCATCTCACGTTACATGAAGAAGTAATGTCAGTGTCTATGGTGAGGCTCTGTCCCACAAGGTGGTGTGAGAATGGTACGTCCATATCGAGAGCGACGTGTTCCATGCTGGGATGGAGTATGATGACCTGGAGAGGGATGATCTTCGGGCACTGGAACATCAATAACGGGATCCTCTGTCATAGTCTGCATGGAAGGAGGTGTCGGAGGGATGTCATCGTGTGCACGAGATCTTTCTCCCACTACGTAAGTAGAAGGGGCTGTCATCATACCCTCGGGAAACCATATAGGCTGTGAAGGATCCGGTATGAAAGATGACGGCATGGGAGATGACCCCTGATAAATCCCTGGAAAATAAATATCTGGAGAATACTGTGGATATCCGGTCAAAAAAGATGGATCCCATGCTGCATCCTGCTGCACAAACCCAGACGGGTCAGGCTGGACTGATAGAGCACCGACCTGTGCCTCTGGAACAGGTGAGGGCTCACGTGCAGCAGGACGCGGTCTCCGTCGCCGTTGTCGTCACTGGGGAACAGCACCAGCTGCTGCTGCAGGTTCCTGAGTAGGACCCTCATCTCCTGGGATAGGAGCATCATGTTCCTAAGAAGGAACATCATGTCTCTGGGGTCTAGGATGGATGATACTTTCATGAATAGATCGACAAATCAGCATCGTCTCCTCCAAATCAGCATGGATCACAGATAAACTAGAAACCTCCTCCTCCTCTGGATCAGTCATGCGACATAGTCGTCGTAGTCTGGTATGCTGTACAGAGATTCAAAATGAATTATAAAATAGAATAATAAATATATTATGTGAAATTTATTGACTTACCAGATCCTGAATCCCTCTCCCGTGCTGAGTCAGATACAATATAGACTTCATTCTATACCATGGCTCATACTCTACCTGATCTGATAGGTAGAATCGCATCGTACGTACACCTGTGATACGATGCTCTGCTCGATTGTCCCAGATGGAGACATATTGGGCATGTCGTCGTCGCCAATAGACATGTTGTCTCCCCGTGAGCTTCAAGCCATGAAGCGCTGGTAACTGTCGTGGTGCAGGTGGAATCAGCTGAACACAGCAAAACTGACGCATAACTCTATCGGGCTGGTGCCACTCAATAATATGAAAGTGAATGAGTGGCACTACAACCATAACCTCATGAATTCCAGCAGTACAGTATGTAGGTAAGTCCTGAACCAGACTCCAGTATGGCATCCAATGAATCTGTAATGACATGTGACATTTCATCAGAGAAATTTGTTAACAAAAAACAAAAATGATGATATATACTTACGCTGTTAGGTAGTAAATTTTCCAACATGAGACGATATGCAGCCAAATTGTGGGTTAGAGAATCGATGAAATGATGTGACTGACTCCACCTATCAAATACAACATTGAAAGTGATAAATAATCAGAAATTAAATATAATAAATCATAATACAATCAGAAACAAATAAATATGACGGATCATACCATCGTCCACGTGGAGCGTCCTGTAGCACATCTATAGGAAGCCTCTGACCAGCAGTAACAGGGGCGAGGACAGGGATGTGCTCCCATGCCCACAACTGTATAAGGATGACACATCCTCCGAGATCTGTGTGATCTGAGTGGCATGTCATACATAATGCTCTATAAGTGTAGGCCAAACATGCAGATCCCCAACTGTATCTCCCGATCCGATCAAAGTCCTCCAGTAAACTAAGATACATCATGTGCACATGCACACCCGAGTGATCTGAACACAATGTACCTCCAATAAGTTGTAAGATATATGCCCGAGCATAACACATGATGGTCTGCTCATTAGCATCACCAGGTAAATGTGCAAACTGCAAAGCAATCCAAGGCATAGATATGGACCCACCATCTGTAGCAGTATGATCAGCCAAAATATCGACACCTAATAATCTCTGTGCCAGCTCAGCCCAATCCCCGATGGTGGGTCCAATAACTGCATCTCCCTGAATAGGAAGACCGAGTAGCACTGCCACATCCTCTAAGGTGATAGTCATCTCTCCCTCTGGCAAGTGGAATGTGTGAGTCTCTGGTCTCCATCTCTCGACCAAGGCAGCAAGAAGGGGATGATCAGTGTAAGTGAAATCAGAAACGGCAATGCCGTAGAAGCCATCACGACGTAAGTATGGTATAATAGCAGCTGGAGGTGCCATGTGTCAAAAATGGTGTGCTCGCCGCACCCTAATCCGTTGAACATCCCGACCCTCTATCACATCACGAGAAACATGCCTATGCTGCTCGGTGAGGAGTGGAATATCATCCATCTAGAAGCAAGAAAAGGAAATTAGTCTTCACTATAAAATATAAATATAATGTTAAATTTAATAGAATGTTATGATTGGTATAATGAACAATATGTGATGTTTTTTTAGAAAACATTAAGGGAATGTCGTCATATTTTGGAGAACATTTATCTATCGTGTCTTTATATATGTTTTTACCATGAAAATTATGTTTTTTAAGATATGGTGTCATACATTTATATATATAAACATTTTATCCGGGTTATGTATGATTTATGAAGATCCTTTATGATAAATGTTTTAATAATTTTTTGTCTTCGATGACAAATAACCTTTTTTTAATAATGTTTTTGTTCTCTAAGATTACGTTCAGATTAATGGATTTAAAATTATTGAATACAGAGGTTCGTTATTGGAAGGAGAGAAGTTGCTTATTGGAAATGTGAAACAATTCTTAAAAAGTTCATCTCTGATATTAACAACATATAACTGACTACATGAAAAGATCATGTTGGATACAACACATCATTGTGGCTGAGTGTGTGAACTCAATCCAGCAATGTTAGGACATCGTTTCCGGTTATGCCCTTCTTGATGACATAGACAACATCTCAACCTTTTCCCTTGTTATTGAGGCCAATCCATCTCATTTCGTATCCTGTTGGTCTTCGGTCTTCCCCGTGGTCGTAATCTACTGATGTCAGGAATCAGTATGGGCTGGTCTTCAGGCATTGAGAAATATCGAAACTCCCCAACAGGCATCCATGGCGCAGCATAACAGTTATCAATAGCCTCCAATCGGTATACTGGATCAACATAAGCTTCCCATGATACGTTCATAGACGCACATGCTGCGATGGCATGTGCGCATGAAAACCTTAATGCTTGAAACTTTCCACACTGACATTGTTTTGCTTCTAGAAGTACCACTAATTTTTCACCGCTGTTACCTGTAATGGGGTTACAATACTCTTTAACTTCAAATGCCGAGTCTTCCCGACGGAATAGACACACTCGATAACTGGAATCTTCTTCAATGTTCTTGTCAATATCTCGTTGAAAGTTTTTTCCAAATCTTAGCCCCTGTTGAATCCCATCTGAGGCCAGTTTTTGTCTATCAATGAAGTACTTGACACAACGATAAAATGTCTCCTGAACTAGGGCAGTAATTGGTAGCTTGCGAAGCCCTTTTAAGACGCCATTTATACACTCCACAATGTTTGTGGTCATGTGTCCATACCTCTTCCCCCCGTCATAGGCTAGTGTCCATTTCTCTTTTGGAATCTTCATCATATAATCATACACTTCTTGGTTAGCCTTGCGGATTTCTTCGTAACGTGCCTCAAACCTTCATTGATCTGGCTCATATTCTACATAAATATGATCACAGGTCATAGAAAATATATTTTTATTTACATTAAAATAGTAAACATCAATGACAACATTGCTTACCAAGCCTCGTGATTGCATTCTTCATAGCCTCATTATGGAAGGTTTTGCGCACGTTAATAGCAATGTGTCTGATGCAGTATCGATGATGTGCATTTGGGGGCCTCCATGAATCAGGATCCGCATTGATTGCCTCATTGATTTCCCTATGTCGATCAGATATCAAACAGACACCTTGAATGCGTGTGAAATAGTTGCTGATGCATGCCAAAAACCAGCTCAAAGATTCATAGTTTTCCTTCTCCACTATTGCAAATGCAAGCGAAAGTGGTGAACGGTTCCCATCTTGGGTTGCCTCAATCAACAATACGCCCTTATACTTTCCAGATAGAAATGTTCCATCAATTTGTATGAACTGTTTACTGAAACGAAATGCGGAAATACATGGGAGGAATGCCCAGAATAACCAATGAAATTGAACACAAGATTGATCCAATCGATTATCTTCAAACACATATTCCTTCATATTTATATGGTAGACAACTTGGTTGTTGTGGCTCATCATGGCTAATAATTGCGGAAACACCCGATACGAGTCATCCCAATCACCGTAGACCTTCACAATTGCCTTCTGTTTTTCTATCCATGCCTTGTTATAAGAAATATTATAACCGAAAGTTTGAAGAATCCTCTCTTGCACAAGGGCTATAGGAACATCTTGACAGGTCCTAATCATCTCAACGATAACAGTTGACACAAATTCAGCATCCAAAGGAGTGTGATCTTGTGTCAAGTTTGGCTGAACACAAGAATGAGCTGCCTCAATCTTTGAAATTCTCCATCCACCAAATGCAATGTTTGGAATCGCCCTCAACCGGAATCTACAGTCTTCATCAAATTTATCACACCGTATAATGTATTTTTTTCGACATGATGCCTCAACTACATATCTACAATGCCTCTCAATATGAAATCTTTTTAAGAAGCTCTTCAACGCATCCTTACTTGGAAAATCCCTTCCATTATATAATGTTTTGTCCAACTCACTAAACCTATCCACTATAACTCCAGGAAACTCTGTTGTAGGTGTCAGAACATTTTTGTCAAATTCAGGTACACGTTCCATTGCTTCGGACCAAGATTCAAAGGGTGGTGGATGATTTAATTTTGGTCGAGAATGTTCTTGAACTACTCTACTTAGAGAAACTACTACCTTATCTTCTCCAGCTCCCTCCCCATCTCCAGCTCCCTCCCCATCATCATTGTCTTCTCCGTCTGTTCCATCATTATTAAATTCCTCATCTGAAGAATGATTTATATGTAAATATGGCAGATCATCTAAGTTGTCTTCCTCCACAACAGGTTGAACATCCCCAATTTCTTGGGATGAAGCTTCTTCAACAACTATTTGTGCATGTCTATGACTTCGAACATTTTGATGTTGTTGTACATTAGAAACTTCAACATATAACTCCATCATTGCACCATGAGACCATTGGGAAAATAAAGTTCCCGCTTGGACCCAGTGCTCATCAGCAGCCAATGGATAAGCAAGATGACATAACGTGGCAGGGAATTGCAAATGTCTATAACTAATAGACTTTATCTCTTGATGAGGACCGAGATTTAAGCAACCACAAATTCTATCTTGAAGATCAGTTATGGTAACACAATCAGATGTGTTAACCATATATGTTGGCTGTATACTATAAGAAGCTCCTTGCTCGGTTTGAATAACCTTTCCATAGCAGTAAACACAAGAAAACATGTCTCTCTACATGAAAAATGTTTACTGATCACTAAATATGTCAATAATGTTTTGTTACGTGTTAAATAAAATTTTTTATCTTCTTAAAGGTATTTTAGTACTTCATGAAGTAAATATCAATCATCTAAAACATATCCCCCGGGAGTGTCAAACCAAAAGTGCAGCAAGGCCCGTTGTCATGTACCAGGATACCCCGGGTCAGGCCCGAAACTCCTTGTCGGGGCTTTCACTTCTAGGTACAGCTGTGCCAGAGCCACATCCACTTGTAGTATCCAGACATGGATTTAATTGCTTAGATAACGACATAAACTTTAATGACACCAAAATTTTAAAACCTTCCTAAATTAAGCCACTAATGGTTTGTAGAACAATTTTTAACTTTCCTAAAGATATGTTCAATGATCTCTAAAAAATAAGATTCATTACAGTGCTGGTTAATCACTACTTAAGTGTCGGTCACTACTTAAGTGCTGGTTAATCACTACTTAAGTGCTGGTTAATCACTACTTAAGTGCTGGTTAATCACTACTTAAGTGCTGATTAATCAGTTAGGAGTTGGTCATTCACCACTTAATCATCCCTTAATCTTTACTTAATGACCCCTTAATCATCCGTTAATCGTTAGTTAATGACCCCTTAATCGTTAGTTAATGAACCCTTAATCATCCCCTAATCATCCCTAGTTAATCACCCCTTATTCACCCATTAATCATTAGTTAATCACCCCTTAAACATTCCTTAATTACCCCTTAATCATCCCCTAATCATTCCTTAATCGTTAGTTAATCACCCCTTAAACATTCCTTAATTACCCCTTAATCATCATGTAAACATTCCTTAATTATCCCTTAACCATCCCCTAATCATTCCTTAATCATTAGTTAATGACCCCTTAATCACCCCTTAATCGTTAGTTAATCACCCCTTAATCGTTACTTAATCACCCCTAAAACATTCATTAATTACCCCTTAATCACCCCTTAATCACTCCTTAATCATTAGTTAATGACCCCTTAATCACCCCTTAATCACTCCTTAATTACCCCTTAATCATTAGTTAATCACCCCTTAAACATTCCTTTTTTACCCCTTAATCACCCCTTAAATATTCCTTAATTACCCCTTAATCATCACTTAATCATTCCTTAATTACCCCTTAATCATCCCCTTAACCCCTTAATCACTCCTTAATTACCCCTTCATTCCTTAATTACCCCTTAATTAGTTAATGACCCCTTAATCACCCCCTTAATCGTTAGTTAATCACCCCTTAAACATTCCTTAATTACCCCTTAACCATCCCCTAATCATTCCTTAATCATTAGTTAATGACAACTTAATCACCCCATAATTGTTAGTTAATCACCCCTTAATCGTTACTTAATCGCCCCTAAAACATTCCTTAATTACCCCTTAATCACCCCTTAATCACTCCTTAATTACCCCTTAATCATCAATTAATCATTCCTTAATTACCTTAATGACCCCTTAATCATCCCTTAATCATCACTTAATCACCCCTTAAACATTCCTTAATTAATCATCCATGGTTAATTACCCCTTTAATCATGACTTAATTATTCCTTAATCATCATCTAATTAGTCTATGATTATCTCTAAAATATTAATAAATTATTATTATCCCTAATTATCATTCATTAATAATATTATATTATACATACTTTAATCTAACATTAAATAATTTATCCCTCATCATCATTCATTAATAATATTAAATTACATATACCTTAATCTAACATTAAATATTAACTAATTAAAACATTAATAATATAACTATTTATTTCTTTTCTTTAAATAACTACTACTACATACTTAAATATTTAAAATTAACTAATTACAATTAAATAAATAAATAACTTTAAAATAAAAAAATACCTCGAAATGAAGCTTGACACAAAAATATTGTACTCCTTGCGTCTCCGGAAGCACCACGAAGGAAAACTCAACTTAGAGAGAGGAGCTCTCAAAATTTTAGAGAGAAGAGGGATTTGTGAGTGAGGAAGGGTGGGTGGGGAGACTCCCTTTTATAGGGATATTTTTGGCGAAGGCGGCAACTGGGAAGCCGCCTTCGGCCATTTAAAACACGAAAGGCGGCTCTTACAAAGCCGCCTTTCACAGAAACAATATCGAAAGGCGGGCACTGGTGTGCCGCCTTTCGTTTCCCCAATGGCGCAAGGCGGTTCCTGGAGAACCGCCTTTGGCCCGGCGGAAACCGAACCGAAGGCGGCACATGGTGTGTCGCCTTTAGGATGTAAAAAAAAATATTTTAAACCTCGTTGTATTTTTAATTTTTTTTTGAAAAAATGTAAAAAAAAAATAACTCACCCGTCGCCCTCCTGCTCGCACCGCCGCTACCTGGCGCCCTATAACCCCCCCCCCCCGACCGGCCTCTGTCTCCCTGTCCAGCCACCTCAACCCAGTGACCCAACCTCCTCCGCCCTTGCTCCAGCCATGCCAACAGACCCCATCACCCCCTGCTTAGCCCACACCTGGCGCTCCCTCCCTTCAACGCTCGACAGACCCGCTACCCCTAGTTCTTCCCCCTTTCTGCGCTCGAGCAGGCCGAGCCACCAGCTGCAGAACTCTTGGTGATCCCTCCCTCCGTGCGGTGAGACCCCCACTACCTCATCCCTTCTTCATATCAGAGTAGCACCCCCCGACCTTCTGCTCCCAGCGGCACAACCCCTCAGACCTCCTATTCACCAGCGGCGCTTTTTCCCTCAATCGACCCACCTCCAGCCGTGCAATCCTACATCATCCAGAACCCCCTTACGTCGAGTTTCCATCCACCAATTGACTCAAAAACCCTCATCTGGTGTTTTATCCCTTTATTCTCTTGTTTTGGGATTTTCCCCTTGGTGAGGTATTGGTTGGACTAAACCCTTGGTGTAGGTTAGTCCGATTTTGATGTTCTTCTTTGAAGGGGGTGTGCAACTTGTCACTCCAGACCTTTGAAGGTGAGTCTTGGTGTTCCCTGTCAAAGGCGAGGTGTTTCAAATAATTTCGGGTTATTGCCTCCATGTGAGGTGAGGGTTTTCTCCTCACCGCTTGGTTTCACATATCATAATTGGGGTTTATGTATGTGTTTTGAGTCCTTGATATTTAGTATGCAGAGTATTGGACTTTATCACATGGTTTCAGACATGCATTGTGTCATCACACCTTTCTTCCAAAGTTTCATTATTGTCGCACATTGATCTCGAGGTAGGAATTCCCTTGCACTTTCCATTTTTAATGTAAGAAACTTTAATTCTATGTTTTTCGCACTTAGTATTCATGTTAAATATTTTTGTGTAGTTAACTTTAAAGTAATATTTTTTTTTGTAAAATTGAGTGTGTTTTTAGGTAGAACCTTTTCGTGCCTCTGGATTTGTGTTTTATAAATTTCTCAACATTTATTAAGTTATTTTGGTAGTGAAAATTATAAAATAGAGTATTTTTGGGGTGCATTCCATTTCAAAAATAGTTTTCTTTTGATGAATGGGTTATACGTTGTGTCGAGTTGTGAATACCAGATGTTTACACATATGGTTTGCAAAGTTAAAAACAAGGTTCAACAATTTAAATAAAAGTATGGCATGTATATTGGGGTTTATAATTCATTGGATGTTTAATTGAAATTGTTTTATTCAACAATGCATGCCTTTTTTTATTTATAAAATTCGGTTTGGATTTTCAGAGTATATTATGATGTAAAATGAATTGTTGGAGTTTATAAATGTATCATCAACACGTGGAAAAATGTTTTCAGTTCTTTTTGTGGTTTTCCAAGTGGTTTGAATTTTATAAATGTGTGTATTGTGTTTTAGCATGTTTTGGAATTTTATTAAAAATGGTCGGGTCAGGAGTGTGTATCCTAAATATATTAAAAAGAGTTTTATCAATGTTTGGGTGTGATAAATGATGTGTTTACACCTCCCTTAGAAATTAGAATTATTTTTATAAAAATAGGTTGTGATTTTATGCTCGACGACATTTGTTGACTCACCTCTTTTTTTTATACTTGCGACATACAAACCTGACATATTGAGAGAATTTTCTAAGACGAGTACTGCACTGGTAGGTTATGGTACTGACCAATGGCCCATAGTAGGCCAATATTTTTGGGTTTATTGTTATGGTATTTTCCCTTGGCCTGCATTAGAAAGGATGACCGAGTGTTTTAGAGTGTTAGATTTCATCGTAATGGCATTCTACTGTAGATGGGGTCATAGGTATTAATGTCGTCTGGATTATTCTCAATCTCTCGGGTTCACATATGTCTAGTAATTTTTATCTAATGATCTGTTGCTGAGATATTTGCATTCCTATTTGCATTGCCCAAGCTATATCTGCATTGGTACCCTTGTGTGGTGTTTTTTCATGAAAAGTGACATTTTGGTTTTCATAACTCCTATGATAATGTTTTCAAAAAAAAATATGTTTCAAAATCTTTTGTTCTGGATTTTAAAATGACTAAGGGAAATGGTTTGTACTTTTTTTTCAAGTAAAAATTGTAGAAATTCATATTTTAATATATTTTTAGTTCAAACTTCGAATTGATGTTTCTTAATTTTCAAGGTAGTTCATTAGGAATAGATATCGGGCTAGCCTACTGAGTTTTAATACTCATGCCTATATTTATTCCTGTTTTTAGTGTTGGTGCTGGATACATCTTGAGTGTGCTCACCTTTGGAGATGCTTTATCGTTGAGTCAGAGAGTGACCTGAGGGGTCACACGGAGTTAGTTTGGACATCGAGTTTGGTTAGTTTTATTTTCTTTTATTCCTATTTAGCCATTTTATTTGGTTTATTAATTCTGCACTCCTCTGTATTATTTCTTTTGCTTTATTTATTTGTATTGGAAGAAATCATTCCCACAGCCTCTATTGATGCCATGGTGCTTACCACCATCCTAGGAGGATCGGGAACGCCTCTCAGGCCATGTAGTGGACCGGCTCGGGTGACTGGTTCAGGGTCGACCCGGGTTGGTTCGTGACAACACTACTTGGCATGTGGAGAAAACAATATCAAGTCTCATCGCTGTTAGGTATAGTAAACTCCCCACAATATGCCTGTATTCTGTGATATTAATTGCCTTGCCATTATAATCTTTCGATAATTTCATCAGGGTAGTAATCAAAGTCTTCATCTCCTTGGAATTTTCCATTCCAAATCTTCTCAGAACCTCCTTGGCATATTTGGATTGAGAAATGAATATGGCATTCCTTCCTTGTATCACTTGTAAACCAAGAAAAAATTTAAGCTCAGCAATCATAGACATTTCGAACTCCTATTTCATGAATTCAGAAAACTCTCTGCACTATTCTTCATCTGATCTACCAAATATTATGTCATCGACATAAACGTGCACCATCATCCTTTGATTATTTTTGTTGTTGAAATAGATATTGTAATCAACTCCACTACGCTGGAAACCAAGCTTCTTAAAATATTGATCAAGCATTGAGTACCATTCTTTTGATGCTTGTTTCAGCCCATATAATGCCTTCTTCAGCCGATAAACCTTGTTCTCATCTTCATGAATTAGAAAACCATCTGGCTACTTGATATACACTTCTTCCTCTAGAATCCCATTCAAGAATTAATATTAGACATCCATCAAGAATACTTTGAACTTCTGTTGCACTATAATGGCTAGGAATAATCTAATTGTCTCCAGCCTTAAAACCAATGAAAATTTCTCATCAACATCTATTCCCTCTATCTGGGAGTATCTTTTTCACACTAGCCATGTTTTTTTTTTCAGATAACTGTGCCATCTTCATTCAACTTTTTGTGATAGACCGATTTAGTCCCGATGACATTTTTATCTATTGGCCTCAAAACAATCTCCCATTTCTGATTATTCCTAATATGATCTAACTCATCATTCATATCCTGAACCCAGTTTTCATCATCAGCTGCATCAGCAAAACATTTAGGCTCTACCTAAGATAATAAATATGTATGCTGTAGAGATTTCATTCTTCTTGTCTGAACTGAAGCTGACTAATCACCAATGATATTCTGCCTATCAATTTATTCTTGACTTCTTATCTTTTGTGTAGATACAAATTTTATTTCCTCATGATATTCATCAGTATCATCTTCTGAATCAGCATCAAACACTTATTTTCCCCCTTTTTTTCTTTCCTCCTCATCACTTTCATCAATAAATTTCTCACTGTGTTATTGAATACTCTCTTCATTATCTACTATAGTGACATCATTGCTCTCAACTACTTTTCCCTGCCTTTTGTTAAAGCATTTATATGATTTTATTTTTCCTGAGTAGCCATGGAATATCCCCTCATCTCTATGAGACTTAAATTTCCTATGTTTCTCCTTGTTGAGGATAAATAACTTACTTCCAAATATTAGAAAGTATTTCACTGTTGTTTTCTTTCCATACCAATCTCATATGGAGTCTTTCCTTCCTTCGGACACAATAGAGCCCTATTAGAAATGTAGACCGATGTCAATACTGCCTCCTTCCAAAATTTCTCTGGTAGGTATTTTTTTATGATCATTATTCTGGACATGTTGTTGATGATTTGATTTATCCTTTTAACTAATCCATTCTATTAGAGAGTTCTCACTGAGTAAACTTGATTCCTTATCCCATGTTTCTCAAGATAGTATTTTATCTGACTGTTTGTGAATTCCATACCATTATCAGTACGAAACTTCAGAATTTTCTATCCAAGCATCCTTTCACTCTCTCTCTAGTACATTTTTAAGTATCTGAACACATCAAACTTATGGGAAATAATAAATACCCATTCCATTCTGCTATATTCGTCAATGAAAAGAATGTAGTACCTCTTTGCGTCAATTTCTCATGGTGTAATAGGCCCACAAACATCAACATGAACCAATTTGAGCACTCTTTTTGACTTATTTTCTTTTCCTTATACATCTTTATGATGGGATTCCGTTGTTGTCATGCATCGTATGTGTGAGTATGATCTCGTGATGGCTTAGGGAGGTCTATTGCTGTATCACACTTTACCAGATCTTTTAGTGATGATTGACATAGATAACCAAGTTGTTTATGCCACAAATTGTTTTCTTCCTCTCTGGATATAAAGCACATGTATTCTTCTCCACTTACCATGTAGATATTTCCCTTTGTTCTTTTTCCCTATAGAACCATTAACCTTTCTTTTCCTTTGACGATACACATCTTCTTAGTAAACCTTATAGAATGTCTTGAGTCACATAATTGACCGAAACTGAGAAAATTGTGACTAAGGTCTTATACTACTAAGACAACATCATGTCTCATCTCTTTTCCCCCAAACTTGGTCTTTTCTAAGCCAATAATCTTCATTCCTTCATCATTTTCAAACTTGAAAACTATTTCTTTTTCATATTTTATGCTTGTAACAAGATCCTTATTACCTGTCAGGTGAGATGTGCAACCGCTGTCAAGGATCCACACACCAGAGCGATCTGATGATTTAAGGGAAATTTCTGCCACCACTGCCTTCTCATCCTTTTTCTTTTTGGTCCATATTTTTTCCTTCACACTCAGCATGGATTCAGAACTCTGATCGTTCTCAGAGTATGATGGAAAAACTTCATCTTACAAGGCTGCAAATCTATTTTGCATTTTCAACTCACCTATTGGTTCATTGATCTTCTACTTGTGAACATTTTGATTCTGCTTTGGAACATTCCTCTGAATGGTCGAACTACAATACCTAGCCATGTGCCCAAATCCTCTACACCAAAAATAGTGTCCTTTGAAATATGTTCTAGAGAACCATTATCTATTGGGCTGTCACCTCTGTTCTTGTGCCCTTCGATATCTCTTAGCTATGGAACACACATACTGTGAATGTCCCATATTTCTACATCAATTACAACTAGTATAAGGTGCATTCCTTCATGTCACTTCTACACTTCTTGTTTCCCCTTGGGATCTTTGAATATTCTGATTCTTCTTTATGAACAAATCAACCTTCAATATCAAAATGAGTGTTTTTAGTTTGACTTCAATTTTCACAGCTTTTTGTTTTCGATCAAGCACCCCATCGACCATAACATTTAAACATAATTGATGTTTCCTCTCTGCTGAACCACTATTCTACACTTTCATCTTATCAGTTTTTTGAGTGATCTACTTTCTTGATGTCCCAGAAGGAGTCAAGAGTTTTTCTTGATCCTTAACCTTTTTCTGTAAACCAACAAATTCTCCTTCAAGTTCTTAAATATGATTGATTTGATATTTCCTTGTGTTATTTTAGCCATTGATCTCCCTTTTCTGTTCTTTAATCATGATTTTATACTCACTAACCGATTCTAAGTCCTCTGGTGTTGATGACTTGAGTTTCTCAATTTATTCAATTAACTCAAACTTCTCTTCTTCCCGCTGCTTCATATAGAGTTTGGTGTCATGAACTACTTTGTAAGTTTTCTTTTTTTTGTATCTCCAAACATATATCTTCTCAAGAGAAGCCTCTAACTCATCTTGCATATCAACTATTCCTTCCACTTCTTCTTCTTCATCAATGAAGGTTTCTTCTTTTAGCTTAGTACTCACGACAACTGCCACCATAGAATTTCCTCCATGATCTTTGCAGTTCTCTATCTCTTAAACCTCCTCAACCTCAGACTCATCTGAACTGCCACATTCTTGTGAAAGGAGATTCTTCTTCTTTAAGAAATTTATTTTGAACTGTTTCTTGCCTTTCACATAGGCTGAACACTTCTTCTTGGGAATATCAACTTCATCTTGATCATCTTCTTAGAACTTCTTAGGGCACCTTACCATTATATTTCCAACCTTTCCACATCAAAATCATGCCAGTGGAAGTTTACCTTTAAAATTTCCTTTTCCTCTTTGAATATTTGAGGAAAGGAATGAAATCACTTCATCTGTCTCTTCTTCTTCTTGGGAATCTTCAATGGTGATCTTCTTCATGGACTTGAATGCCACTTCTTTGGATTTTCCCTTTTCCACAGCATCGTTGCCATCATTTATCATTTCATATACAACAAGGGTGCTGTGAAGGTTATCCATTGTTAGCTCTTTCAAGTCTTTATCTTCCAAAACTGAAACTTTTAGATTGAACAAAGGTGGAAGTTTCCTCAAGATGCACTTCAAAATAATTATGTCTTCAATAACTTCTCCAAGACCTCACATGTGTTCCACTACAACATTTACCCTATCAAAGAATGCATCAATAGATTCATTCGGGTTCATTCTTAGATCTTCATTCATGTTCCACAACACTTGCAGCTTAGCATCTCTGAACTTTTTATATCCTTTATATATATTCAATAGATTTTCCCACATGGCATGTGATGTTTTTCATGACATCACCTTCGTATAGATAACATTGGATATGGATCAACCTAAAGCATTAATTCCCTTGGAATCAACATCAAATTCTCTACACTCAGCTTTGGATAATGCACCACTATTAATATCGGCTATTATGCCATGCATTTCTGCTATGAACACATCCATTACCAAAGATCGAAAGTAGGGTTGCATCTAATTCTTCCATAGTTGAAAATTGTTCCCATCGAATATTGGAATTCCTTTGTGATTAGTGACCTCCATTTGAGAGATAAACACTGATATCAACCTTTTCCTATGATACCAATTATTAGGTCCTCTAGGACAGATACCCTGAGAGGGGGGGGGGGGGGGGTGAATCAGGGTTTGCCAAATTAAAACAATTTCCACTTTTGATATAGTTTTTTGTTAGATAAAACCATCTTCTCTATCTCATTTCCGTTGCAGAGTATGAATGAATATTAAAGCATGCATAGGACACATCAATTTTACTTGGTTCACCCTCACTAGGCTATGTCCAAGGAGCATACACTGGAAACGTTTCAATGTACCAAATCCACTATAAGCACATTGCTGTTTATAAGTTTGAAGTAGACTCACTGTCCCTCTTGATTTATAACCATTCAAAATTTGAGAACACAGTGCTCTCTCAACTGAAGTGAGCTCACTACTTCTTCATAAGATTAACTTCACAGTTTATAGACATGTAGGTCTCTTCATTTTCATGAATACATGCATCCTCAACTATTCATAGATGCTATGTTAAAGTCCAACTTTCATCCACTAATGAATACCCCTTTTCCCCTGACCACTGGGCAACACACTTTGGAAATACCTTCACAAATCACCCTACTTCACAAAGCTCCCAATTTCAAAAAGCTCAAACAAGACTTCATGATGCTCAGGCCATCACAGAGCTCAAACCATTATAGAGCGACTTCCATCACAAAGCTCACTAAGCCAATGTGGAACACACCACTTTCGCAGAGCTAGATTAACCGCAGTGAAGCTCCTTCTTTTGCGAAGCACATTGCCTTTGCGAACCACATTTGCGAGTCGAGAGAAAAAAAATTCTCAAAAAACTCTCTCTCTCTTGAGGGGGTTGGGGTCTATTTATAGGTGATTCCATCGACCCTTGAACATTCTATGCGAAGTCAGCGCCACGTCATCTCAAATCGCGAAGCTCCGAAATTTCCACCGAAATTATCTCTATATCATGAAGCACGATGGAAATTTTCAGATCACGAAGCTCATTTTAGTCTCAGAGAATTCTATCAATTCCTTCACACCTCTGTCGCGATGCTCCACTCATAATTCCCTTTGCCACAACAATGCTCTTCAACTCTTTCGTTCGTGAAGCTCATCGTAATCACGAAGAACACCATCAAATTTATTCATGTCTTCGTGAAATCCACATCAAGAATCCCATATTCACGAAAATCATGCATTTTCTATATTTGATGAGATCCTCAAAGAAATCCATATTTTGCGATGCTCACCAAAATCCAAATTTTAGACCCCAAAAATTTGGCAAACACTGGAAAACGACACCACCTTGTATATGTTATTTTGTAACACCTCCAAATATTTTGTTCCTTTTTCATGGTTCGTTATCAACAAGGATTGTCAAAAAAATCTCTAGAACTCGGAAATCCACCATGGAAACCTACATTTTCAACAAACACAAGCAACCCAAAAATTATGTAATGTTATTTTCTGGGAGTTTTGCCCAATAGTGATGGAGCAGTTTACCTCCAGTCTATGACTGTCAATCCCCCACTCTTTCAGCGAGTTCAGGAGGCATAACTTGGGGACATGGACTGCAAGGCCCGTCGTGCTCATATATCCTCAGTACATGCTCTTTAATGACTTTCTGAAGGTGGGGAGCACATAATACTCTTCATAGGACACACTATGGTACCAGTGATACTAAAGGAGGAGGTGTTAAGGGAATTTCATACATCTCCTTTGGCGGTACATCCTGGTGTGGTGAAGATGTACCAGGACCTCCGACATCAGTACTGGTGGTCATGGATGAAGAAATCAGTGGTAGAGTTCATATCACGATGCCTCACTTGTCAGAAAGTGAAGGCTGAACATCAGGTACCAGCAGGCTTATCTCAGCCACCTGAGGTACCAGAGTGGAAGTGGGATGGTATATCTATGGACTTCGTGATAGGGATACCATGTACGTCAAGGGGCCACAATTCTAACTGGGTGATCATTGACCGACTCACCAAGTCAGCCCACTTCCTACCCATCCAAGAGCGGGGACCAATAGAGAGCTTGAGATGCCTCTACGTACAGGAGATTGTACGACATCACAGGGTTCCATCAACGATCGTCTCAGATTGTGACACACATTTTACATCCCTCTTGTGGAATGGATTACAGGAAGTATTCGGGACTCAGCTATGCTTGAGCACTGCCTTTCATCCTCAGACAGATGGACAGATAAAGCGGACCATACAGACACTTGAGGACATGCTTCGTGCTTGTGTGCTTGATTTTGGCTGCAGTTGGGAGGACCACCTGCCACTAGTGGAGTTCACTTATGACAACAGTTATTATTACACCATCGTCCTGGATCTATTTGAGGCCATTTATGGGCGACCTTACAGATCAACACTATGGTGGACAGATACAGGGGAGTCTGCGCTTATGGGTCCATAGTTGGTAAAGACTACCACAGAGAAGGTGTAGATCATCTAAGAGAGGATGAAGATTGCACAAAGCTAGCAGAAGTCTTATGTCAATAGGAGATAGATACCCTTGTAGTTTGAGTAGGGAGACCATGTATTCCTACAGGTCTCACCCTAACGAGTATTACAGAGGTTTGGAAGGGGTGGTAAGCTATCTTCAAGGTTCATCAGACCTTTCTAGATCCTCAATAGAGTAGGCAAGGTAGTGTACCATCTAGCTCTTCCCCCATAGATGCACTGGGTGCATAATGTTTTCCATGTGTTGCAGCTGAGGAGGTATGTGCATGATCCATCACACATTATCGACTGGGATGAGCTGGACATCGACGATGGGCCAACGTTTGCAGAGTTCTTGATAGAGATAGAGGATCGATAGGAGCAGGTCTTTTATGGGTGGTCAATTACTCTGGTGAGAGTTCATTGGAACCACGAGAACCTCTAGGGTAGCACATGGGAGCAGAAGGCTCATATACATGCTAATTACCCCCATTTTTTCCTTAGTTTTGTTATAGCTTTCAGGGATGAAAATCCCAAAAGTGGGGAGAATTTAAAGAACCATAAATTCAATATATTGTTTTTTAAATTATTTTGGATTATTACGAGTCTGAAAAAATTAATGGTGCTTGATTCTGAGGCCCCATGTGCCTAGAACAGTTTTTTGAACATTTTTAACGTACATTCAGTATACATGCAGGCAGTGATTTCTATCTTTTGAACCGGTTCTCAAAATTGAAATCTGAGGGCAGCGTTGAATCCGAAACATCAGAATTCTCTTAAGGGAGTCTTAACTTTGAATGCATTATGTCGGGATAAAAAGAAATTTTTACGGACTCTTTGAAGAATAATAAAATAACATAATTTTTTTTTATTTTTCTACCAACTGTGGAGTGGTAGTGGTAGGACCGCTTGGTTGTCAATCCATTTAATGGCTTGACTCTTCTGTTGTGTAACCAATCCTCATTTAATTAGTGTGATTCATTAATTACACAAATTAATGAAACTATTAATTGAAAGAACATAGTTAAATCCTTAACTCCTCCTTTTAATTATTCAAATGTTGTCAAAGAGGAGGATTGGTGGATCGTGGGAGAATCCTTGACGAAGAATTAAAGAACGAACTTCCCTCCAATGAGGCTTGAATGACGTCATTGGAGGAATCAAAATGGGATTGAAGAACGTCAGTGGCTCCAATGAACATAGATTCTACTTCCACAACTGCGAAACCTCTTCCAATTTCGAGGTAGGGATTGTTTATATTTAAAAAAATTGAGAATTTGTTTTTTATCCTCGTTCTTGAAATGCAAGACGAACATGGATCAACCAAAATGAGTTGATCTGTGATTTTTATGAAATAGGAGGTGGTTGTTGTGGGAGTATTGAATGATTTTTAGTTTATCTTTTATGATTTAATAACTACCCACATGATATGATGCTAACGAAGAGGGAGCGGGCCAAATGAACATGGATCGAATCCTCCACCACTTTGGTTTTTATCACGTTTTTGGGTGTATATTTTGAACTCGATGACAACTTGAATCTGGGAGCCACGCAGCGAAGAAAGTATCCCGAGAGGCCCATAGGTGTGATCGGATGGGAAACCAGACCACCGGAGCTCAGCCGATGTCCCGCAGAAGTTCCGTTGGCGCATTAGTCGGCTCTCGCCAGTCGCAGATGGAGGCAACACACAGATGTGCCGCCGTATTCGGTAGGGGTGGACGGACCTCAGGCGGCCGCGTTGGAAGAAAGTAGTGCACTATCGAGTTCTGTGGTGAAGAGTCCTGACATCGAATCCACGAAAGATGGGACCCATGCCTCGTGGGTCCTGCTAATAGGAGGGCGGCGCCACGTGGCTCTGTCAGTTGAATAAGCTGAATGACAAAGTCGTTCGGGAAGGGGGGCGACCATCCGGCTATCAGATCGTGCCAGCCACCGTGCTAGGTCACCCAGAGGGCCGTGCCCAGCCGAGGCAGGTAAGGCTGGTCTACGGCCCAACAGACCAAGCCCTCCGTGGCCCAGCCCACATGGCCCAGACCCAGATCAGCTTGAGTCGATCCGACTGGGCTGAACCGGACCCTTTTCGGCCCAGATACAAATAAAAGTACGTATCTCATAAACCAGATGTCTATTTGACGAACCATATATGGTGATGAAATCCTTGGAAAGAGACAATCTTTTTGAGATACTCCACCTGAGTTTTGGAGAAATTTAGAGTATGGCTGGGTTGGATCAAACCTGAATCCAACCGGGCCCTCAGTACTAAATGCTTATAACTCACAGACCGAACATCTGATTGACGCGCTGTATGCTGTGTTGGGACCTATACAACATGGTGTTCCTTTGTGTTTATCCTTTTTGGAACTTATTGGTAGTTTAGGAAAAACAGATATCTTAAGGAGTAGATTCTACAAAACTCAAGCACACCGAGTGCGAGGAATCCTGTGGTTGGCTTTTAATTGAAGAGCAACCCTCTGTGGATCAACATCATAATGACCCTATGCATATCAGAATCATAGAGACCCTATGTGGATCAATAACATAGAAAACCTCTATTATTCAACATCATAGAGACCCTGTGTGGATCAGCATCATAGCGACCCTATGTGGATCAGCATCATAGTGACCCTGTGTGGATCAGGATCATAGCGACCCTGTGTGGATCAGCATCATAGCGACCCTGTGTGGATCAGTAGTGCACGAACTGACGAGGACTAGCCTTAGATAAGTCCATATTGGATCAATGACATATGACCCTATGTGGATCGATAATAGAACAACTTCTTCATGGTTTAGTGTGGAAATTCCTAATGGAATAAAATGATATAGCTTAAGACTAATCATTTTCATTCCTGATCTCTGAGTAGTATACCTGGTGTGAGTTGTCTCGAATTTGTGCTTTGTGATTGAGGTCATGCTTTGTGGTTTATCCTTTGTGGAATTATGGGGGACCTTCGGGGGTCTCGTGGTCCCTACTGGGTATTATTACACTCACCCCTGCATGGGCTTCACCCACACCTTGTCGTGTCTTGTGCGGACGACGAGCAACTTGGCTGAGACTTTAGGGATCCAAGACTAGGCAGTACATGGAGATGACTAGTTGACATGGAGATATGAAGAGACAAGATGTACCTACCCTTAAGGTATGATCCTTGGTGGATGATCTCAGAATCTTTGTTTGTTGTAGGTGTATAATTTCAGTTGGTCTTGTATTCCTTCCGCTTTACTTTCAGTACACACTATTACTGCTGCAGTTTTACTACATGGTTTGCATCTTGTCATGTTTTTGGTCTGTGTGTTTGCAGGTTTAAAGGAAATTCCTTCCCACTTTTAATGACATTCTTTTCTGGTGCTAGTCTCCAACCCCTGTCCTATGGAAGGCAGGCTTGGGGTTGTCACAACACAGACCCCGGTGGACGGGTCATGACATCATGGGTTATTAAATCTAGGTAATAAATACATTTAAATGGGGGTATATGGTCCATGGTTGATTATATATCATTAATATTTGGTATATCACATCTAGTGGATGATGAATATTAGGATATAGTTGTGAAAGGAGACATGAACGTTTTAATGAAAAGTAGATTTTTCTGGAAAATGAAATTTGTTATAAAAATTATTGGTCTCCATAAAAACTGAAAATCAATGGGTAAACATGATGATAATGGTTTCGGAATGGAATTTTTGAGTGGAGTATGTGAGATTATTTGATATTGCATAGTGATTTCTCATGGACTAAAAAATATTACCTAGTATTTTATCGGATGAGGTGATGAATTTTCATATATTAGAACTACTTCAATAGATGGTCTAAAAAAAGTTCATTATAGGTTTGGTCACATCACTGATAAGAGTCATACATTTATTATACTGATGTAATAATAAAACTACATGACACAAAATTTTGAATATGTTATAGTTATATGACAAGAATATAGAAGTGATTTTCCTTCAACATTGATAGGAGAAATCCACTGAGTCAAAATTATGAACTTATTTATTTTAATGTTTGGGGGACCAAACCCATTTCAATCTTATGGAGGATCAATATAAATTAATTAATTCATTTAATATTCCACTCTCAAGGTTTTCATACACTTTTTAATGAATAATTTTTTTTTTATTTTAAGTCATTTATTCACTATAATGTTATAGTTGAGACAGAATGTGAAAGAAATTTGATATATCATTGATATAAAATGGTTGGGAATATACTAGACCCAACATTCATAAGTAATATAAGAATAATTGTATTTGGAATGATAAAATTGTTATTGGTACTCTAAAAAAATAAAATAATAAATAAATAAATTAATCAGATACACACATAGAATAATTAAATTAAGAGGTTTCACTCAAAAATACTAAAGAGAATTTGGGCTGAGGACCTAAACACAATAGATTTCCTTTTGAAAAAAAGTTTGTCTTAGGTTGTTTGATAAGAACCTATTGAAGAACATTGGGCTGGTAAGACACCAATGCTCAACCATATAAAAATATTTTGATGTGTCTCTTATATTAAAATTGATTCTTCATATTGATATATATTGGAGGAATGATAAAAATTTTGTTTTCATTTTGGAAATGGAGATGAGAATATCAATTTTGGACTTTGGGATGATGAAGTGAAAATAATCACCTAGAGATGATACATCATTTTAATGAAAAAATTATACAGAATGATCAGAAGAATGTTGAAAGGGATATTTACAATAGTTAAACGACCATTATTAAAAATGATTGGATAGAGTTACTATACTTATATACAATCTTAAAAGTTCAAAAGAAACAATAGAGGATGAAACGATGATGTTTAGGGTATAGAAAATATAAATATGAGGTAGAACATTATTAGATGGTGAATGTTTAAATAGACATGTACCATAAATAGAATGATTAGACAAACATCTACCAAACATACCAAAATCAGATATTGAGGTTTAGATGAAAAAACACGAGTTCATCTTTAGAAGATCCAATCTTATTAAGAAACAAATTTTTGGGGTTTTGGACTGACATGAAATTATTTCTTTGAATGAATGTATAAGAACCAAATAGTGTGTAATAAAAAGATACTCCCTATGAATCTAAATAGTAGGAGTCATCCATGGAAGAAGAAATGAAAATTTTTAATCTAAAAAAATACATGGGTATTGATTGAGTGACCAGATGGAAAGAGGGTTCAAGAGAGTAATTTTTATTTTTATTTAAAAGAGGAATATTATGGTAGTACGAGATATAATTCATGGTTGGTCGTGAAAGGTTTTAGTCAAAAGGAATAAATTTATTTTTCTTAGCTATTCAAATAGTTCTTGACATTTTTATTTCTAATGATATAAACTTGGAGAGCATGGATATAATGGCCCATTTTAATTATGGAGGATGGGAGGATGAAATTTACATGTTTTTTAGTGATGGTTATTATGTGAATTGGGGGAAGGATTTGATGTGTATGTTGATAATAATTCATTATGGCATGAATCATGCTTCAAGATAGTGTAATAGGGTGTTCAAAACACTCATTATTGATGAAAGTTTCAATCGATATGAGTTTGATCACTATTATTACTAATGAAAATGGTAAGAGGTAAGATATATCATATTATTATTGTATGTGGATGATATGTTGATCGTTTTTCTGTAGTTCTAATGAATCTAGGATCTTTAGTTGAATCTAAAAAGAATATTTGAGTTGAAGAATCATGGGAAAGATAATAAAATCATGTGGATGAGAATTGCGAGTTATAATAAATCCAACTCATTTGTTTTATCCCTAAATTAAGAAATTAGTAAATTCATTGAAAGATTCATAATTATTATTTACAAATCTGTCTCAACCCCCTTTTCATACAAATTAAACATATAAATTATAGGCACCATAAAATTAACATAGGAGTTCATGTCATGGATAATGTTAATTATTCTTCATCTATAAGATTTTTGATGTAAGAAATGGTATGTAATTAACTATATATTTCTTTTACTGTGGGAGTTTATAAATTTTTAATGGAAAATACTTGGAGAATATATTGAGAATATGTAAAATAGATCTTATAATACATGGAATGATTAGATGATATAGCTTTATGTTTTGGTGATTTTGATTAGTTAAATGTTTTTAGCTTCAAATTTATCTAGAGACATAGACTAATTTAAAAGTACTATAGTGGTAGTGTTTTTTTTGGTGTAATAGTGGTAACTTAGATGTATGAGTTACAACTAGTGGTAACATTATCTATAATTGAAGATGAAAATGTTGCTAATACAAAATAAATGAAATAACTAATATGGTTGATGATCTTTTCAATAGAATTCAGAATGGTATTGAATTTAGGAATGTAATAATATGATTTTAAGTCTTTCATCTATCTTTCTTGTAACCCACTATTTCATGAAATAATGAAACCCATTGACTTGATGTATCACACCATAGGATGTCTTCTAGAGGATAATGAATCTGACCTTCATAATACCATAAAGAAATAATTATTTTATATATTTTTTAAAAATTAAATATCCAATAAGGCATGAGGTAACATCATTTCTCAGTGGGAGTCAACTGATCAAATAGAAAAGAGGGAGATACACACATCAGAAAGATTACGGGAGTGGGTGAATTAAAAATTAACAAGGTTAAAAACCAAATATAATTTTAGGTAAGATAATATTAGGTTTTTGATATAATATCAGGAGCTTTTATCAGAGAAAATTTTCTAGATGGAGAGGATCATATGCATATCCTTGGTTAGATTGAAAAAATGTTTACTATTGTGATTTTTTAGTGCTTTCAGATAAAAAGGTTTTTCATTATACATAGCATCCATCGAGAAATGTTCAATAAATGTAGTTTCATTGGAATGAGGTTTTTTAGGGGAGAGGCTTCAATGATCAGATGGAGATCATTGAGTGGATATTTTATTTATTGATGTTCAAAGGAAACTATTATATAGGTAACCTAATGCAGAAATGAGGTTAACCTTATGAATATAGAGGAAAAATTATAATACCATTATGCACCTATCTGAATACCTTAATATCGATATAGATTATTTCCTGATGAATGTATGTTGGTAGTTTCAATTGAGGATACAATGAGGTATCATTAGTTACTAATTTAAATGGAATGTGGACCATGAAAATTCAGAGTCTAGTTCAATATTATCGATTGGTTAAAGTCCTCTATAAAGAGGTGGTTCCCAAACACTTATTAGGTTTTAGTGATAAAAATATTAAAATTGAAGGTTTTTAAATTAATTTTCTAATACCTTACAAGAGATGAAGATATAGATGTTTTTTAGTTTTTTTATATCTAACATAAGTAAAGATGAATGTAATTTTCTCCTATGGATTTTGGACACTTTCTTGATCATATAAATCAAATTTTTATATTTTTTTGTTTTATGTGTGAATTATGATACTAGATTTTTTTTTGTGATTAGGTTAGAGCCACTCTTTATAGATCATTTTTTAAATAATATAGGAGGTGTAAGTTATCAGAAAATATATCTATCAAATGAAATTGTAATTCCTTTTTACATTGTACAAGCTAGATCTATTAGACAAATTTCCTAGTATGGTTAATGTTTCTTGAGTGGTCTATACATTAGAGATAAAAGACGTAGTTTTTTTCTCAAAAGGTTCTTCCAATCCAGAAAATTACCTTATAAACTTCCCTATAAAAAAATAATATGTAGTGTTTATATTAACAGACCAGTTCAACTTTCCTTAAGAAGGGATCTAAAAGAGTCATACCAAAGAAGAGGTAATTGTCCTACCCAAAAAATTTCAAATTATTTATTTTTATAAATACTATATATCAAAATTATTCATCCTAAAATAATAAATTTGGTATCCTCAATACAATATAATGTAAATATGAATATGAAAACACAAATATCCACCATAGTTTCCATCAAATAGGAATTAATTGTATTCATTGTGCTTTTTTGCGGACAACCAGCTCCTCATAGATATACATTTCATATTCCATCCCTATTTTCATGGATTGTTATCATGAGGTGGATAATATTTATATATGAAAATTATGACATAATTATGGTTCAGGAATTAGAATATTGTATCTAACTTCATACCTATAATCTCATGATGAAACAATATCATCACCCATGCATACATGTGGACTGCAACCCTGTGAAGAAAAGCGATTTTTTTTTCATTTCTGATTTACACGGATAAGTAATAATGATATATTTATTGATTATATATTTCATATAATAAATTATAATGATTCAATAATTGGGAATTATTATTTACCTTCCTTTTATTCCAACAATCATAATGTGATAAGAACATTTATGCATAGGTACAACCTACGTCTCCATGAACGATGTAATTATTTTTTCAATATCTATACTTTATGGATGAATCTAAATATATATATAATGAATATATATTAAATTTAAATAATAACTAACATCATTATATTATGGATCCATGTTCAATGTTCAAGGACCAGATGTGGTGAAAAAAATTCTCTTGAAAAACAAAACATTGAACACCCAAAAATGATGTTTTTAATGAGTTTTTAATAAATTGTTTTCAGAATGATATAAGAATAACATGTGTCATAATATAAGTTTTTATATGACCCAATTATAGAATTATATTAAATTTATATTAATTATAAAAGATGTTAGAGAATAATCAATGCAATTTCAACTTGAGGTAAGGGAGTTTTGTTACAATCTAATTGTTTATTAGGATTATTTATGAAGATGTTCTCGATAATGGATGTTTTTAAAATATATTTCATGAATCCTAGGAATTTTATTATTCAATGGTTATTTTGATAAATTGCATGTTTTCCAATAACATTTCTTTATTTAAAAACTCAAGATGTTGAATGAATCTTTTCAAGGGAACCCTACATTAATTATATCTTCATTCGAGAATTCTTTTTATTCCATATCAGTGTTATATAAAATTATTATCATGAATTTTTTAGTATTATAAAACTATTTTTAAAATTAGTTTTCATTTTTTTAAAAATGGTTTTAATATAATATTATGGTAATTTTTTAAAATGATGTGCCTTTTACTTTTTATCAATAATGTGAATGGAGTCTGTGTTTCAATGTGCACGAGAATAATATAATTTCTCGATATCCAATCCAAACAATGCTTTAAAGAATAATTTAAAAGTTACCATGTTTTATTTCAAATAATTTTTTTTATTTAATATTTGGTATGTTTTTATATTTTGAAGATTTTATTTGGAAATAAAAAATATTTTTCCGTTATGAAATATTTAAATTAATATTTTAATGGAATTTTTCATATATGATAACATCTATTTATGTTTGGATTTAATTGATATTTTATTCAATGGAACTATACCTATTCACTCTCTATATTTGTTATGATTATGAAGAATTTTTTTATTATAAACATTTATTTTCCATTGGATATTCTATGATGAAATAATGAAATGTTTATGAAACCTGTTAAATATTCATAGGTTATGATATGTTGAATGTTTTATGATCCTATTGCACACACATATACAATTTTCATTAAGTTACACATGGTACTAGAATTATATATCCCAACAATTAATTAGGTAAGGAGGGATATATCAAGAGATAATAAGGACTGAAATGGGTAGTGGAACTAGTTTAGTAAGGGACCCTATCCACTATGATAATTTTAGGAGGAAACATTGTATAAGAATATAGTGGAACTGGGAGTGAACCTAATCCACTGTGACAGTATTATAAGTGATATTGACTAATAAATTGAGTTTATATACTTATGTTTATCCTAAAAATTAATTTCTTTTTTCTAATGTTATTCTATCATGGATCATGTTCATTTTCTCTATTTTTAATATCTTATGAAAATCCATAATTTATGAAATGATTCAACATTATGATATATGATATAATGGATATGGATTTGAAATGTTAATATCATATTCTGATAAACTTATGCTTATTTTATTCTTAAGTGATCATTTACATCACTCTTTTTACCCTTACTGAGCATATTAGCTCACACTTTATTTTGTTTTATTTTCCCTAAGATGTGAAGAAATATTTTTAGTATAATATTTTTAATATGGGGACTAGTTGTGAAGAACTATGTGGTATATGACGTATCCCATGAACATGTTGGTTATGTATCCATGTTTCCAATGAAAAAAAATCTATTAAATTATCACACATATAATATTTTTATTTATTTAATATTATCTAAAATTATATAATATATATTTATAAAATGTATGGGTCAATATAATTATAATAGGATTATTCATTTGTCTCTCATTTTGGGTTGAGAAATGGAGTGATTTCATATATCACAATTTGATGCGTACAATTTTATAATATGTTTTTTCTTTAGTGTCCACATGAATAATTGATCGACATGATTTAATTTTCAATATAATATTTATAAGCTACATGTTAAATAAAAATATATTTTTTTAAATATTTTCTTATATATTTATTTGTGGTGAAATAAATATTTGAGGCTTCATTGGTTTATGGAACTATTACATCATTTACAAATTGACTTATTTTAGGATCATGAAAAAAGAATGTATTTTCACGAAGTGTTATTATTTTATAAAATATGGAATTCAAATATGATAAAATATAATTTTCATACATTAAAAAATCATGTGTTCAATTTAAAATGAAAAATGATAATATTTGGAATATATATTGAAAATATAATAAAAAACAATTCATTTTGAGGTTAATGTATGTCAATATAATTATCGATGGAACATTTTTTATGTGTCTTTTACAATAGATTTTTTAAATATATGTATGTTTCTCTATAGTCATGAAATGATATGGAACTATGATGAGATATAGGAATATTTTTAGGAGAATTCCAATGCATATGGAGAATTATTTATATGGGTTATTGATTTTGAGATTATATTATTCGAATCTACAATAATTGAAAACACAATTTGATAATGTAATATTTTTTACTTTGATATTTTATGTAATATATGAAGTGAAATATTAGAAAATGTTATTTGAAAATGTATCATCTTTTTATAGTGAGGTGTGATATTGTTGATAGAAAAAAATAATCATTTTAAAAAGGGTGTTTTATTAATTACCATGAAACATGATATATGATGATATATTATATTTTAAATTAATTTAAAATATTGTAATTATTATGATTATTATGTTGTTTATATATAATAAATGACCTTGAAATGTTTTTTTAAAAAAAATTTAATATCAGGCTAAAAAATTGAAATTATATAATAATTATGGATTTTGATGTTGATGATTTATAAATGAATAAAATATTATACATTAATAAGAAAATGAAATTGGATTTGAAAAAAACATAAATTAAATTCTTGATGTGAAAATAGTTATTTTATTGATATTCATTATGATAAGAGTGTTGTTATTTAAAATCATGTTGAAAGGGAAAGAAAAAAAATGCACGTATGTGTTTTGGGTACTGTTTATTAAGGAAGGTTGAAAAATACTTAGGAAATGACCCATATTGATATTTGGAAATCTTTATAAGTTGTTTTAGGAAATATATATGATTATAAAGGAGTTGTAATTAAGGAACCAAAAACATTGTAGTGGTGGTGTTTTCTATAGGGAGGCTCTAGTGTTTATAGAAAATAGAGAGGATGTTGAAGGGATGTTGTTTATCAAATTCACAATAAATATTATGGTATCCATTATTTATTATAGAGAAATACCAAACATATGGTTAAAATCATTATAATAAGTTTACATTGAAAAAATATTCACCACAATTGGAAGATTGAACTATATATCAGGGATTATAAAGACCATTAAATCCTGATAAAAAGTTTGGAAGTTAATTAGAAAAAAATTTGGTTGTTAATGAATTTTTAAGGCGATATTGGTTGGTTCTATAATATAAAATATGGTGAATGATTAACCCAAATAATGTAAGAATTAATTATGAATAAAAGTAGTTTTACACAATCTATTGAGGGAATGATGTCTGATTATAGAGATAGTTGTTAATATAGGTGGTTTTTAGGAATACCTTTTCGTAGAAGATTACAGATATGAATGAAAATAAATTTAGGAGGATTAAAAAATTAATATGAGGAAAAATTTCATTCATGGATCTTGAACATAATTTTAAACATATGTTACCTTGTAATGGGGATATAATTCACATTGTGGCTTGGATGATTTCAGTTCAAATCAAAATTTTATTCTCATATAAATGAGGGAAGATTAGGGTATTTATTTCAGAATATAAAATGAATTCAAATAATGATTAGTGGGTATTTTTTTACTAAATATAAAGTTTAAGAGATATGATATATTAAAATTATATATATATATTTCATTGATTTATTTCCATGTTATGAAATCTTTATAAATTAACATATTTTGGTTGTTATTGGTAGCCTTTATAGAATTTTATAAAGGATGAAAAATTATATTAATAAGTATGATACACCTATATCTATGTATAAAAACGCACTATATTTTTTTATATAAATTCTATTATATAATATTCATCTAATTCATAGTTCATCATAGCTTATGAGTGAGAACATTGAGATTTCATTGTGAGGGTTATAAACCTATTGGTATAGTTAATCCACTCAAAATTGTAGAATTATATTTGATTGGATAAAGTAAACAAACACGTCATTTAGTGTGAAAAATATTTAAGTATCCAAAATTTTGTGGACTAAGAGATAAACTTTTTATCCAATTACACACTTTAATTACATTTATTGGATAAAAATAAATAAATTTTCTAACCAATCATTTAACAATATCATTGGAAGTGAAACATTTTAATGTTAATATACCCTGACCCACTTCCTCATTTCATGTTGTCATTCCTTAAGTAGTACTGAAATGTGGTATCAATGAAAATGATTTTTTATCAATTTTGATTTTATATATTTATTGATTTTGGATGTAATCACCAATCAAAAAATTTGTTAGGATATTTTATGAATATAGAATTAAATTATAGAATAATTAAATCCACCGCTTATTCTAATTTCTTAGTGAAATATCCATAAAGTGTATAGGTTTTTAATTACATTAAATTTAATGTTTTAATGTACCAAATAGATAAATATGGTTGTTTAAGTGAGTTTTTTTTATAATTTTAGAAAGGATAATAGAGGAGAAAATTGAGTAATCGGTGCAGGTGTATTACAGGATTCCCCGTGGATAGGTACTAGGTACCTGATTCTATGAGGTTTTCTTCTATGCAAATTGACTTAGACATAGAGTACATAATGTCATTATATTGTGTTCTACATAAAATAAAAAATATATTTTTAAAACCATGTATAGTATTTTTTCACATTATTTTTTAGATATAATTTTCACATCCTTTAGGATTTCACTATCTCTTACATTTTTTTAGAACCTTCATAGCTCACTACCAAACCTATTCATCCTTAATGATAACCCATTATATAATCTATATGAAACATGGTTAAGTTGATACAATAAAAATTCTTTGGTAATTTCAAGTTAGAGGATATCTATTCTTCTCTTAATTTTAGAATTCTTTATTAGTAATAAAGGAAATACAAAACAAAAATTTTAAATGATTTTAAAATAAATTTGTTTCATTGATTTACATTCGATCAGGGTGTTGAAAAATATAATAAATTTTTAATATGATTTTATTTTTATGTATTCATCCATTTACTTCTTCTATTTCTAGAGTAAGTAAATAAATACAATTTTTTTACTAAATTATTAAAATCCATAAAGTGATAAAATATGATTTTATATTAGAAATTGTGATAGAGATCATCTTATTATTTTCATGGAAACCCCTCAATTTCAACCATATTATTACTGTCAGAATTAGTGTATATTCATGGATTAGAGGAAACTGAAATAAAAAGTGTGTTATTTATAAATAAATGAATATAATTCTATTTCATTGGAATTATTAGATTTTAAAATATTTATTGCATAATTTTATGAGATTATAATTTGTTACACCTCATCACATTGGTTATTCCTCTGTTATTCATAATTTATTATATCTTCTATGATGGTTATTACTATTCATATAACATTCAAGATATCATAATATTTTATATATATTATTAATTATGAATATGTTGAAAAAATGTTTATATGGGATCCTTATATCATGGAATATGGTGCCCATTGATGTTTTTTGGTATAAAAAATACATTGATGTTGCTAATTTGTTGTAGATGGAAATAGTATATTAATATAATTCATGATTTTTATATTGGTTTTGATCATTTTTACTATGGATGGCCATGGTTATAATGAATATGAATTATATTTAACTAGATATATACTACATGATTGGTATTATAATACCCTAATATTGTTGGGGTGGCTGTTAAAGTCCCCTGAAATTATTGATTGAATGAAACTATATATGAAACGGTAACTAATTCCAATAAAATTTTATAAGTGAAAGAACAAAATATGATAGGTAAAATGTTATTTACTTACAATTTTTTTATATATTTGGACACACCATTAAATATGTATATGTATATAGAACCTAGTCAGATATACAAAAATGTTCAGTTTATCTTGGAAGGGTTCAACATGAGCCTCAAAAAAGGTATTTTTGGGTTTCTTGATTTATTTTTCACCACCAAGATACCAAACCCAATAGTTTTTAAAAAATATTAATTTTTCATTAAGTTATTTAGAATTATTTTTTTATATTTTATTCTCACTGATAATATTATAATAGTACTACTTGAACTTAGTTTTATAAAAAAATTATATGGGTTGGATGGTGACCACTTGTAGTGTTTGATGGACCCACAATATATATTTTTAATCATGCATGTTTTCTATCCTAATTTTTGATTATCCTATTAATAGAGAGGTACCATAGAATGGGGTTTTATATGAATGAGTCTTTTATTTATTTTTGAACTTTTTGGGAAAGTGATAAAATACATGGGATATGATTTTATGGAAATCCTTGGGTTTTTGGGGACATATTTGACTTTGGATATTATTCTAGTTTTAATTAATGTTCTTTATCCACATAGATTTTTTATTTATCATGATTAAAAAAAATCATTGTGTTCATTCTTTATAAATATGTTTTTAGATTTTCATTGTATGGTGTCTATATACATTTAGATACTTTTTATGTTATTATGTAGATATAACACATACACTGTAGTGTATAGGTTCCAAATTTTAGAGATAAGGTTTCCATATTGTTTTTAGTCCATATGAGGGTCATATATGTTTTTTATAATATATATTGTTTTTTTAATTATATAAGAGGGAAAATTAAATCCCAAATATACAATCATTATTTATCAACATGTATTTCTACCTATAGTGATGGAGAAGAAAAAAAATGGTCTTTTTCAAATCCATATTAGATAAATGGGCGATCTTGGTTGGTTAGTTACACTTATTGTTGATGTATACACCCCTTTGATTCATAGAATTATTGTAAAAAGGGAATGTGGTGTCCTTAAATGTAAATATAATATTAAAATAGGAATTGGAAGTCAATACTCAAAAGAGATAACTCTGAAACACCATTTAAATGGATTTTATTTCATTTAATATCTAAAAATCCATGTAGTTTGAATAAGGGAACATATATAATGTTGATTAAATGGTCAAGTCAGAAAAGATTCATGTTCTTTGGATAATTATTTTATGACATTGGAATATACCTAATGTAAAAAAATTATGAATTATTTAATTTTGTAAAAAAATTTCTAGAGACAATATATTGTCTTAAAATAGATCATGAATATGATATCACTATAAAGTTTATATTCTGATGACCATATCCTTACATGAATTCAAATGTCATGGAGATTTATTATTGTAATAAATCAATTATTATTTTTAGGAAAAAATATTTTCTTTTCTATTCATATTAGAGGAAAAAGAGTTAAAGGGGTTAAATAATGGCTTTAGGACTTACACAGACAAACATGGTGGTTACATGTAGTGTACATATTAGTACATGACGTGTAAATTACCTGTGTATGGTTGAACATGGAATATAACAGGAGTCAGTAGAGGCAAACTATTTTAGTACATACATGGAGTTTACCATATTAGTACACATAATATAGTTCCTTTTTTGGATAAAATGGGTATTAGCATCATTTTTCAATCATTTGGACAGATGGCTCGTCGGGTATCACGATCCGCACTGCCGAATCCCATTTTGGATCCTGAATGTCTGACCAAACTTCGTTTTGATCGCCATTAGATGAGTTTGAACCCAATATGTAAGATCAAGATTCCTCTTGATCCATTCTTCATTATTTTTTCTCTCAGTGATGTTATCTTACCTTAAGCGTTTTACATCATTTTGTAGATCTACTTCATTCTTGCTGGAATTAGAGGTTGACATCGAAAAAGGAGAGTCCCATGGAGATAAGGTAGGCAGTCTTGCACCTCTTGTTAATTATCAAGATGAATATATCTATCGAAGTGTCGTGCGCCCATTTTTGGCCCTCAATTTGATTTATTTTCGACCCATGTTATTGCTTAATTATGTTTAAGTAATTTAATATGTATTATTATTCATGCGTAATATTGATTCCCATGAATTAGAGCCATCCCATTTGTGTGTTTCCCATGAATTGTTGTTTGTGGATATTTTTCCAAGGTTTCCTATGAGGCAATACTTGTTTTTTCATTTTTGGGTTGTTAAAAATTAATTTAATTATGATGGTATTGTAATTAGGTTAAATTGAAATTGGATAGAATAAGGGCTTCATATTAGTGTTTTCCCATTTTTCCATGTTAGGCCTATTATTGTTTATGCCTTGTGATAGTTTAATTCATTTTTTTCTTGTTATGTATTATTCCCATGTGAATTGTTATTTTGACGACCATGTAATAGTATAATTTACATGTGTTTTCTATTATGCTAAAATGATGATATACCGGGATTGACCCTATTTGTAACACTCGAAGATTTCATAGTATGTTATTTCTTCAAAGTAATTCAATAACTTACACTACACGCAACATCGAGTTCAAGCGCACCATGACTTACCAAACTAGCCATTCAAAAGCCGTTATGAATAGTATTAACTGGATATTGAACTATATATAATCCTTATAATTTTAGAATCCATATTATAATTTTCTTAGACATAATGTAAGAACTAATTCATGTTTTCAGATAAAAGACATATTTTTTAAAAAATATATTTTTACCGCCTTTTAATGGTGAACCGTTTTTAAATCCAATATTTGAAACTTT
This sequence comes from Viscum album, assembly GCA_963277665.1. Taxonomy (NCBI): domain Eukaryota; kingdom Viridiplantae; phylum Streptophyta; class Magnoliopsida; order Santalales; family Viscaceae; genus Viscum; species Viscum album. The sequence goes on along the minus strand of OY728165.1, from coordinate 1,316,766,998 downwards.
TATATATATAATTTTACAAAATAAACTTCTTCTTTATAATTGGGACATAAGTATTTAGTTTCAATAAATTTTTGGTGTTTTTCTGATAACTTTCATATTTGAGTGAATAGTGAAAAATACTATATTTTAACTGAAAAAAACTTTTTTAATCAAAATAATTTATAGTGTTAAATTATACATTTTAATTTTTTGGAAGTACAAATAGATTATATTTTTAACATTTAATCCAATGCTGGTCATTGTAAGTAATTTCAATTTGTAATTGGACATAAACAAGTGTCAAACTTTCGATAGTTATTATTTCTTAAAAATAAGCCTTTTGGTTTTGAAAATGGGAATTAATTTTAAATTAATAAATGAAACTTATATGTTTTGAATTTGGTAAAATGGACATCATTTTTTGATTCGGAATATTGAAATTAGCTTAGGGTGAATTTTTGGTATTTTTCTGAAAACATTCAATTTTTTTACGAATAGTGAAAAAACACTGAGTTATAGTTTAAAACCAAATTTTTATTTAAATAATTATTTATTTTATTTAAATTTAATTAAGTTAAAAATAGATACATAATACTTATATAAGTTCAATGTAATTCAATGGATTTAGTTTAAAATAATTTTAGATATATTAAAGTTTTATTGAACTTTTCACCGTCTTTTACCCAGATCCTAGGAGAATTTGGAAATTCACATAAAACTTAATTTTACCGCTTCTGTGAATAGAATTTAAAAAATCCGGGAGACACGGTTAATATCAAGGAGTAAAATTGGGTTCAATGAGATGAAAATAATTTTTGGTGAATATTAACTTTTTTACTTTAATTAAACACGGTCAAAAGTAAATAGAGCAATTAAGGGTAAAAATGATATTAATATTACCCTAACAGATGTCCTAATTCTACTGGACAATTTTATCTCGACCAAAAACAACCTTAGTAACAAAATATTATCATTTAGGTCCACTTGGATTAGATTAGGACATTTATTATTATTTAAATCAAAGAAGATTTAAAAGAGATAAAATCAAAGTTTAATAACTATTTTTTTTAATATAGGGTTATACATAAGATAAATTAGATTATAAATATTAATTATAAATCTAAACATATTTCCTACATAATGGTATTTTATTTATAATTTTTAGACATTAAATAATTTAATTTATTTACGACACAATGGTGAGGCAGTAATTACCTAATTAATGAAATATTAAAATAATTGATATTATAAATATCAAAATAAATGTAATTTGAGACTTTTTATGAAATCCAAGAATTTTATAGGTAAACATGACATGTTAGTGATGATTCAATGTATCTTGTTTGAATTAATAAACTTGGGATGACTTTCACAAAAACAAAATACCAAATAGTGTCAAATTGACATAAATTAATAATAAAAAAATACAATATTATTGGATGATATAATATTACAAAAAATGTAAGGTTCGGCCAAAGGGCTTAAATAATATTATATATGTCATTAATGAGTCACTTGAGGTCCTCTTGGAAGTTTATATTAAGTTTATTGACCATATAGAGTAAGAATACAAGAAGACATGTTAAAAGTTAAACTATTTAACCATGAGTTAAATATAAAAGATAAGGTCAAAATGTTAACCTAAACATGTCTACAACCTATTTTTTGAGTATTGTTAGACCCATACCCACATTAAACTTTAAATAATAAATTTTGGAGCCATTAGAAACCGAAAATTATTTTATTATAAAATAATATTTTAAGTTTTTCCTAAGGTGCCCCTCACCCCTCTTATAAAAGGGAACTCTTCCTTCACTCTAATTCACACTTCAAAAGCCATTTGGATCGGCCAACCCATGCACAAATATCCTTTAAACTTCCCTCAGTTCAACATAGAGGCCTTATTTTGATCAGAGATCTATCCTAAAGATCTATTTTGATCAAATCAAAAGGTAGAACCTGAAGAAGAGGTAATGTTTTCACCACCCTCTTTCAAGTTCCTTTCTTCTTCAACTTCTTCTTTCATTGTTATTACCATAATAAAACAATAAATCCAGTATCTTCTATATAATATGATGTTATTATAAATATGGTACAACCATATTCAGTATTCTATCCATCCTTTCAATGACATGTCACCATACATGCGTACGTACGGCTTACCGTCTCCACATCGTGGTGTAATTGTTATTCAAAACATTATTATTTGGATGGGTATGATATTGATGTGTAATTGAAGTAAATAATAAATATAAAATTATAACGATTCTGTATATATAATATACCATCCAAGTAAATATTATTTTAATATCAAATGAATGATATTTTCGCTCATGCGTACGTACGGATTACCATCTCCACAACGCGATGAGATTCATTTCCAAGTTCACCACTCATCGACGATTATAAAAATATATATTAATAAAAAGTATGTAATATATGAAATAATAATGCTACTGGAGATATATATATTTATATATATAAGTATTTATGTACTTACATATATCCTATTCACTTACTTCCATTCAATACTATATGAAAACGGAAACATTGTTTATGCGTACGTACGGACTACCGTCTCCATAAAAAGTGTTTTCCATTTCATATATATATATATATATCTATTATAAATATTTATATTCTATATATATATGATATATAAATCATGTTTTATATTCTTTAAGTATTTAAATCATGATCTAAGTGATACAATCAAGAGTAACAAGTTAAAACACGTACGATAAAGAAAGAGATTATTACCCGAAATATTAATATAACATAGAAATTATTATTAAATGGGTAGTATAAAGTCATAAATGAATAATGTATGATATTATAAATATTAATATGGTTATGGTATAATTTAATAACATACTATTGTCTTCATACAGGAGGTTAAACGTATCCTCAACTAAAGGAAAGTGCAAGGTAAGGGGTTTTCATCTCACTCCTTATTCCTGTGAGATTTCTGCCATATTGACACTATTATCTTTTGTGTGGTGTATGTACTACCCATAATTGTATTCCTTGTGTAATAAAATTTAATATATTTGTATTTACATATTCATTTTATGATACTTCTTTGATGGTGTGTATGTTTCGTATGTTACCAAATTGGTAAGGGTTAATTTCACAATATCATTATTATCCAAGGTTGTTTCGCGTAAGTATCTACTGGGACATATTTATTATCCATATTAATGTTTTATGAAAGCATTTTAAAAGGGATTCTTTTAAGGGATTTTTTACTAATACATAATATCAAATGTTTTAAATATTTATTTTTCTAAATCTTTCTCATTAATGTCCATGTCTTCAAAATGGGTTTTAAGGATTTATTTATATGGACATGAATTTTTTGAAATGATAATTCTTTTCAAAAGTTTCAAAGTGGCATGGGACACTTTGATTCAAAAATATCTTTTAAATTACTTCCTTTATAAATGTGTGACTTTTAAATGATTTAAAAAAAATGATATTTCTCTCAAAAAGTTTTACTCATCATTTTAAACTATGTCAGCATCCTTTTCTGGATATTATTTTTGATTGAGGTTGATTTATTATAATACAATCTTCCATGTTGTATTGACTGAGTTCTGATATGTATGACTTTGGATGTTCTATTTTCATACCATTCATGGTTTGTGGTTAATGTAATGACATTTCATATGCTAGTTTTAATACGAATGTTTATGTTATATTTCATCATTTTATTAAGATGAATGTGTTGGACTAGTATGTTCCGGGTTGGGGAACAGTAAAAGTAAGACCTCCGCATTGGTTTCCAGTTATTAGAGTCACTCCGGGTTGGTGTCCTATTATTATAGGCACTCCGGGTTGGTGTCCGGTTATTATAGGCACTCCGGGTTGGTGTCCGGTTATTAGAGGCACTCTGAGTTGGTGTACAGTTATTAGAGTCACTCCGGGTTGGTTTTCGGTTATTAGAGGCACTTTGGGTTGGAATCTAGTTACAGAGGCTCTCCGGGTTGGGTTCCAGTTACATTTATCCCTTAGGTCTTGGCATGAGGCCTTCACACATAAATTGAAGTTTGGAATTATGCATTCCATCGTTATGAAAGTGGTTATTGATATTGCATGTGATTATTAGATTAGTAGAATATCTGTGTGAATAATTAAATGGAATTATTTCATTCTATTTTGGCCATATCATGCTGAAGTTTAAGTTTAAAATGCTTTTGTTTTAGTTTTATACATTTTATTAAATGTTTATGCTTACTTTTGAAAGTTTCCGATGTATTTCTTACCCTTACTGAGCGTTTGAGCTCACCCCTTTCTATGTTTTATTTTCCTAGGATTACAAGAAGTGTATTGTGATTGATATACAGGGTTATGCCAAGGGAATAATGGTGTTCATAAAGGATTATTTATGTTGTTTTTTATGTAATGTGACATTAATGTATGTAATTTATTTTCCAAGACTGCTAAACCGATCGGTCCTTCAGGACTTGATTCCTTGTAATCATGCCAATGTATTAAAATAATGCACCGACTCTGGGTAACTGGGGTCAGGGCGTTATAGTTGGTATCAGAGGATGTTTAGCAATAACCTTGGAAACCAGATTTAGATAAACTATGATTGGAGCACATTACCCTAAGATAGACTTTAAGGATTAGTATATAAGAACTTCCTAGAATTTTGGTAATGTAGATATTTTGTGAGTTTTCCAAGCAAATACATCCCTGTATGGATATGAGCAGGTAGAGGCGGCTTTGGCATAGATGTACCTAGGGGTAAAACTTGAAAACACCACTTTGAGCTAGATTCGAACGGGAATTGGTGCACGACAATGGGCCTTACTTCACTCTTGGTTACGATACTCCCGGGGGATATGCTTAGGAGAATTCTCATTATCTTTACAAACCATTATGAAGGGCTAATGAGTATATACTTACTAAAAGAAAACATTTTTATGATTATGGATTATATCCATAAACTGTTTAATTTATTTTAAGTGTTTTACAAGTTTGGGATTAGGTATTTCTATTCATAAACTAATCTAATGTATGCCATTGTTTAGAAATGTCGCCCAGTAGAAGGAATGAGAACTCCAACAATACACATGATCCAAAGAGTAAGAAGGATCATATCATTCATGGTCCTAAGCCATAATTTAGAATGGAAATAGTCTCCCACGTATTATCATCATATGAAGAAATAATATCATGTGTTGATAAGATAAGTAAAGAATTCTTGGAGTCCAATGGCTTTGAAGGGAAACCAGAGAAGAAAAGGATGGTAGAGAGAAAGACAGATAAAGGGAATAAGATAATGAAGGATTTTCCCATATGTGATAACTGTAGAAAGAATCACCTTGGAAAATGTTTGAAGGGAATGGGAGTATGTTATAAGTTTGGAGAAAAAAGACACCAAGTATGTCACAGAAAGTGTAGGAAAAAGGTTTCAAATGTAAAATTCTTCATCTGCAAGGCATTGAGACACTACGTGAATCAATGTCCCATTCATAAGAGTATACCGCAAATGATGTTATTGGATAATAATCAAGTTATGATACTACCTCAGATGAAGAAGAATGACTAGTGTTCTTATGTTGTTATTATAGAATTATTTCATTTGAGTGTTGTATCAAGAGTATATTGGTTACATGAATTATAGAGATAAATAAGGATTGTACTATAGAACTATTTTATTGAGGATTTGAGATTATATGGATCTAAGAAAAGTGACTTAATAGTAAGCTACACTTTTTTAGAAAATAAATGGTTGAAGGAAAGGTGATCCTTAATATGGTCATGATAATGAGTTAGTGATTTTGGAATAAGAGATGGTTGATTTTGGTAATTCAGGATGTTGTGGTGTTGTAAAAGAATACACGATGAAGGCGTTCACATGTTATTACCTAGAAAAAAGGATCCTCATTATGTTTAACTTCCTTATAAACTTTGGACTGAGAATTTGGATATAAGTATTTTGGATAATTATAAAGGTTGGAATTGATTAAGTTTGAAATTGGATACTATTGTCAAGGTTATTTTTGGATTTCCATAAAAAGGACAACTTGAAGGTCGGGCGGCAACCCGTCGCGTCCGTCAAGGCCGCATGACTTGAACCCACAACCAAAGGGCGACAGGGATGTATCCCTAACCACTATCCCATGTGATGTCCTGGATTGAATAATGTAGTTTTTTTAAAGGGGTCCAGTAGATGAATTATAAATTCATTTTTTTGGAACCCTATATAAATAGGATAAATAAAATATTTTTTTAAGTTCTATTATCTTTTAGAGTGAAAGATGAGTTTGTGGTAGAAATTAGTTAAAGGATGTAAATCTACTTGACAAGTATACATTTTTTTCTTCTCTTATTCTATGTAGAAATAAATTATTAAACTTTAGGTAAGGCAACTTAAAACAAAAAATGTCTTATCCTAATACCTTACATTTTGTTGAACCGATGGTATTTTAAATCATCATAGATTGGTGGCTTTGAGGCCCACAATTCTACAATTGTTTGTGATTGATGACCTCAATCACTCCCTATAAATATTTATGTTTTTCCCCCAATTATGTGTCTCTAATTTCCACCAATGTTCTATTAATAGAGATCATAATTTGGTGGTGACTTTTTCATTCCCCTTTTCCTCTTATTAAGACTAAATTTTATTAACCCAATTTCCGATGTGGTTTTTCACAAAGGTATTTTCTATTTTCAACCTTTTATTTTCGAAAATTAATTTCAAATTGCAAGGGCGCAATTTATTGAAGAGGGAAGAATGTAACACCCCAAGATTTCATAGTACGTTACTTCTTCAAAGTAATTCAATAACTTACACTACACGCAACATCGAGTTCAAGCAAACCACGACTTACCAAACTAGCCGTTCAAAAGCGGTTATGAATAGTATTAACTGGATTTTGAACTATATATAATCCTTATAATTTTAGAATCCATATTATGAGTTTCTTAGACATAATGTAAGAACTAATTCATGTTTTCAGATAAAAGAAGTATTTTTCAAAAAATATATTTTTACCACCTTTTAATGGGGAACCCTTTTTAAATAAAATATTTGAAACTTTTATATATTTAATTTTAGAAAATAAACTTCTTCTTTAGAATCAGGACATAAGAATTTAGTTTCAATAAATTTTTGGTGTTTTTCTGATAACTTTCATATTTGGGTGAATAGTGAAAAATACTATATTTTAACTGAAAACAACTTTTTTAATCAAAATAATTTATAGTGTTAAATTATAAATTTTAATGGTTTAGAAGTACAAATAGATTATATTTTTACCATTTAATCTAATGCTGGTCATTGTAAGTAATTTCAATTTGGAATTGGACATAAACATGTGTCAAACTTTCGATAATTATTATTTCTTAAAAATAAGCCTTTTGGTTTTGACAATGAGAATTAATTTTAAATTAATAAATGAATCTTATATGTTTTTAATTTGGTAAAATGGACTTCATTTTTGGATTTGGAATATCAAAATTAGCTTAGAGTGATTTTTTGGTATTTTTCTGAAAATATTCAATTTTTTTATGAATAGTGAAAAAACACTGAGTTATAGTTTAAAACCAAATTTTTATTTAAATAATTATTTATTTTGTTTAAATTTATTTAAGGTCAAAATATATACATAATACCTATATAAGTTCAATGTAATTCATTATAGTTAGTTTAAAATAATTTTAGATATATAAATTTTTATTGAACTTTTTACTGTCTTTTTTTACCCACCTCCTAGGAGAATTTGTAAATTCACATAAAACATAATTTTACCACTTATGTGAAAGAAATTTCGAAAATTTGAGAGACACGGTTAATATCAAGGATTAAAATGTGGTTCAATGAGATGAAAATAATTTTTGGTGAATAGTAACTTTTTACTTTTATTTACCACAGTTAAAAGTAAATAGGGTAATTAAGGGTAAAAATGATATTAATATTACCCTAACACATGTTATAATTCTATTGTACAAGTGTATCTCGACCAAAAACAACCTTAGGAATAAAATATTATCATTTAGGTCTACTTGGATTAGATTAGGACATTTATTATTATTTAAATCAAAGAAGAGTTAAAAGAGATAAAATCAAAGTTTAATAACTAAATCATTTTTAATATAGGGTTTTACATAAGATAAATTCTATTATAAATATTAATTAGAAATATAAAAATATTTCCTACATAATGGTATTTTATTTATAATTTTTAGACATTAAATAATTTAATTTATTTATGACACAATGGTGATGCAGTAATTACCTAATTAATGAAATATTAAAATAATTGATATTATAAATATCAAAAATAAATATAATTTGAGACTTTTATGAAATAGACAAATTTTATAGGTGAATATGACATGTTAGGGATGATTAAATGTATCTTTTTCGAACTAATAAACTTGTTATGAATTTCACAAAAACAAAATACCAAATAGTGTCAAATTGACATAAATTAATATTTAAAACAAATACAATATTATTGGATGATATAATATTAAAAAAATGCAAGGTTTGGCCAAAGGGCTTAAATAATATTATATATGTCATTAATGATCCAGTTGAGGTCCTCTTGGAAGTTTATAGTAAGTTTATTAACCATATATAGTAAGAATACAAGAAGACATGTTAAAAGTTAAACTATTTAACAAAGAGTTAAATCTAAAAGATAAGGTTAAAATTTTAACCTAAACATGTCTAAAACCTATTGTTTTTGTATTGTTCTACCCATCCCCACCTTAACCTTTAAATAATACATTTTGGATCCATTATAAACCTAAAATGATTTTATTCTAAAATAATATTTTAAGTTTTTTCTAAGGTTCCCCTCACCCCTCTTATAAAAGGGCACTCTTCCTTCACTCTAATTCACACTTGAAAAGCCATTTGGATCGGTCATCCCATGCCCAAATATACTCTCAACTTCACTCACTTCAACCTAGAGGCCTTAGTTATATCAGAGAGCCATCCTAAAGAGCTATTTTGATCAAATCAAAAGGAAGAACCCGAAGAAGAGGCAATGTTTTGACCACCCTCTTTCGAGTTCCTTTCTTCTTCAACTTCTTCTTTCATTGTTATTCCCATCATAAAACAATAACTCCAGTATCTTATATATACCTTTATGTTATTATAAATATGGTACAACCATATTCAGTATTCTATCCATCCTTTAAATGACATGTCACCATACGTGCGTACGTACGACTTACCATCTCCACGTCGTGGTGTAATTGTTATTCAAAACATTATTATTTGGATGGGTATGATATTGATGTGTAGTTGAAGTAAATAATAAATATAACATTATAATTATTATGTATATATAATATAACATCCAATTATATATTATTTTAATATCAAATGAATGATATTTTCGCTCGTGCGTACGTACAGATTACTGTCTCCACGACGCGATGAGATTCATTTCCAAGTTCACCACTCATCGACAATTATAAAAATATATATTACTAATAAGTATGTAATATTTTAAATAATAATTATACTAGAGATATATATATATTTATATATATAAGTATTTATGTACTTACATATATCCTATTCACTTACTTCCATTCAATACTGTATGAAAACAGAAACATTGTTTAAGCGTACGTACGGACTACCGTATCCATAAACGGTGTTTTCCATTTTAAATATATGTCTATTATAAATATTTATATTCTAAATATATATGATATATAAGTCATTTTTTATATTCTTGAAGTATTTAAATCATGATCTAAGTGATACAATCAAGAGTAACAAGTTAAAACACGTACGATAAAGAAAGAGATTATTACCCAAAATATTAATATAACATAGAAATTATTATTAAATGGGTAGTATAAAGTCATAAATAAATAATTTATGATATTATAAATATTAATATGGTTATGGTATAATTTAATAACATACTATTGTCTTCATACAGAAGGTTAAATGTATCCTCGACTAATGGAAAGTGCAAGGTAAGGGGTTTTCATCTCACTCCTTATTCCCGTGAGATTTATTCCATATTGCCACTATTACCTTTTGTGTGGTGTATGTACTTCCCATAGTTGTATTCCTTGTGTAATAAACTTTAATATATGTGTATTTACATATTCATTGTAAGATACTTCTTTGATGGGGTGTATGTTTCGTATGTTACCAAATTGGTAAGGGTTAATTTCACAATCTCATTATTATCCAAGGTTGTTTTGCGTAAGTATCTACTGGGACATATTTATTATCCATATTCATGTTTTATGAAAGAGTTTTCAAAGGGATTATTTTAAGGTAATTTTTACTAAAATGTCATTTCAAATATTTCAAATATTTATTCTTCTAAATCATTCTCATTAATGTCCATGTCTTCAAAATGGTTTTTAAGGATTTATTTATATGGACATGAATTTTTTGAAATGATAATTCTTTTCAAAAGTTTCAAAGTGGCATGGGAAAATTTGAATAAAAAATTTATTTTAAATTAATTCCTTTATAAATGTGTGAATTTTAAATGATTTTACAAAAATGATATTTCTCTCAAAAAGTTTTAATCATCATTTTCAACTATGTTAGCATCCTTTACTGGATATTATTTTTTATTGAGGTTGATTTATTATAAAACAATATTTTCTGTTGTATTGAATGAATTCTGATATGAATGACTGTGGATGTTATATTTTTATACCATTCATGGTTTGTGGTTAATGTAATGGAATTTCGTATGCTAGTTTTAATACAAATGTTTATGTTATATTTAATCCTCTTCATAAGATGAATGTGTTGGACTAGTATATTACAGGTTGGGGACCGGTAAAAGTAAGCCCTTCGGGTTGGTGTCTGGTTATTAGAGGCACTCCGGGTTGGTGTCCGGTTATTAGAGGCACTCTGGGTTGGTGTCCGATTATTAGAGGCACTCCGGGTTGGTGTCCGGTTATTAGAGGCACTCCAGGTTGGTGTCTGGTTATTAGAGGCACTCCGGGTTGGTGTCTGGTTATTAGAGGCACTCCAGGTTGCAGTCCGGTTATAGAGGCTCTCCGGGTTGGGTTCTGGTTACAGTTATCCCTTAGGTCTTGGCATGAGGCATTGACATAGAAATTAAAGTTCGGAATTATGAATTCTATCGTTATGAAAGTGGTCATTGATATTGCATGTGATTATTCGATTAGTAGAATATCCATGTGAATAATTAAATGGCATTATTTCATTTTATTTCTGCCATATTATGCTGAAGTTAATGTTTAAATGGATTTTGTTTTATTTTTATACATTTACTTAAATGTTTATACTTACTTTTGAAAGTTTCCACTGTATTGCTTACCCTTACTGAGCGTTTGAGCACACCCCTTTCTATGTTTTATTTTCCGAGGATTCCAAGAAGTGTATTGTGATTGATATACAGGGTTATGCCATGGGAATAATGGCGTTCATAAAGGATTATTTATATTGTTTTGTATATAATGTAACATTCAAGTATGTAATCTATTTTCCAAGACTGCTAAACCGATCAGTCCTTCGGGACTTGATTCCTTGTAATCATGCCAATGTATTAAAGTAATGCACCAAATCTGGGTAACTGGGGTCAGGGTGTTACACTATTTGATAGTTATGTCTATGGGCATGAATTTTTCATGGCTAAAGGCGACGATTTGTTATTCTTGAGGGTGAGGATTTTTTATTCCTGTGCGGTGAGGGTGGGTTATGACTATGGGTAGGGTTTTTCTATGCCTTCGAGCAAGGTGTTGAATTGAATATTGAAATGGAACGACATGTGATGTGTCTGCCAAGACAAAGAACAAACCTGGATTTGAACTTCACTTCACTTGTTTAGATATCCTTCTGAGGTATCTGTTGATAATACTTTATATGGGGGATTGACAGGATTCGTCTATATCTTGAAACTTATATAATTCAATTTAATTGAATGGTTGAACTGAACATAATGAATGAAAATAGAGAACCAGACATTGTAAGATTGTTTACTTTTGAGTACTTCCTAATTTATGTTGGAGTTGGTGGACTAGGACCATCTAATTTTTTACTTTATTCATTAATAAATACCTTATCACATCTTGATTGTTATTCTATGTGAAAATGCATGTGATAATGTCCTAAGGATAACTGTTGCATTAAAGGGTCATAGCGGATCCTTGCTATGATGAGAACCCGAAAGTGCCATAACATTGTTCTTGAATATATGTTCTATGGCCAGATGATGTTATTTGAGGGAAAAAAATAATATAGGCCATTAGGGGTGAGGACTCATAAAACTTTGGGGCACCTTATCATGGGGTGCGCCCTTGGTAATATCCAGGAGGATATTATGAGAATGAGACCCGCCAGTTGGAAATCCACATTTCATAGTGTTATTGGATGTTCTTATCTGCGGATGTGTGTATTGGTCCTTAAAATTTAAGATTATTATTAATGGGTATTAGAACTGGCACACTTCGATGTATTGATGTAAACTATGACAACACATTGTTCACAGTGAGGTAGGATACGTTGGGTGTATCACGAGCGATACTACATTAATAGATAATGCGAGATAGGATTTGTCCCTTTTGTTCCATAACAAAATTAGATATCTCAGTCCCTTTGATGGAATTAATGTAGCCTAAATAAATCCATGGCCATGGTAAGAAATGGGAGAGTTCAGTTATACGATGTCAAAGAAAGAATAATCGATCACAAGGGTCATTACTAAGAATTAAATGAAATGAATAAATGATTTTGGGTAATTAATTCATTTCATTATTCAATGTAATAAAAAATCATAATTATATATTTCTCATCAGCCTAACCATTTTTTGGTGGTTGTGCACAACAGATTTGGAAAATCTCTCAAGCAAAGAGATAATTCTTTTCCCCCAAGAATTCTCTCAAGCTACGAGAGAGAGATCCACCTCCACCGGATCAAGGTGATTGAAGGAAGACATCGCAAGTGAAGGATCTTCGTCACTAGCACCCAAATATCCCTTCAAAAATGTCTGGAGATATGTGGAGCACATGTGTATCACTGGTAGAGGAATACTACACTTGGATTCTACGGCACAACGTCGGATCACATCATATCATGACTGGAAACATCAATGAAGGAGGAATTCCATAAAGGTAATTCTTGTCAATTAATTAAATTAATTATAACCAAAATATGATGATCCTATCTTTAGTTCTGGGACTCACCTCTTTATTTTTTGTTATTTGTTATATTTTGAAGATCAGACGTTTTATTATCGTGAAAAATCTTGGATTGATCATTTTTAACACTAAAATTAAAGTTGGGTAAACCCACTAATGCGCTTCTATTGTTGCTGGAACCTACAAGTGGTATCAGAGTAGTCTTATCGTTGATTATAATTATTTAGTTTTTCATTGGTGATTTACGCACTTAATAATTTAGTTGTTTCAATTCAAGTTAATCATTCTTTAAAATATGAATCCTGAGATCTGTTCCTCCTCTCTCATTTCTTGTTCACCTCAAAGTAATGAATTTTTCTATTAATTTTGGTTAAAATAAAATATAGGATCTCATCCGAAGGTGCCAAATATTCCTGGCCATACAACACCAGAATACACAGTGTGTATTCATAAGTACACGCCATGTAGTATAAGTTCAATCCATCGGACTGGTCCTCCAAACCAGGTCGTGTGTTGGAGTATTCCTAAGTCATAAATGACACCGTGTGTTGACCAGGAATAGGTGGAACACAGTTTCCGGATTACATGCCATGTGGTCTAATGAACACAATGTGTAGTCCCTTCGAGCTAGGGTTGGATTGTGTACCCCATACACGGCTTGACCGGCTGAAAACTGTGTAACGCGAACACTACACGGTGTGTGTCCCACTGAATACGCCGTGTACTCCGAGAGTTTCTGAAGTACATCTACATGCCATGTCCCCAGGCGTGTACTTAGGATGGATGGTGAACAAAAGTACATGATGTGTAGTCATAACTACACGCCGTGTACTCATCCAAATTATGCATATTTATTAAAATTTATTATTATATTATACAAACCCTTGAGACATGTACCATAGTGCAGGCGTAAAGCAGAGGCACAACATGTGATAGGTATTTTATATATATGTGTTTAATTTAACATCTGTGTAATGTTCATTTCTACTCATTAGGTAGTTATGAATGGGAATTCACCAGATTTCCTCCATGGTACAAGTTATGTACAAAGATAATTTTAAATTAATTTATTTAAAATTATGATGGATGAGAATCTCAAGGAAATTCAGAAAAGGGTCTGAGAAAAAAGGATTGATTAATTAAAGATAATTAATTGATTCGAGAATGATTTATCTTAAACAAGAACAATTAAAGAATTGAATGCTATTTTTTATTTATGCGTAAATATTTTTTCATGCATGGATGATCAGGAGCTAGACCAAGACCTTTGTATGTTAATGGTTTCTTTTAATTAATTAATTTAAATTAAATTTGTTGTCCTGTGAGAATTCTCCTCATTAATATGTAGGGCCTGTGTGCCCAAGGTTTCTTTTATGTAAAAAACCCCTTTTTACCCCTCACCTACATGTGAGATAAATGCATATGTAATGGATGGAGATCCCAAGCTAGTGGAGGCAACTTAAGTCAGGAGCCAAGATGAAACCAATCAAAGGAGATACAAAGGTGGACAGGTGGAAAGCTGTAAACATGAACCCAAAAGGTTCAAGGTGTTTCTCCCCTAGGTCTTGGGTTAGTTTATCAACCGCTAGATAAACTAACCAATAGAACAAGCTCATGATCATACCATTTATTTTATTTATATCAGTTTCATGGTTTATTTATTTGTGTTGTCACGATCACCCAATTAATGAATTAAAAAAGCATACAAGATGGAACTAAAATAAGACCGACTTATACGTAAAATATTATCTTATACACGGTTAATCAATTAAGTATATTCCAATTAATATTAACAAGCATGTAATCAAAAATAATAAAATGGAAATTTACGTATAAGGATAAAATCCCTCAAAGAAATATTAAGTCGGTATAGCCTTCCATAATCTTGGTTAGAATCGAACCATTGTTTAAAGTCCTTGACCAACCCTAGTTGCAGTGATTTCAATTACTGGGGAATTATAATTCAAGGTTTTGGGTT
The DNA here is from genome assembly GCA_963277665.1 of Viscum album. Lineage (NCBI taxonomy): Eukaryota > Viridiplantae > Streptophyta > Magnoliopsida > Santalales > Viscaceae > Viscum > Viscum album. Next base: position 1,316,751,921 of record OY728165.1, on the reverse strand, counting down.
GAATTGACATGGTTTGCATCAAGGGTTGACTGCCACAATTGGACTTGGTGTGACCAAGAGGCAAAGGTTGAGGAAATCCAAAAATAAAAGGATTTCAAGATTGGGGAGTCCACTCATCATATCAAGGAGCTGCAAGTTAATGAAAATGGAATTTGGAATGCGTACCTAAAACCCTTCAAGTTGCTTGAACAACCCTAGTTGGGGTAATGAGAAGGGAAATATGGATTCTTGCCACTAGAATATTCAGGCAACAGAATATTCTGAAGTCAATGGTGAGGGCTATTTGATTTCGATAAAATAGTGGAGGACTAATAAGTATTAATTTATTTATTTGTCTCAGTTTTATCATAATAAAGTACTAAAACTTTGCTCATATTAATTTTTAGAAACAGAAAGAAAAATTACGTCAAAAATATCATTGAGAACCATACTTGAGAAGGAAAACCTTCTCACCGACACCAATTTCCAAGAGTGGCAGAGGCATTTACTCATCATCCTTCGCCACAAGAGGAAATTGTATGTGTTGGAAGATCCTGTTCCAGTTGTGCATGGGAAAGAGGCTAGCGATGAAGAACTATCTCTCTATATGAAATATATGGATGATGCCACAGATGTTCAATGTTTCATACTATAGGCCATGTCTAATGATATCTTGAAGCAACATGAAAACATGGATGCGTATAGCATGATGTATCACTTTAAGGATATCTATCAAGAGAAGACGAGACAAGAGAGATATGATATATCCAAAACTTTTTTTAAAACTAAGCTTGGAGATTCTGCACTAGCTGGGCCTCATATATTCAATTTTTTAGCTACATTGAACACCTAGATATCTTAGGTATTAAGTTCCCAGATGAGTTGCGTACAGATCTCGTCCAATCATCACTGCCCAAGACCTTATCTAGATTTATTTTCAACTACAACATGAGCAACAATAAGAATATTCTTTTGGCACATATGACTTTAATTATCCAGGTAGATAAGAACATGAGGCATGGAAAATCCACAGTCCTTATGGTGAATAAGAAAAGGAAGGATAAGTCAAAGTGCCAAAGACTTATAAACAGTCTGAAGCCCCCAAGCTCTGTCCCTCCAAGAAGGGGAAGATCTAGAGATAGGGAAAGGAATGGGAGGCGGTATGTTTTACATGTGGAAAGCATGTCCATTGTAAGAGTAATTACACCCAAAAGCATGGGGACACTAAAGGTGAGTTCGTTATCGAGTGTAATCTTTTCATTTCTACACATTGGGTATTAGATACAGCTTTTGGGGCTCACATCTGTATTCAAATGTAGGAAACAAGTAGATTTAGAAAGATTTTTAGAGGAGAGGTGGATCTTCGAGCTTCCAATGGAGTGAGGCTGGCTACATTATCCATTGGTGATTACCACCTCTCATTGCCAACTGAGATGATTTTGGTTTTACATAACTGTTATTATGTGCCTAGTGTTACCCAGAACATAATTTATGTATCTTGTTTCGATATGGATGAATTTATTTTCAAGTTTGGAAATAAGGGTTTCTTCTTTTATAAGAACAACATATGTTATTGTTTGGAGCATTTAAATAATGGTTTATATGTATTAAATTATGAAAACCAAGTGTGGACAATCGATAACGAAACAAACTCAAATGACTCATACATCACCCAGTTGTGGAATCACCGGCTCATTCATGTAAATGAGAAGTGCTTGAAAAAGCTCTGCCAAGATGGTTATTTAGACTCTACTAATCTAAAACCACTTGATAGATGTCACACTTGTTTACAAGGTAAAATGAACAAGCCTCATTTCAGTGGAAAGGGTGAAAGGGCCATAGAGCTTTTAGGATTGGTGCACACAGATGTGTGTGGAACATTTCCATTAGAAGCTATAGGTGAATATTCTTACTTCATTACTTTTAATAATGATTTGAGTAGATATGGATATGTCTACTTAAGGAGGTATAAGTTAGAATCCTTATAGAAATTTAAGGAATTCAAGAATTAAGTATAGAATCAAATTGGTAAGTAGATAAAGAAGCTTTGATCAGATCGAGGTGGAGAATATCTGAACCAAGAGTTCATCGATCTTCTATGGGAGTTTGGGATTCTATCTCAGCTCACTCATCCTTATACACCACAATGGAATGGTGTTAGTGAAAGGAGGAACCACACCTTGTTGGACATGGTGAGGTCGATAATGAGTCATGCAGATCTGCCATTATCCTTTTGGGGATATGCATTATAAAATGTAGCATACACATTAAAACGAGTACCAACTAAGGTGGAAAATGGAATTACCTCCGAGTTATGGAATGGAAAGAAACCCATTTTGTCACACACACGTGTATGGGGATGCGAGTCATTTGTTAAGGCCTTATCAGGAAAAAAACTAGCACCTTGGGGTACGAAGTGTATCTTTATAGGATATCACAAGGAAACAAAAGGAAATTACCTATATAACCCTTCAAACAAGAAAGTGACTATCACCAGACAAGCTGTTTTTCTTGAGAGGAAGCACATCCTAAAAAAGTATAGTGGGAGAAAGATTGACTTTGACGAAGTTGAAGCTCAAGATACACAAGAGTTGGTATAGGAACAAGTTCCATAGGTCCCCGTGGAAGAGGTACCAGAAACACAAGTACTGCGTATGAGCTCAAGAGAAGTAAGGGAACCAGAGATATTTGGTTTCCTAGTCACTGAGGATGGTGAATCATTATTGTTGGACAATGATAAACCTCTATCATACAAGGAAGCAATAGAAATCTCAAAAGCTGCAAGATGTCTAGAATCTATGAATTATGAGATAGATTCTATGTATTAGAACTAAGTATGGGTTCTGGTCAATGAGCCTGTTGATGTAAATCCTGTTGGATACAAATGGGTATTCAAGAGAAAACTGGACATGGAAGGTCAAGTTAGCACCTATAAAGCAAGGCTAGTGTCTAAAGGATTCAGAAAACATCAAGGAATTGAATATGATGAAACTTTCTCGCCATTTTCCATGTTTAAATCCATAAGAATCATACTTTCCATAACAGCTTACCATGACTATGAGATTTGGAATATGGATGTCAAAACAACATTCCTTAATGGGAACCTTCAGGAAGATGTCTATATGAAAAAAGTAGAAGGGTTTGTGACACCAGGTAAATCCAAACGGGTTTTCAAGTTGCAAAAATCCATTTATGGATTAAAGCAAGAATCCAGGTCATGGAACATTCGATTTGATGAAGCCATAAAGGAATTTGGTTTCATTAAGAACGAATGTGAACCATGTATTTATAAGTGGTTTAATGGGAATGTGATTGTTATCCTAGTAGTATATATTGACGACATATTTCTTATTGGAAATGATGTACCAGTCTTAAAGTCAGTTAAGGACTGGATGAACAAGTGTTTCTCCATGAAGGAATTGGGTAAAACAACCTACATTCTTGGGATCAAGATCATTCATGATAGATCCAAGAGGCTGCTTGGACTAAGTTAGGGTACATACATTGACCAGATACTAAAGAGATTTAGTATGGAACAATCCAAGAGGGGATTGGTTCCAGTGTCACATGGCCTACATCTTTATAAGAAAATGTTTCCTTAGACACAAAAAGAGAAATATTGAATGAGTATGATCCCATACCCTTTGGCTATAGGATCCATCATGTATGCCATGTTATGTACCAGGCTTGATGTTGCCTATGCATTGAGCATGGTGGACAAATATGAAGAAGATCCAGGAGAACAACATTGGACTGTTGTTAAGATAATCCGTAAGTATCTGAGAAGAACTAAGGATATGTTCCAGGTGTATGGAGGAGATTAGGAGCTTGTCATCAGAGGGTATGCTGATTCTGGTTTTCAGAAAGATCAGAACGATATGAAGTCACAATCTGGATATGTTTTCTATCTCAATGGAGGAGCTGTGAGCTATAAGACTTCAAAGAAGCCAATTGTCACAGATTCTACAGTGTATTCCGAATATATAGCACCTCTTGATGCATCCAAGGAAGCCATCTAGATTCAGAACTTTTTCTAGGAGCTTGATGTGGTTCCTAGCAGTAAAGATCCTATCACATTGTATTGTGATAATTCTGCAGTGGTGGATCTTGCAAAATAACCAAGGTCACATCAACAGACAAAGAACATACTCTAGAAGTATCACCTCTTGAGATATTTCTATCAAAGGGGTGAAGTTGTAGTGATCATAGTGTCCAAAGAAGAGAAAGTGGCTGACCCCATGACTAAAGGTCTATCCTAGCAGAAGTATGAATATCATGTGAGAGCTAGCGGGTTAAAGGTTTTTAGTAGTTGGCTCTAGTCCAAGTGGGAGTCTATTAAAGTTGGTGTCCTAGAACCAACTACTTTGTACTTTATTCATTAATAAATACCTTATCACATCTTGATTGTTCTTCTGCATGACAATGCATGTGATAATGTCCTAAAGATAACTATAGTATTAAAGGGTTATAACGGATCCCTGCTATGATGAGAACCTAGAAGTTCCATAACACTATTCTTGAATGTATGTTCTAGGGCCAGATGATGTTATTTAAGGGACACAAATAATATAGGCCATTAGGGGTGAGGACTCATAAAACTTTGAGGAACCTTCTCATAGTGTACACCCTTGGAAATATCGAGGAGGATATTATGAGTATGAGACCCACAAGTAGGAAATCCACATTTCATAATGTCATTGGATGTTCCTATCTACGGAAATGTGTATCGGTCCTTAGACTTTAAGATTATTATTAATTGGTATTACAACTCACGCGCCTAGATCTATTGATGAAAACTATGATGACACACTGTTCGTAGTGAGGTAGGATATGTTGGGTGCGTCATGAGTGATACTGCATTAATAGATAACGCGATAAAGTAATTTTCCCTTCTGTTCCATAACAGAAGTAGATATCTCAGGCCCTTTGATGGAATTGATATAGCCTAAATAAATCCATGTCCATGGTAAGGAATGGGAGAGTTCAATTCTAGGAAGTCAAAGAATTAATAATCGAACACATGGGTTGATGGCACTAGCATGCAACCCGCTTGATTTGAGATATCGAGACAATGAGATTATATTACACGGTGAGCGTTCATAGAAGGTGACACGTCATTTTGGCGTTAAATTCTTTCTCTATGGGTTCCTTGGCGTGTTTCTAGATGCTAACCTTGGACTTTAGGCATGCTCCACCTAATTCCACTGAGAAAGAGGCCCAGAGGTTCACACACTAAGTGTGTCCAAGTATCTTAGTTAAATATTAATTTAACAAGTTGAATAAAGATTATTCCCTAATTTTGGTTTAATAATTATTCAAGGATGTCTGATTGTATTTATTTTGACACTAGTTATTCAAGAGAATATATTATGGGAGAAATAATATATTTATTAAAAAGTAATGCAGTGATATTTATTTGATAAATAAATAGAGATTATTCAAGGTCTAATAAATGTGGTGGAGGAAATAAAGAAAAATGGAAAAAAAGTACACGCCATGTATATTAAATATACACGACGTTTATTTTTTTGGGAATTTATGAGAAATAGTATTATTTATTTAATTAAATAATATTAGGTGTAATGTGCTGGGTGCATGTCAGGTAATAATAATAGTCAAATGTTATTATTAAACATGGGGTATTACTAATAATTAAATGAAATGAATAAATGATTTCAGGTAATTAATTCATTTTATTATTCTATGAAATTAAAAATCCCAATTATATATTTCTTATTATCCTAGCCATTTTTTTGGTGGTTGTGCACAAAAGATTTGGAAAAGCTCTCAATCCAAGAGAGAATTCTTTTTCCACCAAGAACACTCTCAAGCTATGAGAGAGAGATCCACCTCCACCAGATAATGGCAATCGAAGGCGGAGATTGCAAGTGAAGGCTCTTCCGCGCTAGCACCCGGAGATACCTTTAGCGATGTATGGAGATATGTGGAGCACGTGTGGATCACCTCTAGAGAAATACTACACTTGGATTCTACAACACAATGACGGATCACATCAGACCGTGACCAGAAACATCAACGAAGAAATAATTCAATCAAGGTAATTCTTGTCGATTAATTAAATTAATTATAACCAACATATGATGATCCTATATTTAGTTTCTAGACTCCCCTATTTATTTTTCATCCTTCGTTCTATTCCGAAGATCCGACGTTTCATTATCGTGACGGATCTCGGATTGATCTTTGTTAACGCTAAAATTAAAGTTGGGTAAGCCCACCAACACGCTTCCACTGCACCCGGAACCTACATTTTACATATTCTTCATTTTTTGTACGCTACTTGTTTCATATACTCACTAAAAGATTGGAACATATATTGGGTGGTTTTATACTAGGATTTATTTCTCACACCATTATTGGGTCATGATTTTTGGCCCAAATAGATTATATTGTTTTAGGTGTTGATAAGGGAAAACAACCTTCTACATGAACTTGATTTGCTGTTTAGAAGGAGGAGAGCATGGGACCAAGCCAAGGATTGTGATCCTTCTGGTTTTTCTTTTGTATTTATATACCTCGGTATTTTATTTTATATATGTAAATAGTATATCTTGTTTTGTCTTATTTCTTAGAACATGCGACAGAAAGAATTATCTTTTGAATTCTATGACTTCTGGTATCTTTATTATCACTCTTCCACTGTTTTTTCAGTTGTATGGTATTTAATACTTCCACTATTTCATTTTTCTATTCTAATGTGTGACACTATTATAATGAGATCATAGTTTCCCAACTATCACACCCTAGGCCCTTGTTGCTAGTCAGCAGTCTCTGGCGTTTGGGGTAATGTGCTTGAGGACATGTGCCCAACCAGGTACATGTCACCAGTTGAGTGGCATCCGGATCAGGGACATTACAAAGTGGTATGAGAGGAATATTTTTTTTCTGGTTAGACTTACTATTTAGTTACATTAGGCAAGGATATTAAGGAAATAAATTTTGGTGTTAAGCTATTCTTGGGAGTAACTACCCCACGTATAAGGCAAATGCAAATTGCCTCGAATTGGATTGTGATTTTTTTGATTTTGATCTATTACAGTGGATTAGATTTCACTGTAGGGTGACACACTTGTATTGTGATGTTATTATTGTTTTCATTGTGGTTCTATTTTGTTTCAATATGATGAGATGAGGGTATTCCATCTCATGAATTATATAGAACCTTGTTAGAAATCATGCCATAAATTATCACCACAAAATTTAGAGAGAATTACTGATTTCAGGCTATTGTGATAGATGTTGTGATAGAGATGAATGCTATTGTTATAGGTACCAGGATAGATATACCTTCTATTTTGATAGCTATAATGATACGTGCTGTGGTTCTAATTGGATGGACACCAAGATTTGATCCCTAATGTGTATGTGCCCTCTTGGATATGAATTGAGTGGGTCATGTTTCAGCCTTTTATATAGAATTGTATTGTGATATGTTTTGCTTGGGTGAAAAACCATGATTCAAGGGGAGTATGGGCCCTCACATATCGATATTTGGCATACCATTGGTTGGTTTTTCAACATAACAGGGGTTTTCTAGGAAATCTGGAGTTTCTATCCCGAACAACCCAGTTTAAGCAGCGTGTAGTTTAACCAAACACGCCACATGCTATTCCTTCTTGGGGAAGGATGTTCTCTTTTGATGGTTACACATTGTGTACTCTTAGTACACACTATGTAGTAAGTGACTGTGTGGGAAGGAACATGGGATGGTGGGCTTCACCAGTACACGACTATGTACTTTCAGAACACACCATGTGGATACCATGTACTTGACTAACATGCCATGTATATGGGGTGTTCACATGCCCATGCCAATGGAATTAAACGACCATGTAACTGATTAAGTATACATGTTGTGTATGGTCCCTACACACTGTGCATTCATCTTTTGTCAAATTTTGAGGGTTTTCAGATCCTATTTAGTTATTTCAATATTGAACTATGAACCATGATCACAAAATGAACTAATGTGTGTGATTGAACTTTTAGATCCATGCCTCCTTGATGACCTCCAGTTGTACGCTAGTAGAGTGGTGATGATCATACCCCAGAGGTGGTAGGCCATGGGATACCATTGGATCCTACAGTTATGCTAGTTGTGGAACCAGATGTTATGTTGGACACAAGTGTTGATGCAAAATTTTGTGAAGGATTCATGATGTTTATGCAGACCTTCAAGGGAGTACCTCATCCCGCCATGTTTATGGAAGAACTGATGTAAGTATTCCTGTATCAACATCCGCCTATGATTTCATGGGATAATGGACCACATGATTCAAAGTCATGGATGGAGTCCATGCTTACAATAATCAATAATCTATATATTCCTCCTGAGATGAGGGTCATGCTCACAAATTATATGCTACTTGATTCTTCTAAGAGGTTGTGAGATGTTACCACTCAGGCAGAGCACCATCAGGACATGGAATGGGGATATTTTCAGATGTTATTCTATGACTAGTATTTTCTTGAGATACTAGGGGATGATAGAGCCTGGTTGTTCACACATATGTAGAATATCTCTTTGATAGTGACAGAATACTCTGCCTATTTCACTAAGCTTGAAAGATTCACACCTATTCTGATGGGTAATGAGACATCTAGGGCTATGTGATTTGAGGATGGTCTCACATATGACATTTGATCATGGGTGAAAATTTTTAGGTTTCCATATGTATATGAAATCATGAATCAGGCACTGATTACTAAGAATAATCTATGTGAAGCTAGAGGTACAAACCATGGTGGTTCCGAATTGAGATATAGTACTATCTTGACCAGGATAAAGAAGTGTCATATGAAGCAATCTCATGGTGATACAAGTATTCATAATGTTTCTTCTGATAGCCAGGAAAAGTGCTACCAGTGTGGCAGAGCTGGGCATATGAGACCGCATTGTCCAATGTACCCAGTCGAGTACCGATTTTGAGGAAATATGGTCCATCTCTAGTGCTTCTACAGGGCATTTCCACCAGCATCTACTAAGAGAGGCTCTACACTAACTCCACATTCAAGAGTAGGGTCAGTGGCTTCTCATCAAATTGGTAGATGGGGTGCATCAGGGTGTTCAGGCCGAGGTGGTGGTTATGGAAATGGTATCTATAACATTGGGTTTCAGCGATAGGAGGGAGTATTAGCTCACGGCAGCTAGGTAGTCTCCTTGGGATGTGGTTTTGGTTAGACCAATGTAGTGAAATAGACCCAACATGAGGAGGATCCCAGAACCTCTTCTATTAGAGGTACAATTCTAGTCGCTTCCGTTTTATCTTCTGCAATATTTGATATAGGGGATTCACATAGTTTTATATTTTTTCCTATTGTAGAGATACTTGGGATCTGTGTTTTCTCTTCTGATGATATTATGATGCTAGACACTCCATCAGGGATAAGAATGGCAGGTTTGCATCATTGTATGGAGTTACCCCTTGAGGTCGGTGGGTGTCACTTCTTATGGGATATATATGTCTTAGTGATAATGGGCTTTGAGGTGATTCTAGTAATGTAATGGTTGGTTCATTTTTGAGTCTTTTCCAATTTATATTACTGTAGGGTGAGTTTAACATCACTAGAGGGAGGATCATATCTTCCAAAGGGAGAAAGAGATGTCCATATAGGAACAGCCAAACCCAAACATTATGGTTTGGGTGGAGTGACAGCCCAGATTGTGAGTCTATATCTGGATGACTAGGGGACATGTCAGATATATTTCCCTCCAGTGGTTGATTATTTCAGGGAAGTCTCTGTAGATGAATTTTCAAACCTACCTCCATTGAGATAGGTTGAGTTCTCTATCGAACTAGTATGTTGAGCTGCACCAGTATCCATTCCTCCTTATAAGATAGATACGATGGAGTTTCATGATCTCCAAAGGCTGTTAGAGAATTTATAGATGAAGGGGTTTATCTGACCCAGTACAAATCTGTGGGGTTCATCGGTCCTATTTGGAAAAAAGGAGGATGGTACCCTTAGGCTATGCGTGGATTATTGGAAATTGAATAAGTTGAAAATTAAGAACTCGTATCCTCTTTCGTGAATAGATGATCTCTTCGATCATCTATGAGGAGTTCTGGTATTCTCTAAGATATATTTGAGAACCGGTTATCACCAGGTACATGGTCAAACTACAAACATACGTCATACCACGTTTCATAGTATGTGTGGTCTATATAAGTATCTGGTTATGTTGTTCTTCCCCATGAACGCACCATCAGTTTTCATGGTGCTAATGAACCAAGTGTTCCTTTATTACATAGATTATTTGGTGGTGGTTTTCATGGATGATATATTGGTGTAATATGACAATCAACACAACCATGCAAACCATCTTGATATCATTTTTAATGCACCAAGAGAGAATCCGTTATATGCTATGCTCACAAAGTTCCACTTTTGGATGGACAAGATTGACTTCCTGGGTCACATTATCTCAGAGACATGAGTATTAGTGGGCTCATAGAATGTGATGGCTGTAGTTTCCTGGAAAAAACACAAGGAAATGTTTGAAATAAAAAAATTCTTGGGGATAATTGGGTACTATATGCATTTTATACAGGACTTATCATGCTTAACAATGCCATCAATAGGATTGACTAAGAAGGGTGTGATGTTTGTATGGTTTGATTCTTACAAGAAATCCTTTAAGGAGCGGAAGGGGGGACTAAAATCAACACCAATCTTGATACATCCAGAGAAGATAAATAGTTATATAGTCTAATGTTATGCTTGGGTGTAGTGCTAATATAGGGAGATCGAGTTGTGGTGTACTGGTCTTAGCAGGTGAGTCCTCACGAGAGGAATTACCCTGCACACGATTTGGAGTTAGCATATGTTATACATGCATTGCACTGTTGGAGACACTCTTTACTTGGAGATAATTCTTTGGTGTACAAGGACCACAAAGCCTCAAATACATCTTTACTTAGCATGACCTAAACTTGAGACAGTGATGATGGGCATAATACCTTTATTCTTTCAATTTTGAGCTTGCCTAAACACCTAGGAAGGGAAATGTAGTGCCTGATTCATTGAGCAGAAGGACTTAGATACATGTAGTGCAAGAGGATAGTGGTGAGTGGATTCTGATGTCCTTTTTATCTAAAATACATTTGGAGGTGCACGACGGTCAAAGGCAGACATTCCTTTCCTCTTTAGTTGTGAATTCTTCCCCTATGGTAGAGTGATTAAAATGAATCTATCATATTCTAAGGGCCTAGTCCTGTAGGAGCATGTAAAAGGTGAGGATCCACCTCCTGGTTAAACGGTATGTGATGAAGAGATCTTAAATATACATGGATGTGTCTGGGTTCCACTAGACATGCGTGAGGATTTGATGCAGGAGTTTCATGCTTCATCTTGGGAAGTGCATCCTGAAGTTACCAAGATGTACCGTGACTTGTTCCGTTTGTACTAGTGGAAGGTTATGAAGGGAGAGGTGGCTGGTTTTGATATGAGGTGTTCCACCTGTCTATAGGTGAATGTGGAACATTGGAGGACGCCTGAGATTTTATAGCAGTTACCTATTCCATTGTAAAAATGGGATGATGTTGTGTTGGATTTTGTAACAGGGTTACCAAGGTCACCTAGAGGTAATGATGTTGTGTGGGTGGTAGTTGATAGACTTAAAAAAGTCACTCAATTATTTTTGATGAAGGAGACCTTTGGTGTTTATGAGCTTGGGATGCTATATATTTTTGAGGTAGTATGACTTCACGGGGTCCCTTATTCTATCATTTCAGATAGGGATGCTCTCTTTATGTATTGTTTCTCACAAAGTTTTTAGAGGGAGATGGATACACATGTGCTTCTAAGAATAGTATACCACCCTCAGTCTCATGGATATTCAGAGCATATGATATAGGTGCTGGAATACATGTCATGCACATGCGTCCTAAACTTTAGTGGATCTTGGGAGAAGCAAATTCCCTTGGTGGAATTTTCAAACAATAACAGTTTCCAAACACCTATAGAAATGGAACCTTAAGACGCTTTCTATGATAGTACATGCTGATCACCCCTATGCTGGCTAGAGGCAGATGAGGCAGCTTTACTAGGATAACGTATCATGCAGGTGACTTCTGAGTAGGTCTAGTTGATTTAGAAGCAGATGGATACTACGTATTCTCATCAGAAATCATATACTGAACGCCACAGAAAACCATTAGAGTTTGATGTTAGGGTTCAGGTTTTCTTATGTATTTCACCATGTTTGGGACACTGATGAATTTAGAGACATGGAAAGATTTCACAGTGATATGTTAGGGTGTTTGGGATTCTAGAAAGGGTTGGGCCAGTTGCCTATCTATTTCAGTTACCTCAATGGTACTGATCCATTCATGACGTCCTCCTTGTATCTAAACTCAACTGCTATTAATCAGACCTGCCTCAAGTTATTCAACTCGAGGAGGTTGATCTTGAGGTTGATACATCCTTTAAGGAGCATCCAATTCGTACTATGGATCATTGAATGAAGGTTCTTTAAGACCGATCAGTTCCTCTAGTATGTGTGTTATGACAACATAGACGAGTGTAAGATGAGACTTGGGAGTGGGAGGCTGACATACGTACTCAGTGGCCAGAGTTATTCTATGATATTTATTCACCACCCTTGAAAGGAAAATTGGGGTAAAAATTAATTTTTGGGGAGATGTTTGTAAGAACCTGGTTCTTCTATTGAGGTATGAATATTTTCTTTTTGGTTTGTTTAAGAAAAAAAAGAGTTAAAGGGGTTAAATTATAGTTTCAAGCCTTACATGTCCAAACATGGTGGTTACACACCATGTACATATTAGTACATGCTGTGTATCTTACCCATGTGTGGTTGAACATGGCATGTATGGGAAGTTGGTAGAGGGGGACAATTTTAGTACTTACACGACGTGTATCATATTAGTACACAAAGTGTATTTTTTTTTCTAAAATGTGCCGTAGTGTAATTTTTATGTCATTTGGACAGAGGGATCACTGAGTATCACAAGCAGCACCACTATAGCTCATGTTGGCTCTTGATTTTCAATCTGAACTCTGTTTTGATATCCATATGATGCATTTGAACCCAATAGGTAGGCTCTTGATTCATATATAGACATTCTTCATGATTTTTTCTCTTTATGATGTTATCATACCTTAATAATTTTACCCCGTTTTGAATAACTACTTAATTCTAGCCCGAATTAGAGGTCAACGCTGGATGAGGAGAGTCACACGAGGACAAGGTTGGTGGTCTTGTGACTCTCATTAATTGTCGAGATGAATATATGTGGCGAAGTGTCATGCACCCATTTTTAGGAATCACTAAGATTTATTTTCGACCTGTGTTATTTCCAAATGATGTATAGGTAATTGAATATGTGTTATTATTCTTGCATAATGTTGATTTCCTTGAATTAGGTCCACCCCATGGGTGTGTTTGCCTTGAATTTCCATTTATGGACATTTAGCCTAGGTTTCTTATAAGGAAAGCCTTGTTTTTTCCTATTTGGGTTGTTAAAAATAAATTAAATTATTATGGGATTGTAATTGGGATAAATTTAAATTGGATGTATTAAGGGCTTGTGATTATTGTTTTCTCCTTTTCCCATGTTATGATTATTATTGTTCAATCCTTGTGATTGTTTAATTCACTTGTTTCTTGTTAAGTATGATAACCACATGAGTTGTTATTATATTAACCATTTAATAGTGTAATTTACATGTGTTGTATATAATGCTGAAATATTGATATATCGGGCTCGACCCTATTTGACTACTATGCCAACAGGCAAGGATTTTTTATGCCCATGGGAAAGGATTTGTTATGCCTACGAGCAAGGATTTGTTATACCTATGGGAAAGGATTTTTTATTCTTATGGGAGAAGATTAGTTATGCCTTTGGACGAGGATTGGTTATGCCTACGGGTGGGGTTTTTCTATGCCTATGGGTGAGGTGTTGAAATGAATATTGAAATGGAATGAATTTTGATGCGTCTACCAAGACAAATCACAAACATGGATTTTATCTTCAATTTACTTGTTTAGATATCCATATGAGGTATCCATTGAGAATCCATTATATGTGGGATTGACAGGATTAGGCTAGATCTCAAGACATATATAATTCAATGTAATTTAATGGTTAAATGGAACATAATGAATGAAAATGGAAAACATGACTTATAGGATTGTTTACTTTTGAGTACTTCCTACTTTACTACTTTATCCTTTTTTACACTACCTGTTTCATATACTGACTGACAGATAGTCATAGATCATGGGTGGTTACCTACTGGGATTTGTTTCTCAAATCCTAGTTAGGTCATGATTTTTGGCACAAATTGATTTTATTGGTGAAGGTGTCGATACGGTAAAGAACCATTCTATAGGTACTTGATTTGATGTATAGGACCAGTAGAGCATGGGACCAAGTTGAGGCTTGATATGCTTCTGAGTTTTATTTTTTTTCCGATACCATGGTATTTTATTTTTTATCAGTCTGCAGTATATCCTATTTTGGATTCTTTCTTAGAACATGTGACAGAAAGAATCAACTTTGGTATGCAATGATGTCCAATATCTTTATTATCATACTTCCATTTTTGTTTCAATTGTATGGTATTTAATGATTCTAATGTTGTAATTTTTTTATTCCATTATGTTAGAATCAGCCAATGAGGGTATAGTTTCCCCAATGTCACACCCTAGGAAATCACTCATAGTTTGTAGCCTCTGGCATTTGGGGAAACGTTCTTAAGTCCATGTGGTCAAATGGGTACGAGGAATGAGTTGAGTGGCATCCAGATTCAGGATGTTATAATTATTGGGTCTTAATATAGTGTTAATGTATAATTTGAGAAGTATTCTTATTCCAAATATTTTGGGGATATCTAAAGATGAACTAATTGTAAAGGAGATGTTAATTTATTTAGATCAAGCATTTGAAATTACTCACTATAGAGTATGTTTTCAATGATATGAAAATCAATGAAGTTACATCATTCATTTTTGGAAAACTAAATGATAAAAAGGAATATTCAAGTAAAATATTCTAATTTATTTTTTGTGATAAATAATAGTTTGAATTATCTTAGAAGAGTATCCAATAAATCTTTATATTTATAAAGTTGATAATACTAATGAACCCACATGTATATCCTCAAAATATATGAAAATGAAATAATTAAAATATATAAGGCCATTATAAAGAAAAAATTTCTCTTATAAGAACACGATAAATCTATTTAAATGGAAACAAAAGAGATCAAAGATTAAAATGAGTTTAGTGAAGTGTATATGATGATTTTCATAGGTAATTCTATAATCAATGAGGTCATTAGTAAAGATGAAACTCAAATTGGTAAATTAATTTACCATAAAGTAGATATTGATGATTTTCTTAATAAAATTAAAATATAGATAGCACATAAAAATATGGAAAACTCAGTGGAACATGAAAATTCTCATAATAAACTATTAATGATACTTTCATTACACCCATAATAATATATGAAAAATTGTATTTTTTTTTTAAAATTATTCATATTATTAGGATATAGATGAATGTAAGGAGTTAATTCCATTTAGATAGGGATTTTCAAGTTGATAAACAGTGATATTTTACTGGCCATTTTTTTAGTTGAATTGATGGTTTCATGTAAAAACAATTTAGAACAATTCATTGAAAAACTAGTTTAAAAATGATTAAAAATTATTGAATTTTAAAAATAACAATGAATTTATATTTTTATTAGAATAATTAAAAATACTATTATTATCATAAGGAATAAAATGCATATTTTATCAGAGTTAAAAAATCATAAGATAACTATATCATTAATTAATCCTTGGTCTAACATAAATTTAACAGTAATGTTTACAAAACATTTTCCTTAAAAAATGTATTACATTCCCTTATAATGAAAATAAAATTTTATTCTTTGAAATAACCAGGTTATATCCATTATTTATTGGTATAGTCCATATATTTAAGAAAAACGTTATTTTGAGAACATGTATTGAAAATATAATAATGAATAATTCAAAATAATCAATGAGATGAATGAAATTCACTTGTTAAATTATATAAAATTCCTATAAACATAAATCATTATTTATTTCATTTTCATGGACATGTGAGTGAGAAGATATATTACTAGAGACTCAGTACTTCCCATGGATAGAACTGGAACACCATAGGCTAAATCATGGGGCCTGAGCTAATTTTCTACATAGATTCATCTACACCTCCTCAAAAGCAAAAAGATGTCAACAGATGTTGGGGGATCAAAACATATAGTAGGGAGGCTATTAACTTGATATTAGGTGACCAATAATCTGGTATATATCAGAAGAATAAATAATAAATATATAAAAAATAGTTAATCACTATAGTTAGGTATCATTAAAAATTTAATCATATGCTATAATAAGTAAAAACATGGATGATATACATCAGTAATTCGAAGTGATCCCCATAGGTGTGGTGTTAAGTTTTACAATAATAAAAAGAGAAAACTATACTAAATTATTGAAATAAAATTATCTCAATTTATGTCCTTGAGTCATCTCATCCTAATCCCCCATTCCCCATCTCAATTTTCCAAAAATCAATCTGTTTCCCTTAACAAGATCCCTAACAAAAAAGTTTGCATGTGCCCCAAGATTACCAAACAATGTTTATGTAATAGACCCATTAAGAAATAAAAAATTATATCTTAACATAATTTATGTAGATATATGTGACTATATTCACTGAAATAGAATAAATAAAAAAGTTATAATAAATTCATATTGATTTATCATGCATTAACCTATTTTCTACAAACATAAATCAAACCCAGTTCAATGGTTGATAACACTTTACCATCTGACAGGGAGACTCTACTAGTTGAATGTAATGTATCTAGAATTAATGAGGGACATCCTATGACTGATAACCCCTAAAGAAAAGTTAGAAATCCCCCATCAACCTTTTAAGAAAATGATCTCCACTCTAAAACAGTGTCTCTACTGGTTGAATGTAATGTCTCATTCCTAAATGATGGACATCCTATGATTGATAACCTTTTCTAATATAGTAAGGAGAATAATTCACCAAAGTATATATAACAGGATCCATATAAGATTCCATAGGAAAACTAATCGAGACACAATGACCAAGATCATTCTAGTGTGGAATTAATAGGGGAAGACTTAGTTGAAGGCCCCTATAGAACCCTATTTGTGATTTTTGATGAGAATAAACTGGTCACATCATAGTATTCTACTCAACATGATAAAAATGATGGTTAAAATAAAGTATCTACTATGTCCACTTATTTTGAAGTCCTATTTTGAAGGTACCACCCCATAATTATTCTAGAAGGAAGACTTTAGTGGAAAAACCACCTAATCCTATGAAGTAAAAAAACAATTTCACTCATTTCTGTGGTGTTTTTTGGTCTAATGAGATTGACCATTCAAAAACTCCTAAAAAATATCAGAGATACACAAATGAAAAAATGGGGATCATCAATATTCAAAGGGACTGGTCCCTAGAAAATATATGAACATGGTACAATAAACAGTCAACACAACTCAAAAGTAAGAAAGAAAAAATGATAAATAAAAAATATAAAGTATATGTGAATTTGTATTAGAAATGAGGGCCCATAAAAGGGGTAAATACATCAAGTAATGAATTTCCTATATTGGTGTTTTCAAGGGATTGGTAATAACCCAATAGACAAATCCCTTAGACATTATGTTGTGTCCAAAAATCCAATGATTCTTGGAAATTCTTAGCCAAAAAGTTCTTTGAGAAATGAAAGTCTTTTAAATGGAAATTGATTGGGTAAATATTTATCTCCTATAACCTACATGATACTAGAATGGATCTTCTCTGGATTATCAAACATGATAGTATCCACATTCTCACTTGAAAAAAACAGTCACAGAGTATCTCTTTTTTCATTGAATACACATTGCTTCACTATAAATATTTATTTTATGAATGCTTCAACTTCATACATCAGAAGTAGAAATCATTGGATAGATAAAAAAGAATCAGCTAAAATTAGAATAAATAAATGGATAATTCTAGAAGATATCAATACTATATTAAAGCCTAATGAAAAGCTTGGAATCGATTTCTATTGAATTACTTAACTATAATTATCTATCTATATTTACAATTGCAATATTTCTACTATCCCATTTTCTAGAGGCGAGTTCACATGGAATAGGTATACCTTAAATTGAAGAAAATAAAGAAATATTGATATATTTTTTTCCATATTAATTACAGAAGTTCTTCCATGGGGGTCTTGGGATATATACTCATAAAACGTCACTTAAACCACAACCCTATTTTTATTGATATTTCTACTCATACTAAATGTTAACCTCACTTACCTAATAAATTTAAAAATGGATGGCATTCAATGCCTAGATGTAGGGAGGTAATTCTTGAGGAAAGGAAGATGAAAACCCATGAATTACAACTTCCATTTAGGATCATCAATACTAGGCTATTATCATTCCCCTTCTAAATTGGAAATGAAGATAGTTCTCTTATCACAAAATATGGTGAGATCACCTAGTTCAAATGGCTTCATTAATAAATTATTCTTGTTTTTTAGACATTATGGGGCTTAAAATAAATAATTTTATTAAATAATAATTTTATCATGGCTCTATGACTTATAAGATAAACTCATACATTATCATCCCATTAACCAAGAAGGATTATGCAATTGAAATTAAGGATTTCAGTCTTGTAGAACTTGGGAACACTAAACCCCAAAATTATTGGCAGTATTAGTATAACCATAATGGGAGGAATGATGAAGGGTGACCTAACCCCAAACCAGTTTGGGTTTGTTCTAGGGAGAAATATCAAAAAAATATTCACTTCCTTAAAAAGCATTAATCTTATAAAGTGGAATGTTAAGGAAGGAAACATTTCCTTCCAAATTTATATATCCAAGGTATTATACTCATGTAAATGGAGGTGTCCTTTATATCCTTAAGAAATATAGATCCTAAAGTGATTTCATCAAGTTTATAACCACAATTATCAGTTCTTTAAAGTTATCCATTCTTATATGTAGATCTCAAAGAGGCTTATTTCAACATAAAAGAGGTGTTAGGAAATGATACCCTATCTCATGAATTATTTTTATCCTTTTCTAAGATCTACATGAGTACATTCATCAAGGAACTTGAATATATTATTTTTTTTAAAAAATATAAAAGATTATAGTGATGTTTTCACTCCATCACATCTATTGTATGATGATGAAATTATAATTCTTGGAAAATATTGAAATAAAAATAACTATACTATTAAATTATGTTTATTCATTATGAGGAAGTTTCTCATTAATTATTTATCTAGACAAAATATTTCTTTTTCTTTGGTTGTGGAATATATGTTGATAAAAAATAGAATAATAAGACCTATTCTAGTGAAGAGGGGAACCTTTCCATTCTTCTATGTTGGGGACTTATTATATTGGGGACAAGTGAAAAGATAAAATAATGAAGGAATATATTCAAGCATCATTAATCTAATAGTTAGAAGGGAAAAAATACTATGCCACAATATATAAGGGTGTTCTTAGTAACCATAGTTATTTGCTGAAAATATGTTTATTCTTTTTCTCTATACATATGGTCATGAATTCTCATTAGGAAACTTCATTCCATGATCAATAACATTATATGGAAAGGCTCAATGTATTAATGGAGATTAATTTCTATTTCTTGGATGAAATTTATCAACCTAATTGAGATGGGAGATATTTGTATCAAATATCATAGAATCCTCAATGAAGGCCTTTTTAAGAAATCCACATGGAATCTATTGACCTCTAATGACCCTTATACTGACCTGTTATTGACATGGTTCAAAAGGAAGTTGATGGATGGGTATCCAAATTTTCATGAATCATCGTTATGGACTTCAATTAGTCATTTTTATAATGATATCATGAAGAATTTAAAACTGATGGTCAGTCAATAGTCCAATTTTAATTTTTGGAATAAAATATAGCTGGACATACCACACCTTGAAATTATTAATCTTTCATAAGATATGATCTAGATGATAATTTTTGAGTTTTTAGAACACAATAATAGCATCAATAAACATGTTCCCTCCTTTACTGGTAAGAAAATCAAAAGGTATGCCATCATTGACTCAAAAAATCTCATATATAAGCCCAATAGAAGTGTTAAATTTAGTACAAGTTCATACTAAATGATGGAATCTGTTTTCTATAATATTCAAACTCCATGGATGATGAAATTTATGTTACCCTTAATCAAATCTTAAATATTCTTTCTCCTATAGAAGATATAAAAAAGGTTACTACCCATGAATAGTTGAAGAAGGTTGGAAACAACTTTCTTCAGCATGCTTCTTTTTCTTGAGGGATTAAGAGAGAACGCAACACCTATTCCTAGGTTATATATTTACCCTAAAGATTTTTCAGTATGTTTCTAGATTCTTTGATATTATGATCTATATGAACATGCATATGGAAGATCTCTTGGTAGTTATCATCATAGTCAATATGAGTGCAATGGTACATAAACTACTTTTAACAACAATTACAATAATTGTTTTACAGTGTGGAAAACAAGAAATAAATATTATTTGATAATCAATCACATTACTTCCATGAGTGAGTAATAAAATTTCACCTATAGGTTAATGCACATAAATTTTTTAGGTTTATGTAATGAACAATATTACCAATAAATTTAACATATAATGTATAACGAGCATTCAGGGTAGGACCAAGAAACCTTTTGTAGTAAAATATGGTCATTGGATCCCTCCAATTACCTCATGGATGATATTAAATGTTTAAAGTAAACTAATTGGGATTCCAGGCCCATCAGGTTGTGGATTTTGTTTCATGAATCATGGTTTTTTCAATGTTTTCTTCCAACATTACCTTGGTATTTGTGTGGAGTACACAAATAAATTATGTGAAAATAGTTTATGCCATCAATAATTATATCTATCCTAATTATAATTCACTATTAATTGAATTTTCCTCTAAACTAACTATAAAAAATTGTACATAGATAACAAATAATGTTCTTTATAGACTCCTCCACATTGGACTGAATGTATCAATCATGTAAAACAAATAATTTTGATTGTATCTCAGGTATATAATGATTTTAATCAAGTGGTGGATTCTCTATTTAAGAATTAAACCATGTATATGAGAATGATGTTTTCTTTTCAGATCCCAAATTTGTTTTCCACCCTTGGTGGATGCAGATATTAGGGGTATAACCCAAACCCATATTTATAAAATACCTTGTAACATTAGAATGTACTTTTTTTACATTTTATAATAAATTTTAGGTTTGAGATTTCCTAGACCATAGATCATATGGGTAATGTACTCTGAATTCATCTAAAAAACCACTACACTTTCACTCAGATTAAATTCTATAACCTAGTGTTTTGGAAACATCATCTTACTTAGGGTCATACCTAACTATCAACTATCACACTCTCACCCTATCACTCATGATAGAGTCACATAAACACACAAAAAAACCATATTCTCACTCATGTTGTTTCAATATTAAACAATATATACCCCACCTTGTCCCTTAGGGAGTGGTATCATAAAACTATCCATAAAAACCCTTTAAATTGGGGAATGGAATGAGAACCCAATCTCATGAAGTTCTACATGAAAATAGAAATCCAAAAAATATCAATCTCATTCTTACCAATGTTATGAAAAGAAACCACATCAAAATTTTCTTTCTAAGCCTGCAATAATTGCATACTATCATAGGATACATCCAATTTACATAAACAACCTGCAAAGTCCATGTTCACCACTATTAGAATTGGGTTGTCGTAGAAATGCTAATATATCAAGGTTAAAAAATGATAAAAAATATTCCAAATCAACATGGTTTTGTAATACTCTCATGAAAAGAACTCTTACAAACCACCATGAGTTCTAATCCACCATCTAGATCAATTTGATAGTAAAATAAAATAAAAATTAGACATAAAAACACACCCAAATGCATGAAATTATATATTATTTTATACAAACATTGTATCATGGTATGGACTTTATTACTTAATCAAAAGGGTTCTTGACTACCAATCCATTACACTAGATTAAATACTAATCCACTGAATATCTAGAATCATCCAGGAAACTATATAATTTTGTATTTGAGATGGTGAATAGAGATAGAATAATATTAAAGGAAATACAGTTGTTAAGAGGTCATAAACTATCCAAATGTGAATAGTTAGAAAAACATAACATCGATCACCAAAAAATGATCCTTGTGTTACTTTGGAGGTCACAATATGGAGTGTGGGGTTTGCGGGGGTCAACGGGGGAATAAGGAATGATTATTGGTGTGAAATAAGGGAATATCCACGGCTATACCCAATAAACATCAAAACATCCAATGTATATCCAATCCACCTATATATGTTATACAATCCACATCTAGTCGTTTCTTTGTTCTTTTACTGGGAACCAATTTCACCCCTACCAGAAACTTGGTGGGGATCTAACTACTACCAAGTTATTTCCTAGATCACTTGGTACTTTATAGGACTAACCGAGGGACCCAGTTGTAGTATCCTTTATCTAGTTCACCAAAACCAAGACGGAAATCAGTGCCACATACTATAAGCATGCCTCTCCATATTCCAAATCAGATGGATCTTTAGTGAGGGTCTATATATATAATGGGGAGACTAAACCCTATTTGGTAAAAATATAAATATATTAGAATATAAAAAATATAAAAAATATCATCACAAAAAAAACATTAAATAAATATTTTAAAATTTCACACAAAATTTAAATAACATTCATTCTATAACAACATGAATAACTAGATTGTTGGGAATACATATAGTTATAAACATGGTCCTTTGAATTTAAACCATATATAAATCACATAAAAGTAGATAAAATTGATGGTATTGAATGTAAAATTGGTTTCATGTGCATTCCTAGTCCCTAGATCCAAACTTTTAGAATGCTCCAAAAACCTATCATGCATAGGGACATTATCCTTATTAAATCCTACAAAAATGAAATACACCTGGTAAACCATGGTGGACAAAAAATATGTGATTATAGATTAGTAGGACACAATAAGTGTTTCCCTAAATACATCTAGAAACTAAGTGAATATACAATATTATATTCTTATTAAAAGGATAAACATTCAAATGTAATATTAATACATATGTTAGAACTATCAGTGAATCACAAGAACCTGAGTGTGACCATACCTATTTTTGATAGTGTCAGGGGGGTATATGGACATATCAAATATTAATCGACTAGGAAACCCATATCAATTCATTTTCTAAGGGTATAAAATCCTGTCATAGTATAATGAACAACACGTGGTTAGTATATTACAATGTTATATCTAAAGATGATGTATTGGCCTTATGATAACATGATCACTAATACATGTACAATACATCCCAATAAAATATTAAAAAATGAGGGAATGACATCCATATAGCGACATAACCACATATTTGTAACACATGCTGAAACAAAGTCATAATCATGGGAATTATACCCCTATATTAGCACATAAATGTGACATTATGTGCCAATTATAGAAAAAAAAACATCCTTATCCATGTGAACTTATATATTTTCAAATTATCCCTAGATCCAAGGCTTCAAATGAGTGTAAGAAAATAATATACCATAAACATTTCACTCATATGTGCGTCATGTATGGTAGTATCTCAACATTGTAATTAAATCACACTTCCATAGGCAGTAACATATAACTAAGAAAAGTTAATTATACCCATTATCATTTAGTATTATGGTTATTTTGTCATATTTATATTAGATTTTAGTCCCATATATATACCATATCAAAATGAGAATCATGTACTTTAACATAGACCATGAACTAAATGTTGAAATGCATTTCCACATTTTGGGAACAATAACACGGTCTTAAATATATGATCCTAAGGGCATATAATCACATATTGTGTATGGTGTATCATAAGTATAAATTTATTCTAGAATTTAACATTAAAATAACTAGGAAATATCATCCCATTAATATTATGAAACATCATAATGTGGAATAATAAATAATTAAATTTCAACATATAACATTTCCTTTTGATGTCTTCATAACATCAATAATTCTTTAAATGATAATTTTGCTAATCATCACAAAATCAACATAATTATAAAAATAAATTGAGGAATAACCATATATTTTCACTAGTAATAAGAGTAACTCTCACCCCAATCCACTTCAACAATCCAAAGGAAATAGTAAATCAAGAATGATCACTATGGGTTGATGTATTGGATGACCCCCAAAATACAGACTTATCATATTTAATAAAGTTATAAAGGAAAGAAACGAAGGTATATAATATCATTAAAACCTATTATAAATCCCAATTGGGCTCCAAAAATTTTGGTAATCACACATTGCATTAGTTTCATGGCCATTGGTGACAATAAAAAAGGTATAATAATTTAAGGCTCTATAGTATATCTAAAATTCCTTATCCTTCACAATTTATGTCATGGGAAAAAACTCAAATTAATTTAGTATTAGTAAGTCATGGAATGTGATATTATTTAACACATGTTTCCTAAAAAATAAAAAATCAAATGGATTAGTTAGGGACTAATAACTTCAGTATAATGGAAGCATGTTCATTGAGGTACTCTAGAAAAAATATTCACCCAAATTATGGAATAAAAGATTCAAAAAACCGAAACAACATGTGAAACCATAAATATATAGATATGGAATGTTCATATTAAATATAAAAAACTTATTGAGATATAGGACACCCAAATCTAAACTAGATTGACGTGGAATAAATCATTTAAAGGAGGTGAGTGAGGGATGGAAAAATATAGGGGTTTGTTTTTACCACTAGTTTTAAATGAAAAAATTTATTTTTTAATAATCATAAAACTATAATATCTAGATTTAAAATAAATATCCTATATGACCACTATGGTGTGAATAAACATGTCATATAAAAATGACCCAAACCCATGGTTATATTTTGTTATGACCCAATAGTCGTGGTAAAATGGACCCTTATAGAGAATAACCATAAAAAATGTACCCCCTGATATAATGACACACCTACCTCCTTCACGGTATAATGTTCTCCCACCATCTGGGAATCACCAAAAAAATTACTCCAAGGGTGTCGTATAATAGTGTAACCCACTTTAGATATGGTGATTTTAGAAACCAAGGTTATATTTTCAATCCGAAAAATCTATCAAAGTACCATAAATCCATATTATGGGATGAGATTAATCATATCAATTAAAAATTTTGAATTTACATAGTCCTCCACAACTCAACTCTCTACCTGTGAAGTATGATACTAATCTCACTAAAACATCTTAGTATTATGAAAATAAAAATCATACATACCTTACCAATTCCATAAAACCACTAAAACCATAACAAAATAATTTGTTTCCTTCCATTTTCCTTTCATAGCTTAATAATTTCTTATTAGAATGATTAAGAAACAAGAAAAGTTGTTACAAAGGCTAACTCTTGGAACCAACACCTGGTCCCCCCCCACCAACTCCTATAATAGATCAAAACTCTATATAACATATGGTTTATGGAATATTTATCAAAATTAAACCTTATATGGATATATGGTTCAAAAAACTAACAACTATATGGAATATAATCTTTATGATACCTCATGAATCATCATCAACTAAAAAATCACACCACTATGCATAAGAATATGACTCAAAGTCCCACATCTTCTATTGGATATTATCTTGTATAACTATAGTAATAATAATGGAAAAATATTTCTATAATGTTTTGTCTTATTTTTATTAGTAATGAAAACTAGTATCTCCTCGAATGTCACATTTTGATATTACATGACATCCATGACATCTATCAAATGAGACAAATATAGGTGATATATTCTTAGATACTATACATGGAAAAAATATTTCATTGTACAATACTGCATAGAAATTGATAACTAGTATTCCATTACATTTATCTAGTCTATGATCAAGAAAAGGCCCAGAAATATTGGTTCCAACATCCCCTACCACTAAATAGGATGGTGTCCCATATGAAGAAATACTCTAAAAAATACTAGGTCTCCTACCACTACCTCAAAAGGAGAGAATCTCTAGACATCATATGATTTATTCCTTCATAAGTAGTATCTTACGAATCTTCATTAGGTAATATTTCTTCATCATATCATGTATGATATTGATTAGATATATTATTACTACTCATCCTCCTTCTAACACAAAGATGATCCACAAACCCTATTATAAAATGCATAATAAGGATCAATCTAAATTTAATCATGATAACTATTATTATAGAGAATCACTGAAAGTATATGATTACTCATGAATAATACACTAAAAAAAGGACACATAGTGTTTCCTCTATGACATTTACTACACTCTTATACTTCCCATTAATCTAGGGATGATATTCCATTCACTGATAAAAATTAGTATCAAGTGTCTTCTATAGACCATACTAGAATTGAACTGTAAAATCAAGATTATAAACTAAAAATGATGTTCATTAACACTGCAAGAATTTTAACTATTTCATGGATATATAACCTCTTGATATTTTAAAGAAATTGGATTATCTTAATTTAATGGAGGTTTCAAACCTTTTTAAATCAGTCCATAATGACCATCATTGAATCAATATTTGAAGGAATCCATAGAATCCATTTCAAAAAATATATGGTAACATAATAAAACATCCATTGAGTAATGGGTAATGGCTATAGAAGACCCATGGGTTACTAATGCTCCCAATTTTCCAACTGATAAATAAATAACCATGAAATGACCCTTGTAAGGTCTCTCTTTATTATAATTATACATTTCTTCCTTCAAATATCATTATATATCATAGTAAGACCATTCTGAATATCCTATCTTGAGGCATGTGAATATTCTACAAACTCATAATGCATATAAATGGGTAAAAAAACCCAACTTATGGCCTAAAATACCACAATAGATTTGAAAGAATAATTAGGTAGCTACCCCCACTATATATTTTCTCTCTCTTAACCATGTATTCTATTTTCTATAACTAACTTGTCTTCACTCTCTAAAGGAATGAAGATTACATACTATGATATTTCAGGGGTCACCATACCCTAATACACCTAAACACAAAAACACATCTTAGTAATGATGAAATTAAACTACCATTCACTACTTGACACCATCACAACCTATACTTGTTTATTCAGACTCAATACATAGACTACAACACATCTATATATAGGGTTATATTCCAGGGTATAGAAAAATTACATAAGTCAATTAACCAACATAATCTTTTTAAGGCTCAGGAAACTCAATGAAAATAAATATGTGAGGTTTTTAATATCTATTTGTAAGAATATCCCAACTCTTAGATGATAGTGATACCAATATCTCAAAGAATGCACAACTGCCTAAACTCTAAATTATGAGTTGGATAACTTTAGTCGTTTTAGACTCAAATTATAAAAAACATGAAAATTACAATCTCATCATATATTAAGGAATATCCCATAACATCCCATAATCCATGACAATACAAGGTTCAATCCATACCCATATCATGGAAGGAAAAAAATGGTGTAAATTTATATCTGCAAAGGATCTTCTATACTCATTAATCCATAGAAACATAAACAAATTCATTGTCAAGGCCATCCTTATATCTTTGTTTCATGAGAAGACTAGAGTTAATATCTAGTAAAATAATACCAAACCCATAAATATAATGATCTAAAAACATTCTTAGGCTACTCCTAATAAAAAATGGCCTCAACCATGAAATGGTCTATTGATTTACCTATGTTGTGTATTAAACACCACCAGAATCAAACCATGTTGATCTAGAACTGAAACTTCAGAATCACTACATATAGTTAATTCCATCTATGTGTACTCATAATTTCCACTAAATTTCATGAAAAGTCATCCCTCAATTTTAAGTACCCAAAATCGAATTGAAAAAACCTTTATTGAATTATTATATTAATAGATTGAATCCTCTATTCATTAGGTCCATTAGCATGAAATTCTTGTTTGTGAATAAAAATAGAATCATAATATACTCATATAAACTACACCTACTTTTGAAAGTAATATGATTATTTCCGAAAAACCTATGTCAATATTTAGTATAACATAATCATAATTCAATCATGGGAAATCACTTTCCACCAAAAAATTGTCAAAATTTCATCAATACGTGGAAGATGATAGTTTTTTTGAAAATAACTAAATTTATCCTTAGATAATCCACACATATATATAATGTTCCATATTTTTACTTGGAGAACAACATTGTATCACACCAAGGGGACATGGTTGGGTAAATTAAACCTTTCTACTTAAGATCATTTAAATATACTATTATCTCTTGATGATCTAAAGGATCTATCATATATGGTTTGATAGTTTTGGACTCTATACCTAGCATGAGATCAATTGTTTACTCAAATTATCTCTCAAGTTGTATCCCAAATAAGTCATTCGGAATTATATCCTATATTTATTCAGCAATAAGAGGAAGGAATTTAGAACATGATTCTTATTCATAAAGAATGATATGAAACAAATGGTCTAAAATGAACCCTATATACATATTATTATGTTGAAAATGGACTGTCTAGAAATCATTCACACATGTAAATTTATAATAGTTACCTTCAATAGATAAGAAGGATAACTACTAGTGAAATTAGTTTATTTGAACTTGATATCAATCCAACTGTTCCATAGCTTGGAACACATTTAAACTAAACATCTCTAACATAATGAAATCTGAGAAACATAATTATCCACTAATTGTAATGAAATAATATAAAAACTATATCCTTCATGAGTTATGAATAAAATTTAAATTTTTAACTTTTTTGTCTTTTTAATCACATTAGTAGCATTAGAGATGTCAGTGGAAGAGTTGGGGTTTTCAAAAACGTGTTCTAGGATGATAGAGGGATGAAATCGGAGAAATAAAGGGATTTTTCACTGTCTCGTGATTTTGAAAACTATGTGGTGATCTTGGAGGAATCATGTAGACATTGTAAAATACCCTAAATTCTTATACATGGGTCTGACATAGATAGATAAACAGTTATAAAAAAATATTAGAAACCAAAAATAAATTTTAGACATCGTTTCATGGTTTGTTAATAGTTTACAAAATTGTGTGGCCTAACCATGTAGAGAATGGATTTCCTTAACAACAGTAATAGTAAAATTTGTTAACGGTTTGGAAAACTATGTGGATAAACCATGTGGTCTTTCCATTCACATGCGAATTTTAATTTCTTTAAAGTGTCCCTAATGGAATTAAATCCATAACCCATCATTTTCATTACCACATTTGACTGGGTTTCCGTATACTAAAGGAATCCTCCTATCGTCCATCAGTTTGGGTGATATCTACAGTGATCTTAGTGTATTTTAGTGTAATTAATTTTTATAGAAAGATTATGGTATGGAAACTTCTCTATATCCATCCTTCCTTAGTTTCATCTTCTATTTATAATTATTGAATAAAATTCAATGGTTTATTCCCTATTCTCGGTCCTCTATATAAATATTCCATTTCATCATGTTACATTCATTTGATTAGTTTATATTCAATATGGAGTTCTCTATTATCATAAGATAGATGATCCTTAAGTTATACCAAAAGTATTTGCATTTTCATTATGAATCTAATGTATGATCAGCCTAACATAACGTGTTCTTGACAAAAAATTAAATAAATGAATAATTTTCCCAATATTTAAGGAATAACCCTTATTTTGGGCCATATATTGTATTCTTATTATATAATTACACTAAATTTTCCATGAAGTGGGTTAATGATAATCATGAAGAAAAATGTGAATTTAGATAAGTGACCCATGGGTTTGACTAAACTAACAGGAGACTAGTTAAATGTTTCTTAATTCCCTAGGATAATCCCATGGAGTGTATTATTATACAAGTGTAATTGATTTAATTTTCTTACATGATATTCTTGGGTGGGATTCATTTCCCCGTTATTATTTTATATGAGCTTACCAGATAAAGCACATTTTCATTATATTATTTTACATGAGATCATAGGGTTTGTTGTACTTCCAATAGATTATTTTATATGATATTACACGGGGGTCACTTTAACTATGGGTTTTTAAATAATATTACTATGAGAGATGTATATCGCTAATATTTTTCAAATTATATTAATAGGCTGAAGTCTTTTCTCCCATGTAATTTTTACATGAAATTTCTAGATGGGTTTCCCATCCCCTAAATTTTTTTATATGAGATTAAAAGAAAAACAAATTTTCAATATGATTATTTTTACATTAGATTACTAAATGTTCCATAAATAATTTTGAATAATATATATGATATTATAAATAAGGATAATTTTACCTAGGATTATTTTCACATGAGAATAGTATATGGGACACACCTCCCACAGATTATTTTATATGAGATTATTGGTTGGGTTACTTTTGGACCAATGATTTTTACATGGGATTACTTGATAGTATACACTTACCATAAATTATTTTTACATGATATTAGTAGGTGTTACACACTTTTACAACTTATTTATAAATGACATTATCTCGTGGGATGACTTTACCTCAAGAGTGACATATTTTTTTCAGAGACAGCTGGTACTAGCCAAAGTAGGAATGATTGTTCTTATGTGTTACATAATAACCAGATGGTTGATAATGTTCATTTATTAATATGTTTTAAATTTACTAAACAAAAAAAATCAATTTATACTTAATATATATATATATATATATATATATATATATATATATATATGGGTGAAATTTGTGGTGGCCTACTAATTTTTACTTACACTCTTCTTAGGATACATTGGGCACCCAAGAATACACCATGGTAATTGGAATGTAAAAATAGAATTTCTATATTATTGGTGGATAATCCAAATAGATATGATGATTATGGGAGTGGGGACTATGTTAGGACTCATGAACAATTTACATTTATCCAATTATTTAATATTTTTTTCTAGATCATATTATTTAGGATCCACCTTTGGGGATCTTGATGTTTCCTATATTCCTTGTATGACTTATATACTGTCAATTCGATATATCATTAGTTTTTTTATTAATTATTAGTAATTTTTGAGAATTTTCAGACTTTATTAATCTATATGGGTGAAATATTTATTCTTACCATTGATATTTATTACTCTAATATAATGGTATAGTGGGGCCAAGGTGACAAAAAAGACCCTCACTAATAGATGGAAACGTTTTTCATCTGGGGAGGCACACCTGAGGTATTGTAATATGATATATGAACATTTCTAAGATATATCATACAAGGAGATTCTAAAATGTGTAATATGAGTGTAATTACATGGGATTTAAAATTTTAGTTTGGTAGACAAGATATATAATATTGTTAGAACATGTTACAGCTCTTGTCCTTGGAGTATCAATCCAATATATATGGGAAGTCAAGTTACCTATGGTGTGTTTTTTCATCTTGGTTTTTACTTTTAATTTTTCAAAGCAACAATTAGTGTGCCACACATTATTTTAGGTGAATTATTTATATTATTTTATATCATGAATAGAGTTGAAGGCGAGATTGTATCATGTATCACATCATGAGAATATGATTCAATTTACACTAGTGTGATTTACTATGATTTTTGACATGACTATTATACATGAGATTTATATTTAAAGTGTCAACATCAACATTTATGTTGTCTTCCATTATAAAAGTATCATTGTATTTTATCTATCCAGTTCACTAAATTCATAAAATTGTATTCATGGTTACTGTTATGTTTTTTATATAGTTCCAATTAAATTAATTTTCAGTAAAAAAATTTAAATTTTCATCCTCTATAAAATGAAATTGATACATGATTAAATTATTTTGTTGTCATAAAACAATTTATAACAGTAAAAAAACAATGATGGTATGGATCATGAACAACTATGATGATTTCCATGTGTAGGGGTTGATTGGGTTAAAGAGTGCCACCAGGCTATGAGAAATCATTAATATGATAAGTAATGAATGTTGGGATGATGAGTGTGTTATTTATTTCCACAAATTGAGATATTAAAATATAATATTGTAATATTATATATGGTGTGTTTTTGGAAATATAGTGATATTCCTCCCCGATCGCCTCTAGTAGCATTTTGGGAGGGAAGTGATGAGCTCACATCATTGATGATTGGCCTAGACCTCTTGTGGAACTTGGTAAGGTAGTGGATGATGAATTATATGAGGAATTATTATAGGTTTTGTAGTTTATTGAAATATAGGATCTATTATTTGAACAAATGATGTAAGATATGACATGAGAGTTTTAAATGCCACATACACATTAATTTTTAGAGTGTTTAGATTTTAGATAGAAGTGTTATTAGTGGAGTCCATTAATATTATCTTAAACAATTTGGAGTCACCCCTTGAGAGGAGAGTGAATATTGTATATTATATGTTATGAGACTTAATTATTCATGGGTGGAATATTTTGTTATAGGAGAAACAATATATGAAATTTTTATGCATGAATTTTTAGGCCAAATTCGTTCATTATTTCTTTCTAGACACCCGAAGGGTATACATGACTGGAGAGTTCATGAAACTCATGATGTTATGTATTTAATTAATGAATTATGATTATATCTTTAAATACCTACATTATTTTTTCCTTATGCTAGTTGGGGATGAGATATATCAACCTAGGAGGTTCAAGGAGGGGTTATGTTATGAGATCCTGATTTAGGAAAACAACTTTCTCTATTAATTATTTTCAAAGGTTATGAATAATAACCTAATTACAGAATTAAATCTAGATGATTCTTGAGTATTATTATTTGTTGATTCTACTATAAGGAAATATAGTGGAAATTTATACAGAAATAACTTCCATTTTGATTGTTTGTTATAGGATATCAGTGGATATAGAATATACGATGTTGATTTATCTATTCCTCCTTAGATGGTTGTTTTTTAGCGCGTCATTTGTATTTTAGTACTGAGAAAATTATTCCCAATTATGTATGTAATATAGATGAATATAGATTATGTAGGTGGAGGGAAACTACACATGTTTGGTAAGAGTTCTTAGTGCTTGTCCAAGGATAGAGTATACAGTTAAACACATTTTTTCAGTGATGAATCATCTAAAAATTGAGATGTAAATAGCTGTAGATTTATTGGAAATTTTGGTTAGGATAGAGGATATAGAGTCCAAGGGAAGGGTAACAAGTAACCATTGAGTGGGGATTTACATGGGGCATAGATATGGTCCTAGGGTAGAGGCATAGTCTATATGGTTGTCTTTTAATCTACCCCAGTGAAAATGATGTTTAACTATATATTTCCTAAGGAATTATTTTATGGGATTATAATTTAATAACTATGTTATTTGATATTATATTTTCATAACTATTTATATATGATTATATTTTTGATGGTGTGGGACTACAAATAATGATTTTATATGGGGTCTTGTCAATTGGAATGCCTATAGTGGTGTGGTATGAGGGTATTTGTTAATGTAGGGAATGATACCTCATAGTTATGGGATCAATATTCCATTATAATCCATTTATACTAGAGACGATGATATTTGAAGTCATCCTTATGATTGATTTTTTTTGTTTTATATCAATATCATTTTGGATTTTATTTTCTATAATAGTCTATTACATCTCATCAAGGTGGTATGGATGTCTATGATAGAGAATGATAAATTCAGTTGGGTCATGAAGGAATTTACTATAAACACTAGGGAGGGATTTATTCTCAGGTTACTATTATTATATTACATGATACTGATATGTGGAATGATTTTTCTTATCCCTTTATTTTTCAGTTTCTAGATATTTTTACTAATTATTTTTCGTGATTACCACCCAATAAAGTGGTTAATTTTACAATAGATATAATTTTAGATACATAACATATATCTATTCCTTTATATAGGATTTATCTCCAAGAGATATGAGAGTTTAATAATCAATTGTATGAAATATAGGTAGAGGGTTTCATATAGTTGAGTATGTTCCTTGGGGTGACCTAGTACTATTCATCAATAATATGGATGGCCCATCTAGCCTATGATTATACTGTAAAACATTGAATGAAGTGATTGTAAAGAGATGATATCTAGTTCATCAAATTATGTATTTATTTAATTATTTTTGAGGATTCAATTTGTTTTATATAATTAAACATAGAACAGGTTATCATCACCGATGAGTAAACCCTTTAGACATCCCTCACATGATATTCACAATTATATATAAAACATGAGTTCTTATTAATATTTTTAAGATTAATGAACATACTAATAGTCTTTAGAGATCTAATTAATCATGTATTATACCCATATCTGGACAAAATTTTGGTTATTCTAATCAATTTTATACTCATATAATCCAAATCAAGAGTAGGGAATGCTTGAAATCCAGAAATTGGTCTGGGCACAATTAGGGGTCATCAATTACATTTCAATCCCACAATGTTCCACATTTTGATTAAGGTAGTTTACTACATGGGGATTCAAATATATAAGTCTCATATATCCATAGAAGATAATATGGATAGAGAATATTTTTCTTTAAAGGGACCCAAGAATGTTTTCACGATCTATATAATTTTGGGACTAGCTAGTTATTACTTGATTTTGAGTGTTGAATTATCTCACCTAATAG
Organism: Viscum album; assembly: GCA_963277665.1. Lineage (NCBI taxonomy): Eukaryota > Viridiplantae > Streptophyta > Magnoliopsida > Santalales > Viscaceae > Viscum > Viscum album. The sequence goes on along the minus strand of OY728165.1, from coordinate 1,316,717,149 downwards.
AATTAAAATATTCTTGTCCAAGAATAGGGTGATGTATTTCTATTCATATAACAGTGAAGGTTTCCTTCAATATTTGAAAGGGATATTGACAACACCATTGATCTTCAACTTACCTAAGCTAGGTATAGATTATATCATATACTATGAGTCATCATGAATAATATTGGGAACATTCATGATGAAACAATGTTATGTGGTCACTAATGGGTCCATGTATTTCCGGATGACCAAGAGGAACAACATGTTTCACAACATAGAGATTGAATTAGTGGTTCAACCCTAGAGAGGTTTTTAGAATTACATGTTAGGCTATAGGTTTTTTGTGTATATATTCCCTAAGATCCTGATGACTATTTTCTCAGAGTGTAATGTGAACCTATACTAGTAAAGGTTAGTGGTATATTTATATTCTTTTGTGTTCAAGGTATATTATACCCATGGGTAATGAAAATATGTTATTGATATGATGAGAAGGAATTCTTAGAAAAATATATCATAAGAGGCCAAAATAATGTGAAAATTTTTGTACCTATTTATTGAGATTAATCCTATTTCCAAGTGCTTGGGGTTGAGTGAAAAATATTTCCTTATCAAATATTTACCCTCTAATAGAATGAAGAGAATACAATTATCAGATTCATATTTTCTAGTTATGAGATATGGTATATATATTATGGAAGAACCTTTATAAAAATCCCTTTATGTGGATGTTTTTATATATGATCTCCTTTATTGGTTCCTAAGAGTATAAAAAAAGATTTTATGAGGGAATCACACCCCTAAAATTGGGTTTTATGTCTAGGTTTTACCATGGTGAGCTAATTTATTTGAAGGAATTGTTAATGGTCTAGGATAAATAGGGATATTATAGGGTCTATCACATGGAGATGAAACACTCAACAAGTGAGGATAGAGAACCAAATCCCCATAGTCTACTTAATTCACTACTTATTCTAGAGTGGATGTGGGATAAAGTGATCATGGATATCATGAAGGGGTTTCAGAGGATTACCCAAGGTGGTGACACCGTTTGGGTTATAGAGGATTAGTTGACCAATGTGGAACAATTTTTACCTTTATGGAAGACTATTTTAGTTGATGAGATTGGTAATATATATGTGAATTATATTGGACATGTAAAAGGGATACGAAGGAGTATTTTTCAAAAAAAGGTCTTGATTTTACATCATTATTCAATATGGGACTGTAAATGGAACATGACACTCAAGTGCTTTTAATACCTTCTCACCACCATAAGTTATATGGCCAATCTGAGCATACTATCCAAATTCTAGTGGACATACATAGAAAATGAATCAGGGAAATTTTTGAATATTGGATGAAAATTTGGGCTTATCAAAGTTCACATATAAAAAATTATTTTGTTTTCCTTTCAAGTGGATAATTTTGGGGCTTTATATAACTAAACATTTCATGCATTTTTTATTAGATAGATGTTGGACTATGAGATATAGTCTGGATGAGTCTCTTATAGGATATCTCATTATACATATTGTTAATTTGGAAGTTGTTTGTTAAAACATAGTGTTAGATGTGGCCATATACTAATTATCCTCACTAAACTATGAAGTTTATAGGGGTTGATCAGATATTTTTATGGGTGTCACCTCTATAGGGAAATTGTGGTATTCTGAGTCAAAGGAAATTTGAACCTCATCATGTGGGATTATTTCAGATCCTAGAGAGGATCTATACAGTGGAATTATGATTTGATCTTCATCATGATTTTATTATAATTCATGAAATATTAATAATATCAAATTATTAGTAGTATTATTCATACCCTTTTCGCATGATCGATACTAATGATATGAAGATCTAGGATGAAACATCATTTATGGAATGACTAGCTCTTATAGCGAGTCATATTGTGAAGAATTTTCATGAGAATATGGTTCATTTGGTACAACTATTTTGATTGAATGGATTTATCCAAGTGGAGACACGCGAGTGGGATTCTAATATATAGTCTTAGTTTCCATAATTAAATATGGAATAAGCCTATTGATATTTGGAATTACAATTCAAATTAAAACTAATTTATAATGGGGAGGTTGTAAAACCAAAAGCCTTATAAATCCATTTTGATTTCTTTATAGACACCTTTATTATCTATATAGTTACGATTGATGTTTTGGTGGGGGAATCATGCTTGTATCAAGTTGTTACGGGAGGATATTGTGCTAAAATCATAGAAAATTAGGGGTTTTTCAATTTCAAATAGTTTACAAAACTACTAGTGATGATTGGGGAAACTATGTAAATGATTAAAAATAAAATTATTTATTGTTTCTATTTATTGTGTGATGAGTTAAATTATTCTCCCATACCATCTAGAACTTATCATAAATTTCATTCATGGTCAAACAATTGGTGTACTATTCAACAAACTATATGACCTTAACATAAAAGGGAAAGGGTTATCTTAACCATTGTTTCTACATGGCTGATTAATTTTTTTGAAAAAATTGTGGTCTTCCTATTCACATAAATATTGTGGTTTAAAAAAAATTACCAGTCGAGATTAGAAACTGTAAACCATCATTTTCATTCCCTGTATCAACTAGTCAATCATGTAAATTTAATTATGATCCTTCTACTAGTATAAGGTTCATAGTGCTGAAGTTATCCTTAAATTTGTGCCTCATTTCATTGTGAAAACGATGTCTGGTCATATTGACTTAATACAAGCCATATATAAATATTAAATATATTAATTTTATTTCAAATATTTTAGATATAACCCTTATTCAGGAAATATATAGAATATTGATTTGTGTAACACTTTACAATAACCAAAAATTTAATTGTGCCTAATTTAAAAAAAATAGAAACTGAGAGAGGTGACCTAATTTGTTCTATAAACTTGTTTTTAACCAAGTATATGAATGTGGATTTTGTTGTATTCTATCTAGGATGTGTCAATTATACCTGAGTTTTTTATTTCTTTTTCATACATGATATTACTTGGTCAGTCACAATTTCATTAAATTATTTTATATTAGATGTCTGGGTGGGAATATTTTCCCATAAATTGTTTTAAAAGAGATTTCATAATGGTCCAAAAAACTGACATGTTATTTAATATGAGATTATTTGGGGTCCACATTCTACCAATTTATTTTTATAGGATATTATATGGTGGGCCTCTCATCGCACAAATTATTTTACCTGATATTATAGGTAATGCCTATTTTCCACTAATTTCTTTCTCATGAGATTAGAGGGTGGGTGAGGAACCCCAAAACCCACTATCATATATTGAGTGATAAAAATATAAACATTACACCATATATTTTATACATATATGTAATTACCTGATAATTTTACCTATAAAACCAAATTTAATTTTTTGGTTTAGATTCGTAGGGAAATTGGGAAAATATTTAACTAGTATAACTCATGTTATTTATAAAAAAAGGATTTATCTCCAAATATGTAAGAAACATAGTTAATCATAATAATTATTCAATATCCCTCCCAAATCCTTCGCATATGATACTCTTCTGGACACATATTATATATTAATTTTCATCATAACCTAGGGAGATGGAATGGTAAAAATGACTAATCTCATATGCTTAGTAAAGATGAACATAAATGGTTACAATAAAAGACCAGAGGAGAGCATTATATAATCATATGGGTATATTTATCACACATAATAAAGGTATAAACAATAATACATAGACCATAATTCAAGGAATAACTAACAAATTTTACAAAAGAGTATAGAAACATGACTCAAAAATTAGGAGTCAAAATGGCATAAATAAATGATCAACATAAAAATAAAATTTTGGCATGACAAGGAAATATAGAATAATGTAAAAAAAGGAATCATAAAAATTTTATGCAACTAAAATCCTAGGTAATAATTTTATTATGGATCACACATTTCCACCTAATTCCCAGAGTAGAAAAAACATTCAAACCAAAATCCCATAGTTGAGTAATCATTCAATAATTGATTCTCATTGTAGAGAGACAATTACTCAACCAAATAAAATATCTATAATAGAAGATATATATATATATATGTATACATTATTTTTACAAAATTATATTTTATATTATCAGATGAATATTCATTAAATATAATTTCAATCCATGATAAAATAGTTTATGTATAGGATCTTTAGAAGCATTGAAAAATAAAAAACAGTTTTTTTAGTGTATCCCATTATTTTATTCATTACTATAACCCATCTTTGGAATATCATACAAAATACCTTTCTTAATAACATGTTGAAGGAAAACATAACAAAGGGTGATCTCATATTCTTATTATGTGTAAATTAGAGTGATATCAATGATCACATAAACATAAGGGTGTAATAAAAGTAGAATAACTTATAAAACCATATCATACTTATTATAGATAATAATCAATATTCATGTATTAATGGTTTTATTTTCAAAATATATAAATCAAAAAGTAATGATAGAATGATATTATCATAAGGTATTGAAATGTGGAAAAATATAGAAAATCATTTCCTTATAAGTCAAGGCTCATGTCCAAGACTATCATAGTAGATTGGGATTAATACCCATTCCATTATAGTTGTCACTATTCACTCCCAACACTATCATAGTGTAAAATGTCACATATTAATTGGGTTCACTTCCAATTCCATTCCTACTTATTTCATGATATATCAATAATTTCTAAATACATAGGATGACTTTATAATTCTAGGAACATCCATCCCTATTTATAACATTACCACTATCCTTGATTATATAACATGACCACCATACTTGGTTATAATATAATTGTCACACATGGTTTATAATGTAACCACTAATAAAATAATGAAAAATGCATATTTTGTTTCCACAAGATCATAAAACATTCATCATATCATCAAATCACAAACCATGCAACAAAAAAAATTCATAAAAATTTCTTCAATTAATAATTGAAAAACCCATGGAAAATAAATGGGTTTCATTAACATATGATAAATATAAGCATTAACAATACAAAAAATATATTAAGAATTTAATTAATATATCATATCTCTAGTAAAACATAATTAACAAAAAATGATGTTATCATATATGAGAATTATTTTAAATGATCATTGAAATATTTTTTTGAGAAAATCAAGCCTTCCATTTTGAAAATAAATTTAATAATAAAAATATTTCAAAAATATTTTGGTAAAAGAAATTCATTGAAGAGAACCATGGAAACTTGTAAAGGAACATCAATTCCTGAATTCATCATGATGACATGAAATTCCATTCATCCCATATATAATAAAAAACATTCTTTGGATAATTTTATAGAAAATCTCAAAAAGTATATCATTCATAAAATTACAAGATAATTCCTTTTAAAATTTTTGGTAAAAATTCTTAGATGAGTAAAAATTGAATTTAAAAAACTAAAGTAGAATAGTAAAAAAGTCATTAAAACATTTTTAAAAAATATGTATAAGGAATAAAATATTTTTCGATTGATGAGAGAAATATTGGAAACTCATCAAATATAAATTTCATTATATTAAGTACTTAAGGTGTATAAAAATGAAAGGAAAAAATTTATTTTCAAGAAATAAAAAGAGTATTATAAAATTCATGAATTTCTTGATAGGTATTTCATGATATTTTATTATCATAAAAATAATCATAAACAATCCAGATAAATAATGACATTGTAACAAAAAACCCTTACCACATTGATAACATTTGAATCGTTAATGCCATGAAATATAAAAACACATATTTATTTTTAAATCCACATAAAATTAATATAATGAATCATAAAAGTCTTTTATGGTTAGTATATACACCACATAAAATAAATATGTGTTTAATTTGGTATGTATCTCATATAAATAAGCATGGGGTAAAAATCCCTTACCTTATGTATGATGTCCACCAGGCATGTTCGAACCACAAATATAATAAATATATATTTATTATACATAAATTAAAAAACCATAATCATATATATATTAAAATATATTATTTAATTATTACCTTTTATCACATTTTCATTATCAATTATATATTTAAAATCACTATCTCGGGTGATAATTACTTCGTTTTTCATGTATATTTTGGTTCTGTAATTTTGATACTTGTACATTTATCATGGTTATATAATTGAAATAATTTTATTCATTATAGAAATATTATTTATATTACTTATATAAATACTTATATTCATTTGTAAATGTTAGAGATAGTAAAATGAATTACACCATTCATGGAGATGGTATGACGTGCGTACACATGAATGTTGTTTCCATTTTTTGAAAGATGGAATGAGAGAACGGTAAATATAAAATACATATTATATAATAATAATTTGATCATATAAATAATATATATTAATTAAATCTATCTATATTCCCATCCAAATATAACTAAAATGAAAACAAATCGTATCACTTCATGGAGGTGGTAGTCTACATGTACACACAAATTACACCATAGTTCTATTATGGTTTTGAAAGTAAGGAGGTATAAATGATATTATCATTATATAGGAATAATAATGTCATAAATTTCATATATAAACTATAAAAACATAATAATAATAATATGTAAAATATTTGAATGTAAAATTAATTGTATCACTACATGGAGATGGTGTGTTATACGTATACATGAGTGATACATTCACATCCCATTTGAAGGAAGGAGTGTGAATAAAGGTGGTTCCATAATCATAATAACATTAAAATATATTGAGGATACTAAATTTATTAATTTAATAATAATAGCGTTTATTTTTATACGGTAAATTAAAAATTTAAAACCAAGTGACCAGTTAAAGTGATTACCTCTTCTTTGAAATATCTCATTTAAAACTCCCCTTAAGGGCTCCCGAGATGGTTTTCATGGAAGCCCAAAAACTCCATAATTATTATAGGGGAGTTTAAATTATAACTTTTTAGAACATGGTTGATATAGAATGATCAATGTGATGTGATGAATATAATGTAGGGGTTCGATTTTATAAATGATGTGAGGGCCCCTCTTGAAATTTCTTAAATTATTAAAATATATAAATTCCATTATAAATTAAAATAAATCAATATGACTTATTAATGGTAATTAGTTTTAATTTCTATCCACATTGTATGAAAATTATTATATTTTATTTTTTAAAATTTTTAAGTAATAAAAATTTAATTCGATAAAATATCATTATTTCTAATTTGGACACTATTCATTTTGTTTGTATTGAAAGTTATAATGATAAAGTTTTAATTAGAATATAATTATTTATTATAGAAAATATATCTTATCCATTTTAAAAATTCTTGGAACACATTTAATTACTTGAAATATATTACTTTTAATATTTTTAAATTCATTTATTATATTTTTTTATTAATTTGAGAAATACTACGTCAGTGGTCTATTAAAATTTATGGTTATTATATTATTACTAAGAGTAATAATTTTTTTTATTAAAATAATATAATTATTGTTATAATATAAACTAATATTCAATCATAATGTTATTTTATCCCTACATGAACATAGAAGTGACATTTAAAACTAAGATAGTGACATTTTGTAGATTTCTTTTATTTAAAAATTATTCACCTCATTATAAAGAAAAATTACCAACTAAACACATAGATTTTAATTAAAAGGTGATAAGGGTGGATATAAATTCATAAAATAAGAATTATGATTAAATATTATGGCCTTATCCCATAGTTTTAACCAAGATAAACCTGATTTACCCATTAATGGGGTGATAAATTTTAGTAGGCTTACTATTCATACAAAAATAAAATAAAAGGAAACTATTTAGAAAATTTTGGAGTTCCAATATACAAATATTGATTCCATTTTATCAAATTAAATACCTATAAGTTGAATGGATTTTTTTTAATTTATTCGTGAAATAGTCTGCAAAAACCAACATTTTTGAAAAATATACTTTTAAGAATTATACATGATTTTATTCTTATTCGATGACAAGGAAGACAAATAATGATGAATGATAAAGAATTATCTTAAATATATAATATAAATTTTTTGTTAAAATAACTAAAAAATGTGATTTATTGAATTTATTAGGTAAAATACGTTTGTGCGCATAAAAACCATTTTCTCAAAAATATCACTTTTATATAAAAATGATTATATTTTTATTTATAATAAATTAGTATCCAATGATATTATTTTATCAATTTTAAAAATAATAAAATTTACATTAAATAGGTATTACAATTCATACACACCAATACAATAAAAATATGATTACGATCTCATAATATTTTAATAGTATATTACAGTTTTTTGAACACAATGTTTCATGTAACATAATTTTTCAAAGAAGTTAAATTTATTTGAAATATATATATTTTAAAGAATAACATGGTGTTACATTCTAGCCTCCATGAAATGAATTTATTCCTTGGAATTAGTCACTTTGGTATAGCAGAATGAGTATATCTCTATTTTAGCACATCAAAAGGTTTCCTTGAAGCTTCTTCAAATTTATGATTCATCCAGATAAATTTCACCATGTTAATAGTTTTGTTAAAAAAATTATCTATATAATCCAAGAGTTCTCTAGTTACTATGCATAATAAATATCATGACACTGTTTTATTACCTTTGAGTTTAGTTAATGTGATGTGTCTAATATGTAGTTCATTAAGATAGATAAATAGATCACATCATACACTTGAGAGAGGTTCGATGGACGATACAAGTCATAAGATACCATATATACTTGTTCAAGAATATCAAAAGGGATAATATTCCAAGGGCTCAGATTTACCTTCTTTCTAAATATTTTAACCTTCATCCATGGATAAATTCATAGAAACCCTTATCAGAAACATCAAATTCCAAACCACAACGATGATTACTAGCCTAACTTTTATGTAAAATATATGGTGCCATGATGTGGTGTTGAATAACTCAAACATTATCTACCATATTCTCAGATAAATCACATCCCAATATAATTCTTCTATCCAACTTCATCCAAGAATATTGGAGTTCTACATTTCTTTCCATAGAGGGATTCAAAATGATCCATCTAAATTCTCTAGTGAATGTTTTTATTATAAAAATGCCCAATTAGAGGAAGGTGTTGATCCCAACACCTATGAAATCCATAGAAACATAACTAAACATACCCTCTAGATTTTGAGTTATTCAAATAAACTAACCATTTGTCTATGGATGATTTTATGTAAAAAATTCAACTATGTATCTTGAGAATATTGATGGATTCTCCAGAATATTTTGGTAATCCCCATATCCCAATTAGATACATTTGAGAATGATACTCCATGATATTATATCAGCTTCTTAATGTATATATAAGAAATCTTGTAACGAGAAAAAATTTATCTAATGAAACTGATGTGTCCAGACTTATTAGAGCGATAAAAAACAACCAATATAACATTGTTACCATTATTTGATTTGTGGTGTCCCAAAAATAGTTCCATATTTATGTTTTACCATTTCCATTCTAGTATGGGTAATAGTTTTAAAAAACACTCAGAACATTTTTTAGAAAGGTGGTGCCTCGGTCAAATACCAAGACATAATTTATTCAATAAAAAACAATTTTAAAAGTCTTAAGGAGGGAGTTTTATTACAATATTTTTCATAAAGAGGGAGAAAATAATTAGATATATCATCCAACCAAGTAATACCCTGATTGATTCCCTTATTGGTGAGACCATCAGCAACCATGTTTGTTTCATGGAAAGCATGAGTGGAAATGTATCTGTTCTCTATAAGCAAAGCAAGGAAGCTTATCTAGAGAGTGGTAAGAGGCCAAGAAAGGTGCATCTTACCATTCCAGATGGATTGGACAATAGTGGTAGAGTCTCTTTCAATCCATATGTTATTCCACCCCTTTTGTTTGACAAAGTCGAGTGAAAGGATCACGACCATCATTTCCGCTTCTAAAGAAGTGGCAACACCACAAATGCTAAAGAAGCACCCTTGAAAATGGCCAAGGGAGTCTCTGAAGACTGCACCACATCCCACAGGTCCCAGGTTGCCTTTGGAAGCACTATCAACATTAATTTTGATCCATCCTAGGAATGGGTCCTGCCAGAATACCTTAAAGGTGTGCCTCGGTGGTTTGTAGATGCTATCAATTCGAAAAAAGTAGGATCACATAGTCATGAACAATGTTATTGAAGTGGGATTTTTGGATAGAGGATGTATCTTTAATGGCGATGAGAATTCGCATCCGGCCTGCATAAAGATTGAATGAGTAGTTGTTGTGAATAATGTCATTTATATCATACCAGATCACATGCAAGAGCTCAGCAACCGTATATTAGAAGAGATTCTTGATTTTTTTCGAAGTGTCAATCTCCACACATAGTTCTAATTATAAGGGGAAAGAGTTGATTAAATACCATTTGCAATATAAAATGCTAGTAATATAATTCCATAGGGAAAAATACAAAGCCTAAGACAAAAAATATGAATAGTATATTCTCTATGCTGGTGACAGAAATGGAACTTTGAGCAGAGTTGGATACCAAAACATTGAAGACAAACATTAGTAGGAATATAATTGTGAGAAATGTGCCAAACAAGGTTGAGTCTTGAGGGTTTGATCCCGGGATTATCAAAATATTTCAACCAACCAAAACTAGAATCTGAATTAGTGAAATTGTGATTGTAAAAATTTTTTGAATCAATCACCCCATTGTGGGAAGGCTCCCAGATAAGAAAATCACCAATATTAGAGAAAGTATAATTATCAACAATATACATGATGTTATCAGGGATATTAAAATTTCTAGATTTAATCACATCCTTAATAGTACAAGTAGTGTTTTCTGGATGGGAATTGGGAGAGAGCATAGATAAGAGGGGAGGGCTATTCCAATTTTCCATCCAAAATTTCATGGAGGAGTCCGAGCTAACCATCCATATAGAGTTATTCATAATATTGGAAAAGGATTGTCTAATAGATGTCCATATGGAGGAGTTCATATAGCTCAAATTACCCTTCTAGAGTTTCATGAGAAATATTTCTTTTATAAAATCAATTGAATCTGAGTAACTATTAAAAATTATCCAAGTGAGTCTATCTTGTAAGGCTTCATTAAAGAGTTTGAGATTTTTAATACCAATACCACCTTCCTCTAGGGTTTTGCAACATTTATACTATAAGGACCTGGCCTTAAACATTACATAATAATGAATTAAATGAATAATTCACATTGAGAATCTTTTTAGGTTTAGAGTTTTAGGGAATTAGGACATAACTATTACATCTCCAAAGATTACATGGTAGACATATCCACATAGTTTCCTTTTTTTCATAAAATAAAAACTCATGAAAAAAAAGAGTCATGTCTAGTTCCATGTTTTAGACAACATGACTTTTCCTTGATCCCATCCTTGACCTTATTCATCTTTAAGTCATGTGAAAACATTTCAAAACTTGGGATGAGCCTAAAAAGCTTAGTAAGGTTTATAAAACAAAGAATGAAAACATTTTTTCATAAATTCATAAAAAACATGAACTCTTTTACTTACCTTATGTAATCATAAGATTTATGAAAGACACATAGAAATCATTAATCATAAAGGTAACTTGGGGCATCTATATCATACTTACGTTTTAGCTATCACAACTACATAGGGAGTTACTTTGGAATACCCATCACAGTATATTCCCTAAATATCTTAGGAGAAATGTTCACGTTTACCTCTGTCACATTACCCAATGAATTGGAGAGCTATCTCGGGCTCACCCGCCCTAGGTTTATCACAGAACCACTCGTATACATAAATAATGCCCAATAACCATAACATGATCATAACACATAACATAAGCATAAAGAAAAGATAACATTTATACATTACAATAATCAAATATCATTTAAATGTATTGAAATAAGAAATCCATTCTCAAAATCATTTTCAATACCAAAATATGTAAAAAGAGTATATGGTATTTATTTTTCCTTTTAAAAACAGTACGACTTGTTGAGGAAACCAAAGATCAAATAATACTCGCGGAAACAGAAAAGGTCATTGTCACCGCGTACGTTCAAAAAACATTCCTTTTGTCTTTTAGTAAAACACTTCATATAATAAGATTCTCTTTTAATAAAATGAAAAGACAAAGGGGTTTATACACCATATAAAATAAAGTCGTGTATATAAAAAAGTGCCTCAATGAAAGGAGATTGAGACGAAGTCCCTTACCTCACGTCCGACTTGACTCGATCGTTCTTTAATCTCCTAAATAATAAACTAAAGTTAATTTATACTTGATTAAGAACCTTTTTCAATTTTATTATTCCTTTTATATCACTTATTATCATATTATAAACATTATTCAATCATTTATGTTGTTAACGTTCATTTTGTCGATATTTGGTACTTGAGTAAAAATGAACACATTATATTTACAAGTTGTCCATGTGGTCAAAGTTTCATTATTTACAAAATTATATTCATGTTTTGGATATCATATATATCATGTATATCTAGTATATACATGTTTTTATAATAGTACATAACATTTATATTTAAGAAATGAAATGCACCGTTTATAGAGACGGCAAGCCGTACGTACTCATGAACACTACTTTCATTTCTATTTCTTATTTTAATGTTAATAAAACATAATTATACATAGTTATATTATAATTATAGTATAATATCATATATAATATCTTTAAATCCATCCTTTATACATCCCACATAAGGCATTAATGAATCACATCACTTTGAGGGGGCGGTAGTCCACACTTCCTCAAATGAGATTATCATATTTACCCACTATGGAAACCATAATGTCTTGATATAATTGGGAAGTACAGAAGCATAAGGAAATCATAAACATAATATATATTATATATAAATATATTCCATTATAATGGCCACCATGAGAGACGGTAATATGTAATTGAACAATCATCATTTCGTGAGGCGTTAGTTTTCCATCCACAGAAACATTATGTTCTTCACCCATTAGATGGAGGTGTGTGTAAGTGTAGTTCGAATCCTTCTCATAACAACATACTAGTATACTGAGGATACTGAAGTTGTTACAATAGAATGTAATAAAAAAAGAGTTTAGGGGTTGGAGAAGTAAAATAAAAGAAAACAAATTAAGAGAAACCGTTACCTTTAATTTGGGTAACTTCTTTTGGTTTGAAGAAAAATGATTTTTGAAGTGCCCTATGCCTAAGGTAAGGCTTCTAGGAGGAGGATAGGGATGTTGAGAGATTAATTGGTCAGATTTTGGACAATCCAAATGGCTTGAGAGGTGTGTGGAATTGGGTAGAAGTGGTCTCCTTTTATAAGGGAGAGGAGGGGATCTTTAGGAAAGTGTGAAAGTAATATTTTATAATATAATGATATTCGGTTTCTAATGGTCCAAAAATCATTATAGTCGAAGATAAGATGAGTCAGGGTCTAAATAAAATCATCCAATCAGAATTGGACATGTTTTGGATAATATTTTAATCATTATAATCTTATTTTGTTTAAATCATTTATTAATGAGGTAAATAATGCATCATTATTATGTCACAAATAATTCAATTTATTAGATGTCTAAAAATTATAAAAATAAATACCATGATGTAGGAAATCATTTTATCTTTCCAATGAATATTTATAGTGGAAAATAGGACTTATATAACACCATATAAAAATTAATTACTAAACGATTTTTGTTAATGTCAATTTTGTCTTCACATTGATCCAATTAATCTAAATTGTCATTATCACTACCAAGTGAATAAAAGGGGTGAAAAAATAGACCCAAATATGCCCATGGTAGTTAATGAATCAACCAATAAGGTTTGGACAAGTGTTAAGGTAATTTGGAATTATTATAATATTCTTTTTACCTTGAATTACCCTATTTAACTTTAACCGTGGTAAATAAGTCATAAGTTACTATTCATAAAAAATTATTTTCATCTTAATGAACCAAATTTTACTTCTTGATAACAACCATGTATGTTGGATTTTTGAAATTCAATTCACAGAAGTGGTAAAATTTCATTTAAATGAAAAAGTCAGTTTTTTAACTACCACTAAGTGGTGTCACTATTCATAAAAAAATGAAGTTTTTTAGAAAAATAGAAAAAATTCAGCCTAATCATTATTTGATATTCCGAATTAAAAATTGATGTCTATTTTTCCAAATTCAAATCATAGAAATGGCATTAATTAATTTAGAAATTAATTCCTGTTCTTAAAACAAATAGCGTGTTTTTAAGAAACAACTATCAAAAGATTGATACTTGTTTATGTCCAATTTCAATGTGATTTTACTTCCAATGACCAACATTGGATCAAGTGGTAAAAATATATTTTAATTTAACTTTAAAACCAATTATAAATATAATCTAACCATATAACTAAATTAGATTAAAAGGCACTTCTGAATTAAAATACAATATTTTCACTATTCATTAAAAAATGAACTTTATCAGAAAAATACCAAAAAAATACCCAAAGTAAAATTTGATGCCCCCATTCTAAATAAGGATTTTATTTGGTCAATTAGAATTTATTAAAGTGAATAACACTATATTTAAATAGGGTTCTCCATTAAAAGGAAATAAATCGGCCTTTTAATGTAAATTATGCTTAAAATTAGATTCATTCACATTTTAAGCCTCTAAATTTTATTGGATAAATGTAAATACATTTAACAAATATGTATAATCATAACTTAGTTAGTTTCATTCATTCCCACCAATACAACGGCTAGGAGTTAACTACCATTTAAAATAATAATATTATATTATTAGTGTGCAACATAAGATTCTAAAGAAGCCCGTTGTTGCGTATCAGATACGCTATCGAACATAGCAACCCCTTTAAAGTAAAATTAACATTTAATTCAAAAATATTAATAAATATGAAATATGTCTTATTCTTCATTTACCTGAGATGTTACATAGACCAAGGTATAGTAATAAGATTCATCTCAAGAATGCTACCAGTCCAAACAAAGTTTTTTATGTAAACATTAATTTTGTTAATAAGGACGGTAGGCTATTTATAAACCATCAAAGAGTAAACCAATTTAGAGACAATTGTATATTTCACCAATACAATCCTACCAGCCATGGAGAGGGATTTACCTTTCTAGGAGGATAGTTGATTGATAACCTAGTCCACAACAGCATTAAAATATATGGATTTTGGTCTTCCCCTAGGATATTAATAATGCTCATGTTCCTACTAAGAGAGAAACTTTTGCCAAAGAACACAAAAGATTTTTTTCAGCTGATAGTTTGACCATAAATCTCCTCATAATGAGCTAGATCATTTTTTAAATTTTGGATATTTCTTTTCTCAACATTTAGAAATAGAATAATATCATCTTCATATAGAAGATGCGTAAGAACCTTGAGGCTTCTAGACACCTATATGAGTTTGAGTTTGTTTTGATAAACTAGTAGGGCGAGAAACCTGTCAATATAGTCTTCTGCAATAGCAAAAATAATGGAAGATAGGGGGTCACCATGTCTCACACCTTTGGTGCATTTAATGTATCCTTTTGGGGATCCATTAACAAGGATGGAAATAGAGGCCGAATTAAATAAGGAGTTAATTTTGATAACAAAAGTATCATTGAAGCCAAATCTCTGGTGAACTTTTAAGATGAAGCTCCAGTCAATAGTGTAAAAGGCTTTCTTGATGTCAAATTTAATAGTAATGTTTCCTCCTCTAGAAACTTTATTAATGGAATTGGTGCATTCCGAGGCAAGGCAAATGTAGTCCTGAATGAATCTATATTTTATAAAACCAAATTGATTCCAAGATATACTTTTATTTCATATTGGAGAAATTATGTTATCAATAAGTTTAGTAATAATTTTATAGATAGCGTTAATGAGAGATATGGGTAAGAAAAGATGAATTTCAGAGGCGTTAGACACTTTAGGAATGAGGGTAAGAAATTTATCATTAATACCATGAGGGAGAAAACCATTTGAGAAGAAGAACTTGACCAGTTTACAAACATTAATGTGGATGATCTCCCATAATTGTTTAAAAAAACCATTTTTGAAACCATAAGGTCCCAGGGCACTATTAGGGTTGACACTAAAGACGGTGTATTTGATTTCATGATCAAGAGTGATGATCAAAAGAAAGTGATTATCTTCATCATGAACCATAATCAGAATGATCTTGGGGAGGAGGTATTTATTAATATTTAGCCCATTAAAAATACTGGTGAAGTAGGATACCACATGATCAGCAATGGCCTCCTCAAAATCAAGAAGAATGTCGTTGTCCATAAGAATGGAAAGAGGTCTACAAACTTTTCTAATTCTTTGAAGGGAATTGTAGAATTTAGTGTTTCTATCACTATCTAAAATCCATTTTTTTGAAGACTTGTTTACTAATGTTGTCCTTAAGAACTAAGAGATAATTAAGTTTTACAAAGATATTGATTTCATTTTGGGGATCATAAGAGAAGTTAGAGTGAGTGTTAAAATTTTGGATTTGATTAAGCTCATTCTCAAAGTTGGATATGTACTTGTACATTTGTTTTGATTTTTTACTACACTAATCTTTGAGACATTATTTAAGATGTTTTAGTTTGGTGGGATTGGAAAAAGCATTCAAGTGGTGATTCATTGATTCCCAACAATTTTTTTATGAGAGTTGAACATTCCATGTCAGTAGACCAAGCGTTATTGAATATGAAAGGAAGAGTGGGCTTGATTCTTTTGGAAAAAGACTAAACAGGATGGAGTTATGGTCCAAGTTTCGTTTAGTTAAATTTTTGGAAGTGATAGTATCCCAGGTATCCAGAGTTGGGTAATTCGTAAAGGCCCTGTCATGTTTGATCGCAACAACTCTGTTGTAGTGTCTTCTATACCAAGTAAATTCAGCACCCATGAGATTAAATTCTATAAGGTTACAATCTTCAACATATGTTCTAAATTCTCTAGAGGAGATATGAGAATGTGTAGGTCCAATTTTATCACTGGGAGAAATAATGGCATTAAAATATCCTATCACAAACCAGGGGTCATGAATGGTGTTAGATAAGTCAAAAAGATCATTCCAGAGAGGTCTTCGGTCTTGATATCTATTTTTTTCATACAAAATTTTGTGAAAACAAAGTAAGTTATCAATGGAGAAATCACAGGTAAACATTTGATCAGAAAATTTGTAGATATTGAAATTTTTTAAAGTATCATGGTAAAAAATCCAAAGGGAATCAATATCAATACCATTTTTGAAAGCACCTATAAATCTATAACCATAAGAACATATATGCATAAAGTTCCTTGAAAAGTTGATTTTTGGTTCATCAATAGAAAATATTTTTGGTTTATGCATCAAAATAAGTCTTTTAAGCGTAACAACTATGTCATAGTTTTCTATGCTCTGACAATTCCAAAATAAAAGATCAATTAAAACCTGGATTTGGAGAAAGAGACCACTTTGTTTCTTTTTGGATCCACCCTAACCCTTATTTCTTTTTGATCTCCTAGGAATTTGAGAGGGGGTCAGACTAGACTTTGTATCCTATTTACTCATAGTATAAATAATATAAGTGTTAGTAGCACCTGTATTAGTACTAGAATTAATAATAACAGATGTTTTACTAGCAATGGGGGTGGCCATAAGACCATCCTTTGGATCTTTGGGTGCATCTGAGACCTGAATAACTATGTGCGACACAGGGGGGTGTGTGGATTATACAGATTCAATGGGTATTGCATTTTCCATACCCAAATTATTGTTCAAGGAGGTCGGTTCAGTGCGAGTGTTAACAGCTATGCACATTGCCATGGATTTCTCATGATTTTCAACAAAATCGACTGAAGGATTCATACCTGTAGTCTCTAGATAAGCAGTGAGATTCAGTCGAGGATATCCATCTGTTCCAGATTGGCCTGCATATAGCACCACTGTATGTCCATCAATAACCAAGGGACTCATGGATGAATTCTGATCCAACTCTAGTGGAAGAAAAATTTCAGTGCAGGAATTGCCACCTGGTTTCAGCTCAAGGATCACCGAAGCTCCCAAATTCACCAGATGTTCAGTGAGATCTTTGACCTCAGATGTTGGAGCATGATTCTCAGAAGATGTCACCTGATGTTGACTAGCCTCATGGGGACTTGGGGTCCAAAACTGACCGGTGTTCATTACAACTATCTAAGACCATCTGCTAAATTTCTTCTAGGATGCAGAGATCAAGATTGTTATTTTCTTATTCATAAACCTATTCAGCCCAATTGATACCCAAACATTCTCCTATAAATTTTAAATTCTTAACCCATATTTCACCTCTTTTCCTAGCTGGTTCGGGGTTTTTAGAAGTAGTGGCCTTGTATTTCTTTTTTCCGTCTAATTTCACATATCTAGACATCTACATATATCTAGGGTGAAAATAAAATGATTTAATATAATCTTATTCTATCCAATATTTCTTCAAAAATAGTATGGATTGGACACATTCACAGTGTTGGAACCTTATCATTCTATAAAAAACATGGTTAAAATATAGGTAATTTATAACCAAATTTTCAAGTCCCATATCTACCTTATATTCCAATTTAATCTTCACTTAGATACATGGTTAATGTCTAATTTTAGAAAGATAATATCTTTCCCCTTACTAGAAAAATTCTATATATATCCTTTGTAAATATAGAAATATTTGATCATTCATGACCCACATCATAGATATGCTATCATGGTCCTTTTGACTTAGGGAATCTACCAACTTTTTTGGTTTCCCAAGGATGTAAGGTTATGAGTAGTAATAATCACGAATTAGCTCTAACAATAATATTTGGAACATATTCAACACATTATGTGGGAAAATATACCATAAAATTTTATGATCAGTATATATATATATATAGTACCATTATTTGTGATGATAATTTATTCTTATTTTTAAAGAAGAAACTGTTGATGCTAACTCTAAATTTTGAGTTGGGTAATTTTTATCGTGAACCATTATTTGGTGTGAGTCATAAGTTATCACTATATTATTCTTCATGAGAATTCAGAAAATTACATACTTTGAAGAATCATTATATATTAAAAAACCTTCTCCAATACAAGGAAATGTCAGCATTGGTGCACTGGAAAACCATCACATAAGAACATTGAAATTATCTTCAAATTAATATGTTTAAAGTAACTTGGATCCTTTTTGAGTTAACATGATTAATAGATTTTATAAACATTAGGTGTTCTCTATAATGATATAATAACATACAAATAAACCACAAAAAATATTTATCTTTGACACATTGGTTACTCTGGGACAACAATAAATAACTTCTATCATGGAATGATCTATTGATACACAATCACTATAGATTATATTTCCCAAGAATTAAACTTTCTAATGCTAAAATTCACACTTGGTAATGTTTTCATAATGATATTAATTCCACACGGTCTTTATAACAATTCCAAAGTAATCACCATCCTCTTCCATTCTATTAGAATATATTAGAATATCATCAATAAAAAATAAAATAAAGTGTTCAAGGTAATCTATTATATCTATATTCATTAAATAAATCAATATATTGGGGATGTGGGATGTATGAAATGGCATCAAAATAAATTTATAGGGTCCATACCATGTATGAATTTTTTTCTTGTGTTTATCTCCCTTCATGACCCTCAATTGATAACTTTCAGAATGAAGGTCAATCATAGAAAATTATCAAGATTTGTATAGCTGATCTAATAATTAATTAATACAGTGTATGTGATAATTGTTCATGATTTCATTCTTGTTTATTTATATTGTCACATACTTATTAAAATTCAAAAAAATAATGTTTGTTACATTTATAATAACAACAATTTTTTATGATACCAATTTATAATATAATGAAATCTGTTGAAATTTTTGATATGTATTAGGATGAGTCATTATTAGTTCAAATCACTCACCACTAGATGAGACCCAACAAGACATGAATTACCACCATCATGAGTCACTATTTGATCAAATGTCTCACTGCCATAATGTCTAACATCCGGAGTTGAGTAATCACCAGAATGACTCACCTCCAAACATGACTTACCACTAGATGATTCACCACCAGAAAAGAAAATCACTAGTTTAGTCCCCCCAAACCTAAGTCACTATTGAGATGAGAAATATCTCAGATGAGTTACCACTAGGATGAGTAACAACCAAAATACAGTTCCTCCATATGTTGATACTTCCAGAGATGTCTCTCGATCAGGATGAGTGACCAAAAGAGATGTATTTCCATCAAGATGTATTTCTACTAGAAGAGATTCCATCTCTACTATTATTTACATTAAATTAAAATCTATAAACAACTATATTATGGGAGTTAAATAAAAGGAATATTTAATGATTATTTTATTTACTATTAAAGGCATGCACTAAAGTAAATATATAAGATCATTATGAGGATATAGAAGATATAAATGATTATTCTTAAATAGATTTATGCAATGATTGATATTCTTAGGATAATACCTAATGCATGAGGGATATGGATGATGTGTGATAAAGAAGTGTGTGTCACTTTTTTAATACTAGAATGATCATCACTCAAGAGATTATATGCTACATTCATATTGATTTTCATCTATAAAATATAGAAAATAATTGATGATTATGATCCATTCATAATGATAGAAAGTAGAACCATTATGATTCTATATTTTACTAATGCTTTCATAAAAATAGTATGAGCTCCTCATCAATCAAAATCTAAGGATAATCAAAAATCTATATAAATTTAGATTGAGAAACCTTACAATTTTATGTCTTATTATTTGTGATCTCTGATTGTTTTATGCTCTATTCAAGTAGTGTGTTATTTTCTCTATTTATAAACACACTCTATCTCATATTATAGAACTATAGAATACTGGTTATTATTTTCTATTTCTTTTTTCCATATTAACTATGTTTTTTTGGTAGAGGTCCCTGTGGTTCCATTGACTATTTTTCTTCCCATGATTATTCTGGAAGAGGTCCATATGTGTCCTGGAAGTCTTTTAATTGTTATATTATATGCCCAATCAGATTTTGGATCGGATTATTGTTTTATAATATTCTTGTTAGTGGGTGTCAAACAATTATAAATGATTAGGTTTTGGCTAGAGACTAAACCCCTTTTTTGTATTCTGTTTTGTAATTTTTTTTCTTCATTTAAAATCCTTAAACTATATTTGTTATTAAACATTAAACCAAACTAGTAATTTTATAGTTAATCTAATTTAGTTTTTATATTATTGTTTTATTGGTTATGTGAATATAAAAAATTAATATAATTATAATTTTTTTAACTGACAACTAATCAATACATGAGGAATATTTTAAAAGATCAAAATTATATTAAACTAATATTTTCATTAACTGGGAGAACTATTTTTAATTTGGGGGGTTTTAATTAATCATAATTTAACATAAATTTATTTTGAGAATTCAACTCACCCCCCTTGAGTTACTCACTCCAAAAAATATTTATTAACAAAGGCTTTAAAAACTGCAACAAGTGTAATTTTATTTGTGTTTAAAGATCCTAAATCACTATTAGATCTAAATTTATTTTTTAATGGATAATTGAAAAGAAGGTTCAACTTCAAATAAAAACTCCATTCTATAATAGAAAAAAATATTTTTAGTGGAAAATGAATATGGAAATTCATATTGAGGGAATAAGTTTTGAAAAATGGATTACTATAATAGATAAATATTAGATAACTAATACTGCTAAAAATATATGGTGTGATCCTATGAAGGTGACATAAAATAAAAAAATTAATTTTATGAACTCCCTTTAGTGTTATTTGGATTTTGATAAATTCAATAGAATATATATTTTCATAAATTCTTTTAAAATAAGGGACACCTTAGCTCTTTATTAGGAAGGAACAATTAATGTGAAAGAAATGAGATTAAATTCTTATACTATTTAATATGACAGATTTAAAATGAATCTTTGTGACATAATTTTTGACATGTATCATAGGTTCAATGAAATAATAAAAACAATATAAACTTTGGGAAATATGATCACTCATAATAAATAAGTCATGTGACTTCATAGAAGCATACAAAAAATATGAAGGGGAATATCAATATCAATAAAAGAATCATGTGACATCAGTACACTACCTATAAAGGGGCAGATTGAAAAATTTATTATATATGATAAAGAACTAAACACTAACAGATAAGATGAATATAAACCTAAAATTAAGTCTCTAGCTTTCAAATATACTACCTTAAACCAAAAAGAGAATTTTGAAGTTGAAAGTTCATGTAATGAATAATCATCAGCTTATAATGATGAATAGATGAAACATATGGCTAGAATATTTAAGAAGTTATATAAAAATAATAATTTCATTAGGAAACCAATATACAAAAATATATGAAAATTGAGTAAATTTAAAGAGATTTTGGAAGAGTTATGATACATCAAATGAGATCATTTTCTAGAATATAAGAGAAAAAATCATTTCAAAGTTCATTGTACCATGTAGATGTATAAAAAGAAAAAGGATGATAAGGATATGAAATAAAAAGTGATGAAAGAAACTTGGAGTGAATATGAAGAAAGACCAAGTGATTCAGACACTACCCAATAGAAAAAAAATGAAAGGGAAAACATGTGTTTTATGACAAGCACATACGTGGTATCAAATATCATTCATACTTATCTTGTACATATTACAATAAATTCTGAGGATAAAGACAATTAAAATAACATGAATAATTAGAAAATGTTCAATTAATATAACATTTTAAATGATACATTTAGTGAGCTTAAGGATATGTATAAAATTAAAATGAGAAAACTTACTTTAACATCTAATTTAAAATATGATCTTTATATATAAAAAGAAAAAAATAATGAAATTTTGATGAAAAATAATGAATTGAAAATTTTAAAATTATAAATTGAAGAAATATTTCGATATATTTACTAGTAGAAAAAATAATATCACTCAAATTATTAGAATATAGATAAAACCTAAATACATTAATGGTTTAGGTTATTATCCTAGACAGAGAAGAATTTTCAAGAATAGTTTTGTTCCTGAATCCAAATCTAGAGAATCCTCTACTAGTTTTTATTCAACTAAACCTGAAAAAAATTTACATTCAAAATTTTATAATCTATGCATAGAAACCTATTAATAAATTATGGTTTCCTAAATAATTAATTACTGATATTTCTAAAAAACAATAATTGGGTACCAAAATCATTTTTGGTATAGAACTTGTTTTGTATGTAAACTTCTTAAAGAGTTATGGTAAATTTTTATGGTATCTAGAAAATGGATACTCTAGAATCAATACCTGAGATTACTCATTTTTTAATAATTTGATAAAATTTGATGGTGGACATGTCATCATTGGTGAAAATGCTAAAGGGAAAGTAAATTGCCTCTTCCAAATTAGTAATTCTACCTCATCCTTAATTAATAAAGTATTATTTTTTGATGGTTTAAAGTATACTATTCTTAGTGTCTCATAATTATGTGATAATGTTTTTATGTAAAATTTTAAAATAAAACCAATCATGTTTTTTCTTTAATAATACTATTGTGTTTACTAGTATGAGAATTGATAATGTTTATACTCTTAGTTTAGAATCTAATTTTTCTCAAATTATTTCCTGTCTAAGTTCCTTTCATATATATTCTTGGATTTAGCATAAGAGAGTGGGCCATTGAAAATTCACTCACTTATAAATATTACTAGAAAAGGGTTAGTCAATGATCTAGGTAAAATTAATTTAGAAAATGATAAATTCTATAACCCTTGTCAACAACATAAAAAACAAAAGATATATTTAATATTAAAGAAAGAAGTTTTAACTTCTCAACTTTTAGAGTTAGTTCAAAAGTTTTTTGGGAATATTAATGGTTTCTGGTTTAAATGCAATTCACTATGTTTGTGTCATTATAGATGACTTTTCTAGGTATACATGGATATTTCTCCTCGATCAAGCATGTGAATCATGTTCTTACTTTATTAATTATACTAAATATGTTGATAATTATAGTGGACTTAAGACTAAAACCATAAAAAGTGATAATGTTCATGTGTTTGAAAATCACGACATTGAATCTTTTTTCTTAGAAAATGGATATAGACAAAAAAATTCTATTCCTAGGACCCAAAATAAGAATGGTGTTGTAGAAATAATAAATAGGACCCTTTAAGAAATTCACTAGACTATTCTTAATAAATATTTCATTCCTATTTACTTTTTGAAATAGGAATTAATTAAAAAATTATATATAATCAATAGAGTTTTAATTAGACCTATATTAAAGAAAAACCCTTATTGACTATATAATAGTATGAATCTGATGGTTAATTACTTTAGAGTTTTTTGGGGAAATTTCTTTACTCTTAAAAAATGATAATATTGATAAATTTTATTCCAAGAGTGATTAATGGACTTTAATTTTTTATAATACATCAATTAAATCATATTGAGTTTTTAAAAAAACAATAAGAAATGTGGAAGATTATGTTCATGTCAACTTTGTTGTGACATATCCATATGAGCCTATGAAACCTTTAGAAAACCTTGAGGATGAATTTTAAACTCTTCAAATTAATGCCAAACCTTCTAACATTTATTATAAACAAGAAGAAAAATTATCCAGTTCTAAAGATCATGTAGAACCAGAACCCAAAACTACAAAAGAACATGAGATGTCCAGCCCTTCATTTCCAAGATATATTAGGATAGATAAATAATATCATCTAGATGTCGTATTTGGATACCTATATATTGGTACATATACTACAAATTCTCATAGAAATATTGTTTAAAATCAATAATTTTTGTCACAACATGAACCTACGAACATAAATGATACAATAAATGATGAACTTAAGATAATTTCTATGCATGAATACATAAAATGATTTAAAAGAAATAAATGTTGGAAATCCTTAGTTATACCTAAAGAAACTATAACTATAGAAAAAAAATGGATGTTTAGAAACATGGTTGATGAATCTAGAACAATTTTAAGAAATAATGTTTGGTTGTATTCATAAGGTTATCATCATGAAGAAGGTATAAACTGTGAATAAATCTTTACACTAGTGTCTAGACATGAAGCCATCGGAATACAAATTTCAGATGAAGTTTATTTGGATTTCAAACTATATCTAATGGATGATAAAAGTGAATTTTTGAATGGTTATATATTTTATAATGTTTTTTGAAGAACCCCATGGTTTTAAAAGTCCTCATTTTCTAAATAATGTTTTCAAATTAACAAATTATTTATATTTATTAAAATAGGATCCTATAGAATGGTATGATAGGCTCAAATCTTTCATAATTTTCAAAGGTTTTTAAAAAGGTATAGATGATACCACTCTTTTTATGAAAAATAATTTTTAAAGATGTTATATTTTTTAAAATTTATGTAGAGGATATTATCTTTGGATCTTCAATATAAAATTTATGTACTAATTTTTTAAAAAAGATTCAAAATGAATTTGAAATGACTTTAATGTGTAAACTAAAATATTTTCTTGGTTTTTAAAATTTACAAAATAAAGGTGGAATTATATTAAATCAATGTACTTACACTAAATAACTTTTAAATATTTTTTTTGGATTGAACAAAATGTATTGACACTATCATGAGTTCTACATATATGTTTAAACTTTATGAAGCTTGAAAATTAGTGGATCAAACAAAATTTAGAGGTATAGTGAGAAGTTTGTTATAATTAATTGCTACCTAGCTTGATATTATGTTTACTATGTGTATGTGAGCTCATTTTCAAGAAAATACTAATGAGTTATATGTACTTTAAATAAAAAATATTTTCAAATACCTCTAATATAAATTATTTTTATGATTTCCCCATCCTAGAGGATAAGAATTTAACTTAGTGAGTTACTCAGATGCTGAATTTGGTGGTTGTAAGTTAGAAAGAAAAATAACCTTTATAACATGTCATATTTTGGTAAAGTCAATTGTATCTTGGTGTGGTAAAAAAAATTATGTTGCAATTAGTATTGATAAAGTTGAATATATAGTTGTAGGTAGTTACTGTGATCAAATTTTGTGGACCAAAACAAAATTTATAGACTATGGATATCAATTTGGACATGTACCAATAAATTGTGACAAAACATGTGTGAAACACATTTCTAATAATCCTATTTCTCTTATAAGAACAAAAAATATTGATGTAAGACTTCACATTTTGTGGAACCATTTTTAATAGGGTAATGTAACTCTTGAATATATAAGAATAGAACATTCAACTGATAATAATTTCACAACACCATTGAATTATGAGATATTGAACTAAATGAAATATATAATATGAATGGTAAATTCTAGTTAAAATGTTAGTGTGAGATGAGAAACTATTGGAAAGTGATTATTTCAGAATCACCATTGTTGAATCACCATTGGTGAGTCACCATTGGGTAGTCATTGTTGGTTATTCACCATTGGGGAGTAACCATTTTCTAGTCAATTTTGGAGAGTCACCATTTAAATAGCTTCAATTCACGAGTCACCATAGGTGAGTCATCATTGCAATGTCTCTTTGGGATGTGTCACCACTCTCTATTTCATGCACTATTATTATCTCTAGTTTTCAAGATTTGATTCTTATTTTATTTTAATTATATCATGTCATTTATAATCCCTAAATGATAAATTAGGTAATATGTTTTAAATCGAGTCACACTCAATCGTGTGCCTTCTCCGGAATCATTTCACCATTATTCAGTCCCGAACTTCATCCTTCCCGTGTCATTGCTTCTCCTTCAATAAAAAAATGGTATAAGTGAAGTGGAATTATATGTATTCTCATGAGGAATAATGACCTACAAGGAGATCAAAAGGAGAACCGAGCTGATATGTTATCAAACCTATTATCCAATATCTAGAAAACTGAGTAGTGGTTTTGGTAAAAGAATTTGATTTCAAGTGGTTTCTTTCTAGTGAATTGTTTGTGTGAAAGGTGATACATGACCTAGGATCAGTATAATAGTTTTCTAGATATGATCAACCATTCTATCCTAGATTGGTTCAGTAGTTCTATCAGTATGCTGGGTTTAGATTTGTAAATAAGAAGGATTTCATAAGATGTGCAATTTATAGAAAATAGTTTATGTTATCTTAAAAGGAATGGTCTAAGTGTTTATAATTACCTAATCTAGGAGTTTTTAAATATTATCAGGGTTTGATAAACTATGAAAATATATTTTTTAGATATGATTATTCTTTGATATATCTAACAAGTGATTAGACACTAGAGAGACCTACTTCTATTGGTTTGGATGGACAAAGTAATATTCTATTCAACTTTTTATATCATTTGTTGTGTAATAGAAATATTGAATTCAATACCCTAAGATATAAAGATGTTTTATTTCTATTATTTAGGAAATAAGGGGACAAGATCAATATGTGAAGATTAATTATTATACAAATAATGGAAATATGTATGTATTAATTTTTATCTAATTCATATATTTTTCTTAAGATGATTTTGACCATGTAGGATTTTTTTGAGATTAATGAAGTGGAAGAAGCCGAGGTTAAATATCAAGGTTTATTCTTGACTAATGTCATTTGTAGAAGAATGAGGTTAAGATGGAACCATGAATAAAGAGATTGGTTAAAGATAATAAAAATATATATGGGTAATTTAATCTCAAAGATCATCATACCAGGCCCAAGGACATAGTGGATCTTGAATTTGATCCAAATTTAATATTAGAGTATTAAAATGTGGATGATGTTGATGATGATGTTGATGGGGATGTGTCTACCTTAGTGGAGGAGGGTATTGACCCAGGCATCTCAAAGAGACTAATTATATATTTTGGCCTTGCTAGTATACTAGGTTTATTACCTACTAGAGAAAGTGTCCCATGTGAAAGGGATAATGGTGATGATGAGATATAGGTTACAAGTGATTATAGGATTAAATGATCTTATTTAAGTATTCTAAAGAATTTGTGGTTTTTTTCATGGAGGAATGTGGTGATATAAATGGAAATAGAGAGAATGATGGTAAAGATAAGGATGATGACTATGATGTTGATGATCATGATATTGATCCTGATACAGATGTTATAAGGATACAAAAATATCATTCATGCATTGATATATCTACTTATATAGCTAGGTTTATCGAGAGACCCAGCACACCTAGACCTATACATGTGGAGAGATTAGTTACAGAGTTACCAGTTGAGGATGTTGCTTATACCATAGGAGATACCCATGTACATTCTATGGGGGAGAACTCTCCTAGTTTCATATCAGTGGATACTACCAATGCCAAATGGGAGAAATACACAAGTTATATAAAGTTCAGTTTGAACTATTTAGAGTCTAAACATGTTCATGAAGTTATTAAGGAGCATGGATATTCATAGGAATATGAAGAGGTATCTTCGAAGAGGGTTCCTTCCCTAGCTTCAAATTTACTTGGTTTAGCATATATAGATCCAGATGATGATTAGGGAAGTCCTAGAGGGGATGGTGGTACACATTTTTTAGCTATAATGGAAGAGAAGAGCCTACAATGGATGTTGTTCCTATTTCTAAGAGGCATACTCCTCCTCCACTAGATACGGAACAAGTGCCTACAGATTCTATTTTTATGAATGATTTAGAGTATTTCAAACAAATTCTTCCAGATGATTTCTTTAGACATTTATGGTCTTAGGAACCTCTAGTCACTCATTCCAATGAGGATGTATAAAGAAACCTATTTAATCTTGTGGTATGTCATATTCATCTGAAGATGAATTATCTCATTCAAGAGGTCAGCATTGAAAACTGTAGTTCATAATTCGGTTTGAAAACTATGAGATCTACGATGTAGGATCTTTGAATATCCTTTGGTGCCAATCAGGCTACTTTGACAGAGATTTTTTAGATTTTACCTTTAGTGGAATCTACATCTTCTGTTATACCTTCCTTAGTTTTAGTTGATACATAAATTATTCAGTCTATAGTTTAAGATGATATTCATTCTTATATGGGAGATGTTCATGATTATACTCTATAGAATCTAATGAAGATTATACATCATAGTGATTAGATAAAAAACTAGTTGTGGAATGTTTAAATGAATCCAAAAGTTGTTTGGAAACTATCACAATGGCCATTAAATATTAACTTTAGAGGGTGTATATAAAACATAAAAATAATTCTCATTTCATATTTTTGGATGAGAATCTCAAAATGTCATATGTAACTAGGTATTTGAAGGATAAAGTAAACCGGATTAATGTGATGAATCCTCTACATATGTTTTTTATGGATGAAAATAAGTCTTTTTAGTTATATTGATAGAGGTGGTAATATCGTCATAGACCTTTTCAATCTTATGAATCATTTTTTTGTATATTTCTAAAACTTATATTGCTTCTCCGAAGGACATACCCATGTCAGTATTGAATTCTACTCCTTAGTACACCCCTTTACCCCTACAGTACAAGCCATTTAGCATATCACCTATGGAAGTTGTCATGCATAAAAGGCCAGTTGAGATCTGAGAGTTGCATATAACTACATCATTCCCATAAGCTTCTCCATCTATCCCTTCAACATATGAAAAGGGAATAGGACCTGCTGACCCTAATACTAGTGATAGGAGTGACTTCTATTTACACTAGTCTTTACAAGAATTTTTTATTAGATCTTTTCCTCATGACTTCTTTGGGTTGTAATATCATAACTTTTGGAACTTACTAATTCATATTTATTATCTTTATAACATTTTATTAATCTTAATTTGATACATATTTTTTATATGTTACTTGTGATACCTTTTTGATAATCCCAAAAGGGGGAGAACAAGTTGGATGTCATTTACCATTGAAAATTTTGGATAGTATTTATCTTTGATATCAATATTATTCCAATTCTCCCTTGATATCAATCTTATTTGTTCTTTGATAAAATTACTATTATGTTGTAATTTACATTACATTTTAAAATATTAATAACCATTATCTTTGAATTATCATTGATACCACATATCTTTATCTTTGATATATATCTAACATTTTACATTTGAAATGTTATGAAGATTGTTAACCTTTTATGTCATATTTGTTTATCTAAAAAAGGTTATACATGGTTTATAAAAATTTCATTATTTGTGATCATAGAAAATGGAGAGAATATTGGATCCTCTTTATTTTAATGCTCAAAAATCATGTTTATTTCATTTTTAATAACTATAAAAATGTATGATAAAATTTTATAATATTAGGAAATATGATGAAATTTTGAAAAAGTGTTGGGATGAGTTAATGTTAGTTAAAATGACTCACCATGAGATGAGACACTTCCAGACATGAATTACCATAAAAAATGAGTCACCATTAGTGAAAGTTTCTGACCACTAGAATATGAGACCACCAGATTTGAGACACCACTAGACTAAATCACTACCAGACATGATTCACCACCTAATGAGTCATTTATAGACATGAATCACTGTAATATGAGTCACCACCAGACCTGAGTCACCACAAATATGAGCTACCTCCAAGTTGAGTAACTGCCAGTATGATCTACTTCCATAATTAGCTTCTACCAGAGATGTCTTGCCACCCAGATGAGTTATCCCCATAGATTTCATTTTGTTTGAATGTGTTTCCACCAGAAGATAAACTATCACTATTAATCCTACATTTAAATTAAAAACTCCAAATGGATATATTATGAGAGTTAATATAATGAATTATTTAATTATTACTATCTTAATTACTGAAATAATACATTAAATAAAATGTCATATCTCAGTATAAGGATAATGAATATATGAATGATAATTATTCAATTGATTCTTGTAATGATTTATATTCTTAGAGGATTACCTCATGCACAAGTGATCTTGATGTCACGTCATCAAGAAGTGTGCACAAATTGTTGAATACTAGATGGATAATATAGCATCCCGCCTTTTTATCACATAAACTTTCATTACATTATACAAAACTGAGGATCTTTAAGGTTTAGTGTCTTGGAAACCAGGAACATAAAACATGAAAACATAAAACATTCTCCTAAAAGACTTGAAAGGCTTCTCCTCATGTTCATCCTAGGTTCATTACGGCATCACATAACCTGGGAGCATACATCAAAAGAAAGGTTGAGCAGAAGGCCCAGTAAGGGAAACAAGGGAAACATTTAACATGTGAACTTGAGATACATCAACTATGTCATGAACAAGAACTTTAAGGCATGATAAAAAAAATCATGTGGCATATCATAATAAAAATAACATTTTCATAACTTGAAGATGTGGCTACATCATTTAACATAGACAATCATGAACATATCACCAAGGTCCATCCCCAAGGTGTCATTTGAAAATTACCAAGGTTATTCACCAAGGTATCGTGAAAATTGTAATCTCTAGTGGTTACATCATTACCCAATGCATTGGAGCGGTATCAGGGCGCACCCTTAAATTTGCCTTTATTATCATGTGAGCCACATATATCATCATCAAAAATTTCATAAATAACCCATATAGCATAAAATAAATGGGTTTCATTTCATAATCATAATGTTTTAAAAACTACTTTAAAGACATGATTTTTACGTCACTTTAAACCCACGGAAGGGGAGAGCGGGTCTCATGTATGTAAATCCCAGAATTTAAAATAGAAAATTTTGATATATATGTGAATACCCCTATAGAAATAGGAGCTTTGAGTATTCACTTTATAACATAAAATATTTTTGAGAAAAGAGAGAGGCATTTTGAGACGAAAATTCTGCAGCTTAACGGCTATGTTTCAGGGTTTTAGAAAACATTGAAAAGAGAGGGGACATGGGTCCAACATTCATAAATGACCCATAAAACAGTAGAGGGACAGAATATAAGTGATTTAAGAACATGGTAATGAAATTTGAAAATATACCATATGAAATGAAGAACATGAAAGGAAGACAAAAATAAGATTTCTCTTATGAAAATTCGGCAGCCTAACAGCGTTACATAAACTTCAACCAAAAATGAATTGATGAGATCAAATAGGGTCTCTCATCATATGAACATAAAAAAAATCAGTATTATAGATATAGATATCATACCAACAACATAATAAAAAGGAACTTGCAATACTTGACATGGAATTAGAACTTTGAAAAGGGAGAAATGTGCAAGGACCACTTAAAAGTTTAGCAGCCTAACGACGCCACTTAAACTTCAAAATACTGAATTGAAGAGATCAAATGGGGTCTCTAATCATATGGTCATAAAAGATCAGTATGATAGACATAGAGATCATACCACAACACAAAAAAAAGGAACTTGAAAGAATTGATATGAAAGTAGAACTTCAAAACGAGAAGGGTGAAGAACCACTTAAAAATTCGGCAGCCTAACGGCGCCACTTAAAACTTCAAAATACTGAATTAAAGAGATCAAATGGGGTCTCTCATCATTAGATAATAAAAGATCAGTATGATAAATATAGAGATCATACCCCAACATAAAAAAAGGAACTTGAATGAATTGACATGAAATTAGAACTTCAAAATGAGAAGGGTGAAGAACCATTTAAAAATTCGGCAGCCTAACGGCACCACTTAAAACTTCAAAATACTGAATTAAAGAGATAAAATGGGGTCTCTCATCATTAGATCATAAAAGATCAGTATGATAAATATAGAGATCATACCCCAACATAAAAAAAGAACTTGAATGACTTGATATGAAAATAGAACTTGAAAAATGAGAAGGGTGAAAGAATCCCTTAAAAATTCGGCAGCATAACGGCGCCACTTAAAACTTCATAAAATGAAATGATGAGAGTAAGAGGGGGTCTCTCATCATATGAAAATAAAATGGACAGTATAATGAATATAAAAGAACATCCTCCAACATAAGAACATGGAGTATAAAATAATTGACATAAAAGAGATCACTTGAAAAGAAAGAGAGGGGTCGGATCCCTTACCTTAAAACGTGACTCTTGAAACTCAAAGGTTTGGACCTTGAGGGATTGGGGGCACCTTGGGAGGACTCCTTGGGAGGTAATGAGACCATAAATTCGTTGGGGAAGAGTGGGGAGTCGAATGGATGAGATGAGGGCTTGGTATTTATAGGGAAAGTGAGGGGACAAGGCATTAATGGCCAAGGGACACCTCACATGTGCTTTTCTCAAACCCATGTGCTCTCCCTTGGCATTTACCATGGAGTTAGGCCACATGGGCCCCCAAAAACAATAATTCATCACCCTTGGCCGGCCAAACCTTAAAATATCTCATGAAATCATCATGACACAGCTATGATGTCATTAAACATACCGAAACCCTAAAACTGCATTTTTACTATTCACTGAAAATTCAACTTTCTCAGAAAAATCCCAAAATTTCACACTAACCAAATATCAATGCTCTGATTTCAAAAATGAACTCCATTTTATAAAAATATTTTTCTAAATATTTTTAAATTTATTTTTAAATAAATACACTATTCACCGAAAATTCATTTTTTCAGAAAAAACCCCAAAAATTACCATAACATAATATCGGTGCACTGAGTTCAAAAATGAAATCCATTTTATAAAAATAATTTTCTAAATATTTTTAATTTAATTTTTAATTAAAAAACACTATTCACCCGAAAAAACTAATACTTGAATAATAATTTATGAAACCGTTATTTAACCATTTTATTGAATCACATTACTTAGTCAAGGTGCCTAGATTATATTAATACTTTCTTTAAGTGAGATTACTAATCCATTTGGACACATTACTAATCCTAATCATAAAATCACTATTCATAATTTACTATTCATCAAAAATTAAGTTGATCTTATTAGTCTCTAAATTTCGTACTGAACATAATTGTAGAAGACCACTTTTCGAAAATCATTACACATTTTTAATTATTTAAGGTTTACACAACCATTTTTAAAATATCATTTTTGTAAAATTCATCAAAAATATGAATATTATATTTATCCGGTCATTTGAAAATTCATAAACTTCATCATAAGAAGAAATCCCAATTTTTATTTAAAACAAAGGATTACACAAGGCAGTTACGGTCTCCTTACATAGCCCCTTATCACACCAGCATAGGACCTAAGTGTAAGGTGTGCTAAGGTGAGAGATTCCGAGGGAGGCTCGGCCAACATCGCACGAGTAGTAATTTCTATCAGTTTGAACTTCTCGCGAAGGCGATCCCGTTCTAGCTTCACACGATGAAGTTCAGCTTGGGTTTGGTCCAGAGCAAAGCCCAGTGATGCTACCTCCTTCCCAAGTTCTGTTAGATGGGCTTCGATCGGTCCAAGACTACTGGGTGAGGCCATCGAATCTTCTTTCTATATTAATTAACCAAGATTGCTTGTATTTAGAGACAATAGTCAAAACGTTTAGTTTCCAGTGGTCATATTGACCAATGGTCAAATAACAATCAAAACCCAACAGTCTCATTTTAATTATACTCATGTTATGAAATGAAACATTTTTTTTGAGTATAAAAATAAAATAAAATAACACATAAAATTAGGAAACAAGATTTATTTAAAATTTCGGGTCGTTACAATCTTCCCCCCTTAAGAAATTGCGTTCTCGCAATTTTTTTTTTAAATTAGGTTTTGAAATTTCATTGAAAGTCCCACATCGGAAAAGGAGTCAGTAAAACTATTACTTTAAAAGAAAGAAATGGAAGTACGAAGGTCACCCGAGTTAGCCCACACTAGGATTCCATGTAGGAAAATATGGACATGGAGGAGAAAACAAAGGGTCATGTTCTGAGGGAGAGTGACAGAGAACATGATTAGGAGAAAGTTAACCATAAGAAAATCCCAAACTTATGATGTGTGTAAACAATCTTTGATTACCTAGTAGGAAACGTAAACCAACAACATTTTTGTTTTACATTCCTTTTCATAATTTTGAGGAATTCATTTACAACATAGAACAAGAACATAAGGAAATATATCTACCTTCATGTAGAGTTTCACCTTTTAATAAGTTTCTACCAAAACTAATCTTTTCTCCCAAACGATGAGCACTCAAAACTACTTGGTCTCATCAAAACACAAGAATCATCTTCTAGAGAATCACATAATCCCCAAAAGATTAACTATCTATTTCTTCTATCTTTAAACATTATAAAAAACAGAAAGGGTAAGGTTAAACAACTCTTCAAAAAGGAAGAATCCCATAGGAATGGAAACTACTTTTAAATCTTCAAAGTTCCATGGTACTACCCAAAGTTCATCATAGACCATCCCATAAATAACGGTCCTTAAAATTCCTCAAAATAAAACAAACTAAGATTGAAACCCAAATACAAGAAGGATTTGATAACATAGTCTTCCAAAATAAACTTCATTGTTCATCTCCAAACAACATCAACCACTCCTAACATCTAAACTAAACATATTTTACCCAAGATAGGTTAATCATTCCCATAAGTAGCCTAAATTACTATAAGTCCACCATAAATTTATCGATTCTTCAAAATATAAGTCAACCTTACGCCTCAATGAAAATACCATAGTAATCTATTTACCTCGATCATATAGGGTCCCTAAAATAGTGAACGTATTCCAAAATAATAATCATCTTTTAATCCCCTAATCACCTCTGTCATATTAATACGACAATCATCGCATTTCCTATCACATTGGTTTTTGGGACATGTTCTTCCATTTCCCGCCATTAACTAAGAAAAGAAACTATAATTAGGGGCTTATTTACTTAGCTAATAATCATGAAAAGGAAACTTTAAGCATAAAAGGATAAACATGTAGAATAAAAGTATATCCTAACTTGTG
This sequence comes from Viscum album, assembly GCA_963277665.1. NCBI lineage: Eukaryota > Viridiplantae > Streptophyta > Magnoliopsida > Santalales > Viscaceae > Viscum > Viscum album. Next base: position 1,316,681,339 of record OY728165.1, on the reverse strand, counting down.
ATCCCCTAGGTTCCAATCTAGGTTATCCATGATCATATATTCTTATGTGAATCCTTATTTTGTTTTATCCTTGTTCCTTTAATAATGGTTCATACTAAGCTTCTGAATTTACCAAAGCATATCCCCCGGGAGTGTCGTAACCAAGAGTGCAGCAAGGCCCGTTGTCGTGTACCAGTTCCCGTTCGAGTCTAGCTCAAAGCGGTGTTTTAGGGTTTTACCCCTATGTACATCTATTCCAGAGCCACCTCTACCTGCTCGTATCCAGACAGGGATGTATTTTCTTGGAAACCCCTTACTCAATACTCACCAAAATACCAGGAAGATTTCCTATATTTAAACTTTTCTATAGGGTTATTCCTAGATTTTTCATATCCTAATTTCCACAAATAACTAAACCATCCTTTGATACCAACTATAACATCCCGCCTTTTTATCACATAAACTTTCATTACATTATACAAAACTGAGGATCTTTAAGGTTTAGTGTCTTGGAAACCAGGAACTTAAAACATGAAAACATAAAACATTCTCCTAAAAGACTTGAAAGGCTTCTCCTCATGTTCATCCTAGGTTCATTACAGCATCACATAACCTGGGAGCATACATCAAAAGAAAGGGTGAGCAGAAGGCCCAGTAAGGGAAACAAGGAAAACATTTAACATGTGAACTTGAGATACATCAACTATGTCATGAACAAGAACTTTAAGGCATGATAAAAAAAATCATGTGGCATATCATAATAAAAATAACATTTTCATAACATGAAGATGTGGCTACATCATTTAACATAGACAATCATGAACATATCACCAAGGTCCATCCCCAAGGTGTCATTTGAAAATTACCAAGGTTATTCACCAAGGTATCGTGAAAATTGTAATCTCTAGTGGTTACATCATTACCCAATGCATTGGAGCGCTATCAGGGTGCACCCTTAAATTTGCCTTTATTATCATGTGAGCCACATATATCATCATCAAACATTTCATAAATAACCCATATAGCATAAAATAAATGGGTTTCATTTCATAATCATAATGTTTTAAAAACTGCTTTAAAGACATGATCTTTACGTCACTTTAAACCCACGGAAGGGGAGAGCGGGTCTCATGTATGTAAATCCCAGAATTTAAAATAGAACATTTTGATATATATGTGAATACCCCTATAGAAATAGGAGCTTTGAGTATTCACTTTATAACATAAAATATTTTTGAGAAAAGAGAGAGGCATTTTGAGACGAAAATTCTGCAGCATAACAGCTATGTTTCAGGGTTTTAGAAAACATTGAAAAGAGAGGGGACATGGGTCCAACATTCATAAATGACCCATAAAATAGTAGAGGGACAGAATATAAGTGATTTAAGAACATGGTAATGAAATTTTAAAATATAACATATGAAATTAAGAACATGAAAGGAAGACAAAAATAAGATTTCTCTTATGAAAATTCGGCAGCCTAACAACGTTACATAAACTTCAACCAAAAATGAATTGATGAGATCAAATAGGGTCTCTCATCATATGAACATAAAAAAAATCAGTATGATAGATATAGATATCATACCAACAACATAATAAAAAGGAACTTGCAATACTTGACATGGAATTAGAACTTTGAAAAGGGAGAAAGGTGCAAGGACCACTTACAAGTTTAGCAGCCTAACGACGCCACTTAAACTTCAAAATACTGAATTGAAGAGATCAAATGGGGTCTCTCATCATATGGTCATAAAAGATCAGTATGATAGACATAGAGATCATACCCCAACACAAAAAAAAGGAACTTGAAAGAATTGACATGAAAGTAGAACTTCAAAACAAGAAGGGTGAAGAACCACTTAAAAATTCGGCAGCCTAACGGCGCCACTTAAAACTTCAAAATACTGAATTAAAGAGATCAAATGGGGTCTCTCATCATTAGATCATAAAAGATCAGTATGATAAATATAGAGATCATACCCCAACATAAAAAAAGGAACTTGAATGAATTGACATGAAAGTAGAACTTCAAAATGAGAAGGGTGAAGACCCATTTAAAAATTCGGCAGCCTAACGGCGCCACTTAAAACTTCAAAATACTGAATTAAAGAGATCAAATGGGGTCTCTCATCATTAGATCATAAAAGATCAGTATGATAAATATAGAGATCATACCCCAACATAAAAAAAAGAACTTGAATGACTTGATATGAAAATCGAACTTGAAAAATGAGAAGGGTGAAAGAATCCCTTAAAAATTCGGCAGCCTAACGGCGCCACTTAAAACGTTATAAAATGAAATGATGAGAGTAAGAGGGGGTCTCTCATCATATGAAAATAAAATGGACAGTATAATGAATATAAAAGAACATCCTCCAACATAAGAACATGGAGTATAAAATAATTGACATAAAAGAGATCACTTGAAAAGAAAGAGAGGGGTCGGATCCCTTACCTTAAAACGTGACTCTTGAAACTCAAAGGTTTGGACCTTGAGGGCTTGGGGGCACCTTGGGAGGACTCCTTGGGAGGTAATGAGACCATAAATTCGTTGGGGGAAGAGTGGGGAGTCGAATGGATGAGATGAGGGCTTGGTATTTATAGGGAAAGTGAGGGGACAAGGCATTAATGGCCAAGGGACACCTCACATGTGCTTTTCTCAAACCCATGTGCTCTCCCTTGGCATTTACCACGGAGTTAGGCCACATGGGCCCCAAAAAACAATAATTCATCACCCTTGGCCGGCCAAACCTTAAAATATCTCATGAAATCATCATGAAACAGCTATGATGTCATTAAACATACCGAAACCCTAAAACTGCATTTTTACTATTCACTGAAAATTCAACTTTCTCAGAAAAATCCCAAAATTTCACACTAACCAAATATCAATGCTCTGATTTCAAAAATGAACTCCATTTTATAAAAATAATTTTCTAAATATTTTTAAATTTATTTTTAAATAAATACACTATTCACCGAAAATTCATTTTTTCAGAAAAAACCCCAAAAATTACCATAACATAATATCGGTGCTCTGAGTTCAAAAATGAAATCCATTTTATAAAAATAATTTTCTAAATATTTTTAATTTAATTTTTAATTAAAAAACACTATTCACCCGAAAAAACTAATACTTGAATAATAATTTATGAAACCGTTATTTAACCATTTTATTGAATCACATTACTTAGTCAAGGTGCCTAGATTATATTAATACTTTCTTTAAGTGAGATTACTAATCCATTTGGACACATTACTAATCCTAATCATAAAATCACTATTCATAATTTACTATTCATCAAAAATTAAGTTGATCTTATTAGTCTCTAAATTTCGTACTGAACATAATTGTAGAAGACCATTTTTCGAAAATCATTACACATTTTTAATTATTTAAGGTTTACACAACCATTTTTAAAATATCATTTTTCTAAAATTCATCAAAAATATGAATATTATATTTATCCGGTCATTTGAAAATTCATAAACTTCATCATAAGAAGAAATCCCAATTTTTATTTAAAACAAAGGATTACACAAGGCAGTTACGGTCTCCTTACATAGCCCCTTATCACACCAGCATAGGACCTAAGTGTAAGGTGTGCTAAGGTGAGAGATTCCGAGAGAGGCTCGGCCAACATCGCACGAGTAGTAATTTCTATCAGTTTGAACTTCTCGCGAAGGCGATCCCGTTCTAGCTTCACACGATGAAGTTCAGCTTGGGTTTGGTCCAGAGCAAAGCCCAGTGGTGCTACCTCCTTCCCAAGTTCTGTTAGATGGGCTTCGATCGGTCCAAGACTACTGGGTGAGGCCATCGAATCTTCTTTCTATATTAATTAACCAAGATTGCTTGTATTTAGAGACAATAGTCAAAATGTTTAGTTTCCAGTGGTCATATTGACCAATGGTCAAATAAAAATCAAAACCCAACAGTCTCATTTTAATTATACTCATGTTATCAAATGAAACATTTTTTTTGAGTATAAAAATAAAATAAAATAACACATAAAATTAGGAAACAAGATTTATTTAAAATTTCGGGTCGTTACAGATAATCACTCAAGATATTACATGTTATACTCCTACTGATTATCATCTATGAAAGAGAGGAAGTCATTGAAGATAAGGATCATTTCATAATAAGAGAAAATAGAATAATTATGATTCTCTATTTTACTAATTCATTTAGAGAAACAACTCGATCTCCTCATAAATCTGCATATGAGGATACTCATGTATTTGGATAACTTTTTATATAGATGCATTAATCTTTCTATGTCTTAGTTATTTATATTTCTAATTTCTTCCAATTTATTTTGATTAATTTGTTATTTTTTATGTTTATCAACACACACCGTCTATTACATAATAATTATAGAATAGAAGATATTATCTTATATATATATTTAACTGATTACCCCTGTGTTTGTGTAAGTGGTCTTTTTGTGTAATGTGATTGTTTTTATTTCCATAGTTATTGTGAAAGAGGATACTATATGGATCAATAGCTTGTAAGTTCTTTCATGTAATATTAGTCCAGGTTTTGGATCAGATTATAGTTATATAATATCCTTTGAAGAGAGTGATTTCCATTTTCATGGGATTTGGTATCAAAATGAGACCGAACCCATTGTTTTTATTCCATTTTGTGATTTTGTTTTAAAATATTTATTTCAAATCATTATTTTTTTAGAATAGTAAACAAAACTGGTACAGAGATAGTTAATCTTAACTAGTGTTTATATAAGTATTTGATTGAGTAATTGGATTTCAAATGTTTAAGTAATTTTCATATAGTTTCAAATGAGCAGTAATTAAGATTTAAGGAATCTTCTAAAAGATCAAAATTATACTAAATGACTCTTTTGATTAACTGGGAGAATATAATTTTACTCGGGTGAATTTATTTAAACTTTTTTTAACACATATTTTTATTAGGAACTCGATTCTCCCCACACCCTTCTTGAGTTAATCAACCTAACCTATATGATCCTAGTAATAAATGAAGAGTTTTAATGATGCATATTTATTTTCAACAAAAATAACAAGTTTACACAAAGGTGAAACACATGTGAGAATGAAAGTATTATCTAGACTCTCTAGGATTAGTTTATTCCATTCCTGAAACTCAATTAGGGATATTATATTAGGATTATTTAAAATAGGTATAAAACCAGGTATGAGTTATTTTAAAAACTCAACTTCCCTATTCAGTAGAATTATAGAAAATTAGTATTGAAATATTTCATTAAACTCCCCAAAATAGGAATATATTTGATGTAGAGTTACTCCCCAATCATATTATAAAAAAATATCTTAAAATAGGAATCATGACCTATATAATGTATATATTTACAATCTAGCATTCATATTTTTCATCTCACGAATAGATGATCATTTTTTGGTTAGGAATATAAAGTTCAACTCCCATTACAAGAAAATTAACATTATATTTATGTAATTATAGCCAATTGATAACCAAAATACCATAAAAAACAAATTATGGGTGGATAATGATATTTTCATGAAGAAAATTCACATGTTGGAAAATGCTATTAAATGCGATTTCCATTTTTCATTATTCTTATGAGGTTGCAGATGCTGATCCTAAAAAAAAATTTAATTTCTAAAATTGTTGTAATAATTCCCATACTCCATGAATTTGGTGGATTAGAGATTTGTTTTTCTAATAGATGGTGTTTTCATATCCTCAATTTTATCAACTAGACTTTTTAATGTGTTTTTACATTTGTTGGAACTATGACCAGCCTTCCCACTTTTAAAAGACATCTCTGCCCCATATAATAAATTCCAATGATGTTTCTCCCACATTTTCTAAATATAGGTAATTGGAATTTATTTTAATGATGTTATTTATTATATTTCTCATGATTCGTGATTTAATTTTCATATAAAACTCATTGGAATGGGGGGAATCTCTAATTAATTTTGTACCTTGAGTTCACATCGAACAATTTCTTTATAGCTAATAAAATCACTTATAGCTGACTCCTTATATAGAATTGATTTTAATTCATTAAATAATCTATCAATTATTATTTGATGGATGATTATTATAAAATAATAATACCATAAAATACTTATAAAATTTTCCACATAGGTGCCAATAGATTCATCATATTTTTTGAGTTCAATAAATTAATTCTCCACCCTTGTGGATAAAATATGAGGGAAGAACTTTATGAAACATATCCTCTTAAAAAAATCCCTCTCCATAGAGTAAATTTATTCTGCATGTCTTGTATTATTAATAATATTCAACATTTATATGATTTTCCTTCCAAATAATAAACAAAAAGGATAATGTTTTTATGTTATGTGAACTAAATAATATAAAATATCTTTTTGATGGTACTAATACACTTCATGGAAACTTGAGGATCAGTAGAACCACCAAAATAAAGTGAATGCTTCATAATTAACGAAACAATAGAATGTTATTCCATGTGTTTCTCGTTTTTAAGATCATCATAGTTGATAGGTTGGGAATGTTTTTTCATCAAAACAATGATATTTTTCATTACTGCTTCTATAAAATTTGGTTTCTTAGGAGGAAAGTAATTTCATTATCCATCACATTAATCATTTATATGGATCCTTAATTTTACAACAATTTATTAAAACAAATAATAATAGTTTGATAAACAATAATCATTTTATAAAGTCACATAATTTTATAAAAATATTTATAGGGTTCTTAAATCAAGAAACCTTTTTTTCAATTACAGATACCTTAGGTTTAAACTAGACCATCTGTGATAATTACTCAAACAATAGGATGTTAACCAATAATTAGTCAACTCACCAGTGTTCTGAATAAATTTTTTTCATCATAATTTCCATAGAATAACCATCCTTTTAACTGATACCAACTACAATGACCCATAGTTTTCAAGCAATTATACTACATCATGTTTGATGAATATATATTACATAAAAATTATATACATGCTAAAATTATATTGGTCTAGTATATTTGGAAACATGTAAAGATAAATAGTTGGTTCATATGTGTATCACATTAATTTTTTCATTTATAGAACCCCTATTAATCACATCAAACATAATACCTTTATTTATAACCTGGGAAAAGGAGATATAAGAATGTGTAAGCTAAAATTCCCAATAAGTGTAAATAAGGTAGATATAAATTATCAATTAAACATGACATAATAATAAGTTTATGATAATGCGATAAGAACATTTAAAAACCAAATCATGAATATCAATGGTCATAAATTTGTTTCATGGAATAATGACTGGAAGATCATATGATATGAATCACAATGAAATGAGAGTTTAATATTTTTATAAGAAATCAAATTGGGGAAAAACATTGAAAATAATTTCCTTTGTAGACAAGGAAAATTTACAAGAGTATTATAGTGGATTTTTGTAAACAACTAATTCTTTCATAGTAGTCAAGGTTCACTATCAGGAATATCACAGTAGAAAAAGTCCCATATAGAACCGGGTTTACTCCCCATTCAACTCCTGTTTATATCATTAGTGATCAACCATCAACCAATTCATTTGATAATTATATAATTCCAGGAACAACCATCATTGGTCATAATGGAACCACATTACTTGTTTATAATGTTACTATATCCCTTGGTTATAATACTTCCATCGTCCTTGGTTAAAAATGTAACAACCCATAAAATAATGAAGAAAATACATATGTGTTCCATAATAACAATAAAAATTCATCATATCATCACATAATAACACATTCAATGAAATGGTTATTCAAAAAAATTTCATTAATTCATCATAGCATAATGCTTGGAAAATAAATGGGTTTCACAAAAATATCACAAATATAAATATTAACCATTTAGATAAAGAGTAGGAATTATATCACTAGATCATATCCCCTATATATAATAAATAAAATTAATGGATTTTATCATATTTGAAAATAAATTTTAAGGACAATAAAAAATTTTCATGAGGGAAATAACAATTCCACCATGAAAATTACTTTTAAATTTTAAATATATCAGAAATATTATAGAAAAAATTTATTTTAAAAATAATCATATAAAATTATAAAGGAGGATTAAAATAATTTATCACCCATAATGGTAGGAAATTCCATTCAAACTGTATATGTCAAAATGAAATATTACTTTCACACTTTTGTAGAAAAACTCAAAAAGTACCTCATTCAAAAAATGGAAAGATGATTCCTTTTAAGATAATTTTTAAAAATGAAAATATGTATATAAATAAATTTTAGAAATCATTGGATAATAGTAAACACACTATTTTAAATAATTTTAGAAAATATGGATATGGAAGAAAGAGTTTTTTTACCAATGAGTGAAAAACTGTGATTTTTCTTAAAAACATATTTTATATACCTTGAGTACTCTCGGTGAGGATAAATGACTAGAAAAAATGTATATTCAAAAAATAAATAGTTTAAAATAAATTTATAATGTTTATTTATAGGTAGATAATAATATTTCTTCATCAGAAACGTAATCACAAAGAATACTGATAAATAAAGTGATTTTAAAATGAAAACCTTATCTATTTGATAAAATTTGAATCATAATACCCATAAAATAAAAAACATTAAATATATTTTAATTTATATATAAAATTCATAAGAATAATCATAAAAAAAGTTCATGGATAATATATACACCACATAAATGAAACAAGTGATGAATATATCTTGTGTCTCACAAAAATAAAAGTGAAACGATAATCCATTACCTCAGGTCTGACTTTTGCTATAAGTATTTAAAACACATATATAATAAATATATAATTATTATACATATATTCCAGAAACATAATAATATATATCAACCATATATGATTTAATTATAACAGTTTATCTCCCATTTATTAACATTTTCTATTAAAAATCACTATTATGTGTGATCACAACATTGTTTTTCATATATATTTTGGTTTGTAGTGTTAGTAAATCTAAATTAATCATAGTCAAATATTCTATAGAATTTCAATAGTGACATAAAAATATCATATATATTTATTATATAAATTTATATTCATCAATAAATATTAGAGATATAAAAATTTATTACACCATTCATAGATCCTTTATACCATATGTACGCATGAAAACTATTTTTATTTTCTAATGGATGGAAGATATGAAAGTTAAATTATAAAAAAATAGATAATAATTATCAAATAATATATATCATATATATTATTTAAATAAATCCTTATTTCCACCAAAGTAATATAGTAATGAAAACAAGTCACCTTGTTTTGTCGAGTTGGTTGTCTAGACGTGTGCATGAACGATGTTATCGTTTTCCAATGGTTTGGATGGTAAGATGGTAGATATATTATTATTAATAATAATTAAGAATAAACTATTTTTACATATAATTTATAAACATTAATCCTATCATAACAACCATCCATGAAGGATGTCTATGGAAAATGAATTATATTGTTATGTTGAGATGGTAAGCCATGCGTTTCAGGAGCAATAAATTCCCAACCAATTTGATGGAAGGATGGTGAATAAAGGTGGTTTCAAAATAAAAACAACATCTAAGTATATTTATTATACTTATTTTATAATTTTATTAAAAATATAATTTATTTATATGTGTTAAAAGAGGAATTAATATGTAAGTGATTGGTTAAGGTGATTACATATTCTTTGAAATAAATCCTTTAGATATCATTTTAATGGATCTAGGTTTGGTATTATGGTATGGAAATTTAATATATAATGTGAATATGGGATTGGAGAAGAGAAATTTTTAGGGAATGGTCAATCTATAAGGATCGATGTGGTTTGAAGAACAGAAAGCATAAGTGATCTTTTATAATTGCATAGAGGGGCACTCTTGGAATTTCTTAAATGATTAAAATATAATAATTTTATTCTCAATCCAAATGTATCATAATATAAAAAAAATTGGACACATATTTCATTTTTTACCATATATTATATTAATTTTAATCTTCAAATACTTTTATTATTGTTAATAGATAAAATATTATTTTCATAAATTATCATTTTTTCAAATTTAGACACTTCTAGTTTAATTTGACTTTAAAGAAATAAATAAAAATATATAATTAGAATATTAACCTATAAAATAAAACTAAAATTTTATATCTAACAAATTTTTTTGAACACATTAAATTACATAAATTATATTAATTTTAATATTTTGAAAATCATATATATTTTTTATTAATTCAAGAAATACCTCATCTGTGTTTAATAATAATTTAAAGTAAATAATAGAAATATATTTCTATCATAAAAATAATTTCATTAATAAAAAAATTTATACTTACACTAATTCATTACAAGATTGCATCATTATATGGACACATAAGAGATATTTAAAACGAAATGAGTGATATTTTGTAACATTCTATACATTAAAATTTATATCATACATTTTTCTTGAAAAGTATCCATTGAACAAGTACATTTAAATCCTAAGGTGATATTTTTATACTTAAATTCATTTAATAATAATTATAATGAAATATTATGGCCTTATCACTTAGTTTTAACCTAGATTAAGTCGATTTATCCTTTACTGGGGTGATAAATTTTATTAAGGTAACAATTCATATTAACAAAAAATAAAAGGAAAATTTTTACAAAATATGGAAACTCTGATTAAAAAAATGGAATCCATTTTATCAAATTCAACTCCTATTAGTGGCATTACTTAATTTTAAAATAATCATGAAAAAGGAAAGTAAAATCAAATTTTTAGAAAAAAAATGTTTGGTAAATATATTTTATTCTTCTTCCTTGATAATAAAAAATATTAGATGAATGTGAAAATAGTTTATTAAAACAGTAATATATAAATTTCTTTATAATAATTCAAAAAAAATTATTTATTTAAATTATTTAGATAAAATTTATTGTTTCCATAAAAATAATTATTTTTAGAAAAATATCCTTATTACATTCAAATACTTTTATTTTTATTTATCATCAATTTGTATCAAACGAATTTATTTTATACATGAATAAACTAAAAATATTTTCATAATTTAGTAATTACTATTCATACCTTCTAATCCAATTTCTAGTAGATAACCATTCCACAATTTATTTATTTAATATTAGGATTCGTTTAAACATTGTGTTATATGTATCTCAAGATATCTAAAAAAATAAATTTATTTTTTGAAAGATTATTTCATAAAATATCATGGTGTTACAATATGAAACAATATAAAATAAATTTTATGGTGATATGGGACCCTAAAAATCATCATACTTACATTTGATTTCCATTTGAAAACAATTTTTCATCATATCATAAAGAACCCAGTAAAAGAAAATGGGTTTCATTTAATACATCTTAATGGAAAATGGAAGTAAAATGGAATTTATATTATATTAAATTTGATTCAATCATGAGAATAATACATAATTACTATAATAATAAAAAATTATAAACCCATGGAAAATAAATGTGTTCCCAGTGAAATCCATTTACATTCTAGGTAAATATCATTAAATTAGGATGATAAAGCATATAATATTAAAAAATATATATAATGGTTATATTTTTTAGGTAATAATATCCCCAAATTAATTGATATATAAAATATAGGTTAGAAATGGTCAATAATATAAATGAATTATAGAGTTCTCATAAAGGATAACATTAAAAGAAAAATTTTGGTTATACACCAAAGATGATTATGCTATCCAAAGGTAGTGATAGATCATATCACTAATAGAAAAATATTCATAATATATTTAGTGAACCAATATGGATGATAATATTTATAGAATATCCTCAATGTTTCATTCACTACTGGAAAATTAACCTATACCAACGGTTTGAAGGACCGTTGGCAAGTAATCCATGGGGATAGGTCTATACCAATGGTTTTTGGAAAACCGTTGGTATAGACCTATACACACAGTTTTCAAAACCATTGGTATAAGTAATATTAAAATCTATACCAACAGTTCCATAAAACTGTTGGTATATGTATTTCAAAAAAAAACATGCGGTGAGATTTTATCCCACAACCTCTAGTTTATCAGTGAATGACCTAACCACTAACCTAACATGAATTTTGTGAACATAATTTCATAAAAATATATATCTATTATCATAATTATTTTAAATTTTGATTTATATAATTTTATCGGTAATAAGATTCGATAGAAAATCAAAGGGCCTATACCAACAGTTTTGACAACCGTTGGTATAGGTCCTTTGAGTCTGGGAGTGATGTTGGTGTATGGGCCACTTTTCCCAACGTTTTGGCCAAACCGTTGGGATAGGTACACCCTTTCCCAATGGTTTGGCCAAACCATTGGGAGAAGTGGCCTCAAAGTATACTTTTCCCAATGGGTTGGCCAAACCGTTGGGAAAGCCATACCCTTTCCCAAAGGTTTTGAAAAAACATTGGGAAAAGTTACCTCAAAGTGGGATTTCCCAACGGTTTGGCCAAACCATTGGGAAAGGGGACCTATACCAAAAAAGTTTACAAACCATTGGTATAAAAGCATTAGGAAAGGTCAAATTTCCAGTAGTGATTCGATATATCAATGGATAGTGAATTAAATGAAAATCTATTTTTAGGAGTTTTAGAAATATTATTTGTAAATAAGAAACATTCATAACCCTTTTGAAAATAATTATTCAAATAGAAATATTTTTATCATTTAAGGAGTAAAAAATTTACGTTTAAATACATATTAAATAAAAAACTCATGTTTCTTTTAAAATTAAAAGGGATCATGTAATGATATTTTCACATCTAAAAACGTAGAAAAAATTATTTTGGTGAAAAATAAACACATGGGAAAATGTTAAATGTTTTTTCTTTTAAAATATTTTCAAGGGAATTCACAGTCGATGAAAATGACCTTTTAAATTTTTTTATAAAATATAGGCATATCAAAAAAAAATGTGGATATAAAGATAAAATTGGAGTGGAAAATGAAATTTCATTCATACATTATTATGAAATAATTTTGTTGATAACCATATAAAGTTAAAATATTATAAAGAAACCCAATTATCATTAAGTAAAAAGGAAAAAAATACTTCAAAAGATAACTATAGTGGAATAAGATGATTGTGATATTAGTATAAAACACTATACAAATTCCGTGGATGGGTTATCAAATTTTAGAGTTTTTTATTTTAAAATGAGGTTGGAAATAGAAACCTTATAGGCTGAGTGACATTCAAATAAAATACCTTGGATGAAAGAGAGAATGAAAATGAACATATAATATATATAATAATGGATAAATTATTTATTTACATAAAAAATTTCAGGTTTATAAATTTCATAAAATTATTTTTTTAAAAGTATGTCTAATAAAATAGGGACGGAGAAAAATAAACAATTAAAAGAAGAATAATATTCAATGTAAGAGTCTTTTGATAAATGTAATCTAAATAGAACTTATATATCCCCATAAAATAATAAGTAAATATAATAAAAATTATTCATTAGGTATAATAAATTAACCATTAAATGATAGATTTCTATAAGAATGTTGTAATTAAATAAAGGAAAATTGAATTTCCGCAAATCATTTCCGCTTTAGAAATATTTTAATAAATATCCAATGAAAGAGAGAGAGATAAATATTCTCTATGATGTTAAAATATATTGAATAAAGTTAATTGATGAAATTTTATATCCAATATATGGTATAATCACCATTTAAATGATGTTTGGTGAATAAAAGAAAATGTGCCTCAAATAAGAAAATTTTGAGATAAAACCAATGCCTTGTTCCAGATTTGTTCCATCAATTTTCATAATATCCTAAATATTCAACATAATTTTATTATATGTAGAATTAGGAAACATATTCATCTATATTTCTTTATATAATGATCACTTATTATCATTTGAAATTTATTCACTATCTTGTTTTTACTTATGTTTTCATGAAATTTTAATTAGTGTTTATAAATTCGGGTTGTTCTAGAAATTAGTGATGATATGTTAATAATAAGGTAAATTACTAATATAAGCCTTTAAAAACGAAAAAACAATATATAATTTAATATTATCATATAATAATACTAGTTTTAAAATTTTTTAGTCATCTATGATAGATTTTTATATAATTATTCATCTTGATGGTTAAATTGGCATAAACATGAACATGTTATATCTCAAGGGGAGGAAAGGTTAGGGAAATAATCACCAAAAACTAGATTATTTTTCCCCTAGAAGATGGATAAAGAACTAGTTATGTGAAGCCTTTAAATGTATTAATCTAATAACGTGGAAAATGATGTTTGTAACTTTTATATTAAAATTGATGTCTTTAAGGGGTTTGAAACACTGAAATAGTGTTTCATTATCACTATCATTGGGATATATAGATTCTACAGTGCCTTAATAAAATTAATTATCACCATATTCATCTCTGCATGGATTTCCATTCTCATTAATAGTTTCACTAGAGGATTCATTCTTTGTACTAGGTGTCTTAGAAGAGGATATCCTCTCTCAGGTCATTACATTTGCATTTATGATGATGGAATGAGAAGATTCATTAATTTCCATACTTATATTGGAAACTAATTAAAAATAAAGGAATGGAGAGGGTTTTTCCACTAGAAATATTACGGTAATGAGTGGACACAACCCATTTTACTACAGTGGTGTACACTTATTTTTTAGAAAGGTTTGAAGTTAAAATATCAGAAATATGTTCTCTAGAATCATTAAAATGATGAATATATGGAATGGGAAGTCCGCATTACATGATTGAAGGGTGTTATTGATAAACTCGGTGATCACCTATAAATTTGATAACTCCTTTTATCATTGTAGATGTCATAGAAGTATTTTCTATGAACTTCAAAACATTATCATGAATTTATTATAGACTAGATCGATCCAGAAAAGGAAATTCAAAAATTTTTTAGGGAAGAAGTGAATAAAACATTTTGATGTGGGGGATTGGGCATCATGGACCTTAGTATATTTAATGATGAATTTCTAGAAAATTCAGTTGGAACCTAATAATTTCGAAATATTTTTATTTTTATTTTCCATCAAATAGGTTCAATATAAGGATGATGGATGGATATCTTCACTATCTTGAATCCTTTGTTTATTATACCATCATATAATCATTATATGATATTATGTGTAACTCAACGAAGTTTGTATGCATGATATCCACCCTCAAATTCTTGAATATTTCATTTCTTAATTGGCTCCTACAAGATATCATGGGTGTATTTCAAAACATTTACCAAATTTCTAATATAGACCTCATTCTATATATAAAAAATACTACTGAAATTTTTTCCCTCCATATTGTCTTAAAACGAAATAGGTATTCTTTTATGGATAGAGAAAACCCCATCAACAAGTTGAACATAAATAGGAATTTCAATACAAATTAATTATACTACTTTAAATGTGATGGATCCACTACTATTATGCAATGGGTGCTGAAATTCAAGGCACATTTTATCTAGAATGAAAGGATAATTATCCCCTAGTAAAATTTGAATGGTATATTTCATACCCATGACTATATGAATAGAACTAGAAATTGTCATGTATCATCCTTCCATCTTTTTCTGAGGGATGAGGAGAAATCCAATTGAATTAGTATGGGGTAAATCATTTCCTTTATTCTATGTAACCATATAAAAAACATATTAATTATTAATTTCTATAGAAATAGTTTTTTAGGAAAAAAAATTTAATACATAATTTATATTAAAGAGTTATAATGTATATAATATCCTCATTTCAACCAGTACATTAGTCATTGCATTCATTTGGAATGCCATAGATGTGCTTTTGTTTAACAATCATTCCCTTCTCTACAGACGAGAATCCTTTTAATTCCTAGATATGAATTTGAATCATCTAAAATGAAAAATGTTTTATGGGAAAAAAATTTATGAACACTAACATATTACATATTTTGGGTGTACATGGATAGCATAGAAATCCAATGGTACTATAATCTGTCCACTAGACCTCACTGATCCCATTATTGATCAAGGTGAACATGGATAGTGTTGCCTTTGTAATGCGGGGATCATTAGGTTGAGGTGTTATAATTTTCACCCATAATATACTTTTCAATTGTTTATTTCATAACTACTTTAGAATTGGAATTAAAAATTAAGTAAACTATGGTGTGATATATAAGACATCAAACATACTATCCATTATGATTGAAAGTCCCTATATATTGCGTATAATTTTTATGTTACTATCAAATCCCTCGAATCCATAAATAGAAATTTTATTTATAAAAATTAATCATATTGTATTGAATGAGATTAAGCTATTATCTATCACCACTTGAATATTTCACATTCACATAGAGAGTACAATTAAATTGTGTATGCCTTGTCTAAGGGAGAGATCATAATAGGTATAATGGTGTGGTTCTTCAAAATCACTTTAATATTCTACACCTATGCTGGATATGGATATGTGGGATGAGATGCAGTCCTTTTAATGTATAAAATTTTTCAATGCATGAACTTCTTGTTTTCTCCTTCTTTATTTCATTTGGATCATAAACTCCTGGGTGCTGAACCATTTGGGTAGGTGATGATATATTTAACTTATTCTTAATTTGGGTTATAAAATCTAATACGACATCTACCAAACTATCTAAGGATATACAATATTACATATATTTATTTAAACAACCTTATACTTTCATAAAATGAAATACTCAGGTATGTATATAAACTAATCATATATTATCTATAACATAATTTCCCCACACCATTTGATTCTCAATGTTAGTAGGCTACAAAAAATTCATACCTAACACAAAAAATAACTCTATCATTAACTATAAAATGTTATTAACCACTAGTTCATAATTTCACACACTAGTCAATGTATACCTTAGTAAAAAAATGCGATCAACACCCCCCAAAACAAAATGAAACAATTATCACTTTCATGTTTATCAATACTGTCTCTCTTAATTTATCAAAACAAAACCAACCTTTATTAACATTACTTTAAGAAAATATTATTCATAAGATCAATCCATAACACAATAATATGTTCTCCACTAGTTATCTAAGAAATATTACCTTTTTCATAAACTCTATTATCATGGTTATTTATAAAATATAATATATGTTTCCATATATTTAATGTAGAACTAATGGATAAAAATATTCTTATGTTTAATATAATCCTCATAAAATTTAAAATGTAGAAAAATATCAATGATAAATATCACTGAATAATAAAAATAACTTGGAGCATCAATATTCAATTTTTATTAAGATACATTCCTTAGTACCTTAATCAAGCCTCTGAAAATCAGTTTCTATTATAATAATCATATACTAAGATTCTAAACCATTTATGAATTCTACCTTATTCTCTTATATGAAATAGTTGTCTCTAGACACATACCTTTTTATGATTTATTTTTATGATCATGTTTCATCTAAATAAAAAAAATAAAAAAAATTATTAATGAATTCATATTTTATGGTCATATTAATATGAAAACATCAATCCAAATATATATTCTCTAATGGCACCTCAATATCACTATTTGATACTTCCATTTCAATCTAATTTTTTGCAAGTGTGATTCCTTTATACATCATAACCTAATACCATAATGTAATTGGGATATAAATATGTTAAAAATGGATTGTAAATATATTTCTTGACTAAATAATATCCCCTAGGAGGGTTTATCTAGTTTTTTAGTCTTAGTACCCCTCATCGTGAATCAGAGTGATGATTGAGCCAGTTTTCTATCAACACTTATCAGGGTGATTACCCATTGAAGAAATATATGAAAAGAACTCATACAATTTCTAGTTTATATAAATGAAAAAAATTTCTAGGAGAAGAAAACAATATTAACATTACCTAAATGTGAGGATGTTTTACCATACAAAAAAATTTCAATAATTTTCTTACTATTTTTTTCTCATTCTAATTTCCAAGAACATAAAATTTTCAATATAACCAACATATTTGTTTATCTATCAATTTGAAATTATTATCATCCATAACTTATCAATCATTAATGTCCTTTAAATAATTTAATTTATTAGTAACTAATATCTTCCTAAATAATAAATTTATCTAGGGATTCCATTGATACTAAACACGAAACCCATGAAACAACACTATCAAACTATTGAAATTCATATATTTTAAAAAATATCTCTGATAATAATGTATAACTACAAGATAATGAAATATTTACATCTGAATGAACAATATAGGTTTATAGTTATAATTTTTTTTGACAATATATATAACATGTAGAACCAAACATTGTTTTTTAAAATGGAAATTTATCTCACTATACACAAAATTACATAATCCTTAACAATTTATAAATATCTCCCAAAAATTCCCTACAGAATATACTATTATAGACCCTTCTTACATAATACATTTCTTCAAAACCTAGTGAAATGGAAATGTATGAAATGGATGATATTAGGCGATCATAAAGGTTAATCATAAATGAAACAATTAAAGATCATAGATGAGTATAAGATGCAAATATGTGCATAACTAGGATATTTGATAATGTTATAACCAAAAATAAAACATCATATGTGTGACATCTCAACCTGGGTGCTACTAAATGGTTCCCTAAGCTGGTTGGTCGCATGCCCTCAAGCGCACCTCCCTATATGCTAGAGGGTTCCAACTAGCAGTGAGGGTCTTGAAAGTCAGTAATTTGGAGAATATAACCACTTTTATCAGAAGAATATGCCAATGGAATCAAACAACAATAAACAAGTGCAGAAGCATATATATAAACATAAAAATACCATATCACATGATTTTCAAAATAGGAAATACAATACTCTGTTGAAAGGGAAAACATGATATGAAAATACAAGTGTAAAGTGTCTACAATGAAACTAAATAGTAAAGATACAATGACTCCAAAGCGGGTCTGGAACCACATTTGGTTCCCTTACCCCTGATCCATTCCAAAATAGCAACCTATCCCAAGGCCTTTCCCATATCTTGTCTTGCAACAACAACATCTTCTGGGGTGCCGATTAGTCCGTCCAAGTAGGGTGTCAATATGACACAGTAGGCCACCACTAATAATGTCTAAAACCAGTCTAGTCAAAAGACAGTGTATGCAATTATTTTAAGTAATAAATATATTACATAATTAAATAGTTATCCAATTTTCATTTAATCATTAATCATCACATTAAACCCATTTTCAATCAATTTCTCCCATTTAAATCATAATTCATTATTGTCATTCATTTTATGTTGAACGCTAAGTCAATCACCCCAAATATCATTTAGTGTTGAATGACATATCAAGAACCCAGAATCTAATTCAGTGTGGATATCCATGTCTAACAACCCACATCAAAATCATGGATAACTAGTGTGGAGGAAATCCATGTCCATGTCCCAAGTTATAAATTGATCTGGAACATCATGTCTAGAACCCACATTCTCAATCATTTAATTATTCATTTATTCACAAGAATTAACCACATCATTCACTTAATAATCCAATGATTAATTAAACAAATCAAATCCCATTAGTTAACCCAACAATTAACTAATCACATAACCCATTAATTAATTTATAAATTAATTAATCAATCAAAAAAATCTGATTCCATAATTAATTCTTCAAAATTAATTATAAAAATCAAATATCAACTTTTCATAATTAATCCCATAATTATCTTAGTTAACATCATGGAACATAATTATCTCACCATTAATTATCTCATATAGACAACATCATCTCATAATTAATTTCCCTTGATTAATTATCTCAAAACCAACCAATTCAATATCACAATTAAAATATATCAAACCATAAACAAAATCTCCAAATCAAATACCTATTTAGTAAACCCTCTTTTTCCATGATTAAATCATCAATTAAATCACCAAGGAAATCCAAAAGTCAATTCCATATTCCTAATTACTCAAATATTTGATATAAATTATCAAGGGAAGATAACAATTCAATAATCTCACATACACATATCAAATCCATGACTATGGGAGTTCAATTTATACCACCTACCTAAGTCTGTTGACAAATGTTAGCATAAAAAATCCCCAAAATCATAGCTACACAATGACATCAATCAAGATCGAGATCTAATTCCCTAATCCCTAAATTAAGATCAAAAGCATCAAGATCTTGAAAATCTATATGTAGATCCTCAATCCTAGATCTATATCTCAACCCATAAGTTTATATCCACGAAAAAAATGTAGATATTCTATGAAAGGATAAAGTAAAGATATAGGAAAGAATAAAATAAGCAAGGGGATGAAATCCACTTACCGGGAAGTGAGATGATCTTCAATCCGGGCTTCAGATATATTATAATGATGTTTAAATCACATTGGAATCCCTTTGGAAGGATCTGGGATCACCTAGAACTCCTCAAGCTCGATTCTATGTAGAAATAGTATGTTTTCAGGGGTTTGTGTATTTTAAAAACTAATTTTTGGATAATTAAAGTGTGTATGCACAGTATCCTGGGCATGGGTGCACGGTTAGGGCAAACCATGCGCCAACCATGCAGACCTCTCTATCGAGGTTCGCATGGTTTTCAAACCATTATGTAACCATGGACAACCCTCTTTCCATTAATTTTTATTAATAACCCAACCAAATTCACACCAAGGCACAAATCCAAAGAAAAGGTACTGAAAAACCTCAAAAGTAACTACAAAACTCGCTGAATATGACTCTAAAAAAGGATGAGATCATATAATCTACCCACCATATAGTAGCTCATCCTTGATCTTTACTCCCGAACATTAGTAAGATTCTGAGAAAAAAATATTGGGCCACTGAGTTCTCATGTAGGCTTCCCATTCACAAGTTTCTTCTTAAACACTTCCAGGTTTCCATAACATACAAACTATCAGCACAATCTTTCCCCGCAACACATTATCACTAAGATCCGACACACATTTTAGATGCTCTTCAAAAGGTATCATCTATATAAAGTTCAACCTCATCCACATTGATCACATGAGATGGGTCGGGGTGATACCACCATAGATGTAACACATGGAAAACATCATGGCTAGCCCTGAATTTATGTGGAAGAGCCAATCAGTACACCATTGGCCCAATTCTCTCCATGTCCTCAAATAGTTCTAAAAACATGGGCACCAACATGCCCTACCTCTGTATCCTGTGGTGACCCATCCTAGGAAACACCTGATGGAAAACACGATCACCCTATTTAAACTCTAGGGGTCGTCTCCATCTATCAGCATACAACTTCTGTCTACTCTGAGTCATAGCCATACATTTTTGAATCAAGTTCACTATCTCTTCCCTCTCCTACATAAGACTCAGTCCCTATGTGTAGAGACCCGAAGCTTGACGTACATGGACATTACATTACTTTTTCATAATACTTAATACATAACAGAAACAGACACATAAGAACCGTAATATTTTAGTGTCTTTGGAAACATGGAACGTAATCTTCTAATCGTGGTGAAAGATCTTCAACATCTCCCATAAAGATCTTTCAATTTTTGTTTCCTTACCTAAAAAGTTTCTTTTAATCCAGTGGGAAAAGAAAACATAAAAAGGGTGAGCTCAAATGCTCAGTAAGGGTAAGCATGGATAAAATAGAACATACCATATACATTTGAATTTAAAAACATGAACATAATGTTTAAACATCAAAATCTTGAGCAATGACATAAAACATGGAAGTAAATAAGGAATAGATTATAATGGAACATAAATCATGAAAAAATAGCATGGGAATAAAACATTTAATTATGGAAACCATTAAGCACATGATATGATTTCCATATTAGCCAAGGCATCGCTGCCAATACTATCTTAGTG
Organism: Viscum album; assembly: GCA_963277665.1. Classification (NCBI taxonomy): domain Eukaryota; kingdom Viridiplantae; phylum Streptophyta; class Magnoliopsida; order Santalales; family Viscaceae; genus Viscum; species Viscum album. Next base: position 1,316,659,489 of record OY728165.1, on the reverse strand, counting down.
GACAAAGTCCCTTTCTGAATCGAGTTCACTCCTCGTTCCGGTCCTGTAATACTGAACCAGATTAACTTTCCATTCTAGCCATGTCTATCTCATGAGATATAAATCTTTACCCAATGCATTGGAGGGAGATATAGGTCCCACCCATCTCATATTGAAATCATTCTTTCGTGTGCCACAAAATCATGAATCATACATCATAGCATAACCCATGTAATAGAATGAGATTATTAAACATCATGCCATCATAACATAATCCATAAAAAAATTGATACAATTTTATCATAAGAAGAATCAAACCATATAAAAAATGGATACATTATACATGAAAAATAACCATATTAAATAATGTCATTTTAGATGGAAAATAGTTTTGATAAAACACTTGAAATGAATTCTTGAGGAAAATATCCTTTCTTCTTCAAAATCATTTTCTTTTCACAAAATTCCATGCAATTTTAAAAGAAAAGGGGTTTGTTGAAAATAATAATGCAATATTTCAGAGGAAGCTTTATGAAAATGAGGCGTTATGAAACCGTAAAAATCCTTTCACGCCGTATAAGTTAAAAAAATAGTCTCCTCGTACTTTTGTCAGAAAAGTCAAAAAGTACCTTATATGGTAACCAAAAGAAAGATTCCATCCATACAATGTGTTAAAAATTCAATAAAGGGTAAAAATGAATTAAAACATACATGGAATAATAGTAAACATTTTATGAAAACATTTTTAGAAAACATGCTCATGGATGATAAACGTAACCCTAGTAAATACTTACGAATAAACAATCTCGGATAAGAACGAGATTGGAAAAGTTATCCCTTACCTTTGGTCTGATATGCTTCATACGTATCCAAACCTAATATATAATGATTTAAATAATGTCATTGAATTATTACAGAATCATATTCATTGTTATTATATCATATATGGTTCACTTATGACTTTATATTACCTGTTCTTTTGTAAATTCATGTTAAAGTAGCGTTTTGGGTAAAATCGTTTCATTTTTCGTTCGTGTTTTAATTTTTAATTATTCATATGATTACTTAGATCATGATTACTTACATCCAGAATGTAAAACATGATTTATATATAATATATATTCAGAATATACATATATATAATAGATTGATAAATGGAAAGAAATACACCGTTCATGGAGACGGTAGGCCGTACGCACGCATGAACGCTATTTTCGTTTCCTTATTTAATTGAATAGAATTAAGTATATGAGATACATATATATATACATAAATCCAATAGCATTATTATGTCATATATTTCATTATTAATTATTATATATACTTTATAATCATTCTTGAATTGTTAACATGGAAAATGAATCTCATCGCGTCGTGGATACGGTAATCCGTACGTACGCACGAGCGATGATATCATTACCATGGAATTGTATTTAAGTGTATGTATACTATTTCGGAAACAATATAACTTTAAAATAATCATATATAGTCATTATTTACACCATTATACCCATCCAAGTATGGTGGTGGTGGAAAATATATTACACCATGGTGTGGAGATGGTATTCCGTACGTACGCACGCGCGGTGATTTCGTTTTCCGTAGGATGGATAGATGGTGAAATAGGGTTGTTTCATACTTATAGTAACATATCAGTATATGAGTGATACTGATTTTATTACTTCATAATGAAACAACTAAATAAGAAGAAGTAGAAGAAGAAATAAAGTTGAAATAATCGGTAACGGACATTACCTCTTCTTTGAAGCGCCTCTTTGAGACCTCCTCTTAGGGCAATAAAATTGGTCTTCAAAGAATACCAGGACATCTAAGATGTTTATAGGGAAGTGGGGAAGTGAAATGGGTAGGTTTTGGACGAGATTGAAGGCTCAAATTTGTGTGAGGAGGAGAGGGAGGAGGTGCCCTTTTATAAGGAAGGAGAGGGGCACCTTTGGAAATATAAGAAATATTAGTTTATATTAAATCCCAACCCCACGTAGAAACTTCCAAAATAACTCATATCCAAATATTAGATGATATTGGGTTGTAATATCATCAACCAATAAAATTTAGACATGTTAGGAATTTATTTTAAAAATTATCAACTTGATTTATCCTTATTTAATTAATTTAATTTTATTTGTGGTAATAACATTCTAAATTTTAAATTATAACAAATAATTACTTATTTGTTGTGAATTGTCTATAATTGGATACTTTATAACATTTTAGACCATATAAATTTAAATTTATAATTTTTAAATATTTTTATAATTTTTAAAAAATTTTATAATATGTTATTTTTATAAAATAACAATAGTGTCAATTTTGACACTATTTATTTATTTGAATTTAAATAAACTATATACAGACGATATGTTCAAAATAAAAGCTTTAATAGATTCATAAAAGGTCATATGTATCTATAAAATTAGAAGAGAACATTAAATAGTTCATATAATATTTATTTTATTATTTTTAAAACCATTTATTTGGTTTATCTCTTAATAAAATAATTACTACAACATTTTTGTATAACTATTTAATATACTTATTTGTTGCATAAAAATTAAAAATAAAATTCTATGATTAAGATAAATATATTACCTTTCACAATAATACTTTTAATCAAAGTTATCATCTTAAAATCACAATATTTAAATTGTTATATTTATTAAATTATGAAGGTGACAACTTTGGCATCATTTAAAATAAAATAATATAAGTATCATAATTGCCTTAATAAGGATCCAAATGGTCAAATATTCGGCCAGTGGATGATTAGGGTTTATATATACACTAATAATACGTATTTTTTATATTTTTGGTCCTTTTGATATGTATTACTATTTCAATAAAAACTATATTATTGATTTTTCACTAAATAAATAATTTGTGCATCATTAATGTATAAGATAATAAGGTAATTAAATAACCCTTAAAATTTACAAATAAATTACCATGATAAAGAAAAAATTTTTATCTTTTAAATGAGTATTTATAACCGAATTTATATTCTGTATAAACTTATATTGAAAATACTTTAATTATTAAAGTTGAGTGAGACATATTTCACTTTCCTTTAAATAAAATAAACTAAAGGTCTTAATCACCTCCAAGTGGGTTCTAATGGATTCCATTTCGACACAAATATGACTTAGGACAAATTATAATCATCAAATTGTATTAATACTAGTATTAGGATAATTTTATAATATTATATTTACCCTTAATTACCCAATTGACCTTTTACTATGGTAAATAAAATTTACCGTTGTTAATATTCATAAAGCCCAAAAATAAAAAGTAGTATATTAATATAATTTGTACCCACTTATTAGAAATATGGAATCCATTTTTCTGAATTTAATACATAGAAGTTTCATAAATTAAATTAAAATTAATCCCGTTGTCCAAAGAAAACGGGTTTTGTTTAAAACATTGCAAAAGATTGAATTTATTTAACCTACGAATTCAATGTAAAATCAATGCTAATGACATAAATTATATTAAATGGTAAAAATATATTATATTTATACTTTAAAACCAATCAATATTATAATTTATCCACATAAGTTATTACGATGAAAAAAGTTGTTTTTAATTAAAATATAGAGTGTTTTTACTATTCATTAAAATATGAAAGTTATCAGAATAATATGAAAAATTTATCCAAGGTAAAATTTTATATCCTGATTCCAAAGATTAATTTTATTTTGTAAAATTGAACTTATAAACTTGTCAAAAACTAGATTTAAAGTGGGTGTGCCATCAAAAGGCGGCAAAACTGCATTTTTTGAAAAATACTTATTTTACCCAAAAAAATTATTTTGTTCTTATACCATGTTCTAGAAAATGTGTAAGATGAATAATAATGGTATAAAATTCGAAATTTAGTTAATACTATTCATAAAGGCTAGTTCATAATAATATTATAATAATATATTGTTGTTTAGTAAAACCCGGTATTGCGTACAACACATGCTATCGAAGAAGGTCGCGATTGTGTGTAATGTAAGCCAAGTCAGGGTTGCGTATAATACAAGTTAATATGGTGTTGCTTATAGTTCAAGATAATCTTGGTGTAGCATACAATAGAAGACATCAATGAAATTAAAAAGAATATTTTTCATAAAATCTCGGGGTGTTACATTCTACCCCCCTTAAAATGAATTTCTCCCTAGAAATTCGTCAGAGTTATAAATGGTTTACTACTCAAAAGTTTAAATAAAAACCCACATCGTAAAAAGGAATACAAAAACTTCATTTTAAAAAGTTAAGTATGAAACATATTGGTTAACCAAATTAACTCATCACTGGGTTTCCACGTAGGAGAACATAGGTGAAAATATGGATATGGAAGAAAAATCTAACAATCAAGTTCTGATGGAGAGTGGTAGAGGACATGGCTATGAAAAATACAACAATCACAAAGCCATAGATTTGTGATGATCTAATGTACCATCTAATTAATCGGATATAAGGGCACTAGGACAACATTTTTTGGTTTTCAAGATCATTTCCCTAAAGTTGATGAATTAAAAGAAATAGTTACATGATTTTTGTATAATCTCACTATTGTTCATGAATTAAACAATTTCCACTTCATCCCTTAAAGAAATTAAGTTGAATTTGTTATTCGTGATGTGTTAGTAGATCATGTAATAGAATGATGGGTCATTCCATCTATTTCAAACAAAAGGTTATTAAAAGTTATAAGTCCGTCTTATGGTTAGATTAATCGTATATGGTTCCAAAAATGAACTTATACTTCATATATCATACCGCTTAATAAAATAAAACTAGTTTCTACTAACCAGGGACTTCTTGTAGGCTAGTGGTAGGCGATAAAGGCTAGTCGCACTTAAGTTGTGGGTTCGATTTCCATAGCCTTGTCCGACGCAATGGGTTGTCGCCCGTCTTGCAGGTTGTCCCTTTTTCTAAAACTACATTATAATAATATTCCTGCAATAATATTGAAAAAAAGTCCCAGCCTTAAACAATACTATCTAATGTCTGACATAACCCTTTCCAATCTTTAGGCTTATCCAAAATACTGTTGTCCAATCTCATATTATAGTGAAAATGATTACCAAAGAGTTCATATAACAAGCATGTTAATACCATCATTGATCCCTATATATCATAAGACATGTCTTGTTGGTCACATTCCAAACATTAGGAGGCCTTAATCATGTATTCTCTTGAAAAAAATGAATACCTATTGATCCTTAGTGAAAACATGAATGCAGTTAAAAGTTAACACTTTCCACATACCAAAATCCTCAAAATTATATATACTCAAACCATGATATCACTTAGTCCTTATATCAATCATGAGCTCATGAATACTTTCAAACCTATCATTTTCTCCTTATCCCTTCATTATGTGCATATCATCTACTTTCCAAAATATTTGAATCACTTTTCATGGTTATCCGTTCCATAAAATTATTGAAAACCACAATAGACTAATACAAAAATATTCTAATACACCATAAAAGTACCTCAACAACATTATTCTTGAATATCAATACATAAACACTTCAATCCATCCTCTTCAATGATTGTCTTGGAATAAGTCATTCCTTGATTTAGAAGTAACTTTTTAGGTCAGGGCATTGAGTTGGGTAATGCCCATGTTCTCCACAAATAAGACATTGAACTCCATAACAGTCTGTCACTCTCTGACCCTTTTCTCCACACAGATAACATCTGTCCCTCCATTTGAGGTATTTTTCAAGGTTCTTCCTCCCTTATTTAGAAATCTCAATCTTCCTTTATTTATGCTCCTCAACATGCGAACATGCATAAAAGTATATCTTCCTCTTATTTGATGAATTAGGCATACCAAAAAATTTCACCTTGTTAATCATATATCGCAATGACTGATTCGGAATAACCACAATATCTTTCTCTCAAGGAATTACGCAATTTTGTTGCTCATAGTCACCAATTTTTCCATTGGATTCAATGTTAACTGAATTCCTTCTGGTTCCCTCCATTGACTAAAACACAAAAAGAATTCTGTGAGAGGCAAAAATCATACAAGGAAAATAACATAATCAAGGGGGAGTACCTTCGACATCTAACATCTTAGGTTTAATTCTAATATCATTACTGTAATTCTAGGAATATAACCTATACTTATAATTAACCTTATGGACATCCCTAGAAATACCTTAGAAATATCTCTAGGGATATCACTATAGTTTTCACATCCTAGTTTCCAAAGGTTGACTAAACCGTTCCTTTGATACCAACTATAGAGACCCGAAGCTTAACGTACATGGACATTACATTACTTTTGCAAAATACTTAATACATAACAGAAACAGACACACAAGGACCGTAATAGTTTAGTGTCTTTGGAAACTTGGAACGTAATCTTCTAATCGTGGTGAAAGATCTTCAACATCTCCCATAAATATCTTCGACTTTTTTTCCTTACTTAAAACCTTTCTTTTAATCCTGGGGGAAAAGAAAACATAAAAAGGGTGAGCTCAAATTCTCAGTAAAGGTAAGCATGGATAAAATAGAACATACCGTATACATTTGAACTTAAAAACATGAACATAATGTTTAAACATCAAAATCATGAGCAACGACATAAAACATGGAAGTACATAAGGCATAGATCATAATGGAACATAAATCATTATAAAATAGCATGGGAATAAAACTTGTAATTGTGGCAACCATTAAGCACATGATATGATTTCCATATTAGCCAAGGCATTGCTGCCAAGACCATCTTAGTGGAAAAAGTCCCTTTCTGAATCGAGTTCATTCCTCGTTCCAGTCCTGTAATACTGAACCGGATTAACTTACCGTTCCAGCCATGTCTATCTCATGAGATATAAATCTTTACCCAATGCATTGGAGGGAGATATAGGTCCCACCCATCTCATATTGAAATCATTCTTTCATGTGCCACAAAATCATGAATCATACATGATAGCATAACCCATGTAATAGAATGGGATTCTTAAACATCATACCATCATAACATAATCCATAAAAAATGGATACAATTTTATCATAAGAAGAATCAAACCATATAAAGAATGAAGACATTATACTTGAAACATAAAGATATTAAATAATGTCATTTTATATGGAAAATAGTTTTGATAAAACACTTGAAATGAATTCTTTAGGAAAATATCCTTTCTTCTTCAAAATAATTTTCTTTTCACAAAATGCCATGTAATTTTAAAAGAAAAGGGGATTTTTTGAAAATAATCATGCAATCTTGCAAAGGAATCTTTCTGAAAATGAGAAATTATGAAACCGTAAAAATCCTTCCATGCCATATAAGTTAAAAATAACATTCTCCTCATACTTTTGTCAAAAAAGTCAAAAAGTACCTTATATGGTAACTAAAAGAAAGATTCCATCCATAAAATGTGGTAAAAAGTCAATAAAGGTTAAAAATGACTTTAAACATACATTGAAGAATAGTAAACATTTTATGAAAACATTTTTAGAAAACATTCTCATGGATGATAAACGTAACCCCAGTAAATACTTACGAATAAACAATCTCGAATAAGAACGAGATTGGAAAAGTTATCCCTTACCTTAGGTCCGATATACTTCATATGTATCCAAACTTCCCGTATAATGATTTAAATAATGTAATTGACTTATTAAAGAACCATATTCATTGTTATTATATCATATATGGTTCACTTATGACTTTATATTACCCGTTCTTTTGTAAATTCATGTTAAAGTAGCGTTTTGGGTAAAATCGTTTCATTTGTCGTTCATGTTTTAACTTGTAATTATTCATATGATTACATAGATCATGATTACTTCCATCTAGAATGTAAAACATGATTTATATATAATATATATTCAGAATATACATATATATAATAGATCGATAAATGTAAAAAATACACCGTTCATGGAGACGGTAGGCCGTACGTACGCGTGAACGCTGTTTTTGTTTCCTTATTGAATTGAATGGAATTAAGTATATGAAATACATATATATATATATATACATAAATACTGTAGCATTATTATGTCATATATTTCATTATTACTTATTATATATACTTTATAACCATTCTTGAATTGTTAACATGGAAAATGAATCTCATCGCGTCGTGGAGACGGTAATCCGTACTTAGGCACGAGTGATGATATCGTTCCAATGGAATTGTATTGGAGTGTATGTATACTATTTCAGAATGAATATCACTTTACAATAATCATATATAGTCATTATTTACACCATTATAACCATCCAAGTAAGGTGGTGGTGGAAAATAGATTACACCACAGCGTGGAGGCGGTATTCCGTACGTACGCACGTGCGGTGATTTCGTTTTCCGTAGGATGGATAGATGGTGAAATATGGTTGTTTAATAATTATAATAACATATCAGTATATTATTGATACTGATTTTATTACTTCATAATGAAAAATCTAAAGAAGAATAAGTAGAAGAAGAAATAAAGTTGAAAGAATCAGTAACAGACATTACCTCTTCTTTGAAGCACCTCTTTGAGACCTCCTTTTAGGGCACTAAAATTGGTCTTTGAAGAAGACCAGGACCTCTAAGATGTTTCTAGGGAAGTTTGGAAGTGAAATGTTCAGGTTTTGGCCGAGTTGAAGGCTCAAATTGGGGTGAGGAGGAGAGGGAGGCGGTGCCTTTTTATAAGGGAGGAGAGGGGCACCTTTGGAAATATAAGAAATATTAGTTTATATTAAATCCCAAACCTACTTATAAACTTCCAAAATGACTCATATCTGAATATTAGATGATATTGGGTTGTAATCTCATCAACCAATAAAATTTAGACATGTTAGGAATTTATTTTAAACATTATCAACTTGATTTATCCTTATTTAATCAATTTTATTTTATTTGTGGTAATAACATTCTAAATTTTAAATTATAACAAATAATTACTTATTTGTTGTGAATTTTCCATAATTGGATACTTTATAAACTTTTAGACCATATAAATTTAAATTTATAGCTTTTAAATATTTTTGTGATTTTTAAACAATTTTATAATATGTTATTTTTTAAAATAACAATAGTGTCAATTTTGACACTATTCATTTATTTGAATTTAAATAAAATATATACAGAAGATATGTTCGAAATAAAATCTTTTATAGATTCATAAAAGGTCATATGTATCTATAAAATTAGTGTAGAACATTAAATAGTTTATATAATATTTATTTTATTATCTTTAAAACCATTTATTTGGTTTATCTCTTAATAAAATAATTACTACAACATTTTTGTATAATTATTTAATATACTTATTTGTTGCATAAAAATTAAAAATAAAATCCTATGATGAAGATAAATCTATTAACTTTCACAATAATACTTTTAATCAAAGTTATCATCTTAAAATCACAATATTTAAATTTTTATATTTATTAAATTATGAAGGTGACAACTTTGGCATCATTTAAAATAAAATAATATAAGTATCATAATGGCCTTAATAAGGATCCAAATGGTCAAATATTCGTCCAGTGGATGATTAGGGTTTATATATACACTAATAATACGTATTTTTTATATTTTTGGTCCTTTTGATATGTATTACTATTTCAATAAAAATTATATTATTGAATTTTCACTAAATAAATAATTTCTGCATCATTAATGTATAAGATAATAAGGTAATTAAATAACTCTTAAAAATTACAAATAAATTACCATGATAAAGAAAAAAAATTTATATTTAAATTTTTTTTTATAAATGAATTTATATTCTGTATAAAATTATATTAAAAATACTTTAATTATTAAATTTGAGTGGGAGATATTTCACTTTCATTTAAATAAAATAAACTAAAGGTCTTAATCACCTCCAAGTGGGTTCTAATGGATTCCATTTCGACCCAAATATGACATAGGACAAATTATAATCATCCAATTGTATTAAGATATGTATTAGGATAATTTTATAATATTATATTTACCCTTAATTACCCAATTTACCTTTTACTATGGTAAATAAAATTTACCGTTGTTACTATTCATAAAGCCCAAAAATAAAAAGTAGTCTATTAATATAATTTGGACCCACTGATTCCAAATATGGAATCCAATTTTCCAAATTCAATACACATAAGTTGCAGAAATTAAATTAAAATTAATCCCGTTGTCGAAAGAAAACAGGTTTTTGTTTAAAACATTGCAAAAGATTGAATTTATTTAACCTACGAATTCAATGTAAAATCAATGCTAATGAAATACATTATATTAAATGGTAAAAATATATTCTATTTATAATTTAAAACCATTCAATATTATAATTTATCCACATAAGTTATTATGATGAAAAAAGTTGTTTTTAATTAAAATATAGCGTGTTTTTACTATTCATTAAAATATGAAAGTTATTAGAATAATATGAAAAATTTATCCAAGGTAAAATTTTATATCCTGATTCCAAAGAATAATTTTATTTTGTAAAATTGAACTTATAAACATGTCAAAAACTATATTTAAAGTGGTTGTTCCATCAAAAGGCGGCAAAACTGCATATTTTGAAAAATACTTATTTTACCTGAAAAATTTATTTTGTTCTTATACCATGTTCTAGAAAATGTTTAAGATGAATAATAATGTTATAAAATTCTAAATTTAGTTAATACTATTCATAACATCTAGTTCACAATAATATTATAATAATATATCGTTGTTTAGTAAAACTCGGTATTGCATACAACACACGCTATCGAGGAAGGTCGCGATTGCGTGTAATGTAAGACAAGTCAGGGTTGAATATACTACAAGTTAATACGGTGTTGCATATAGTGCAAGATAATCTTGGTGTATCGTACAACAGAATACATCAATTAAATTAAAAAGAATATTTTTCATAAAATATCGGGGTTTTACACTATAGCTCTAACTCACCCACCTCTATCCAGCATAACGGTGATCTACAAAGCCTACCATAAAGTTCCTCATATGTTCCATCAATATAGATTCTTGATAAGTGTTGTTATAGGCAAACTCCACTAAAGCCAAGTGCTGCTCCTAAGAACCACCAATGTTATGTACACATGCCCGTAGCATATCCTCCAGCACCTGTATGGTATGCTCTGACTACCCATCTGTCTGTGAGATTAAATATATAATTACAAAAACCTATGTTCCAAGAACCTTCTACAATCCCTACCAAAATCATGATGTAAATCACGAATCATGATCTGAAACTATTGTCCATGGAACCCCATGGAAACAAACAATCTCTTGAAAATATAGTTCTCCCAAATATTCTACTGTGAAGGTCTCCCTGATAGGCAATAAAACTTTAAACCTTAATCAGTCGATCCATAATGAACCAAATAAAATTATTCTTCATAAGAATCATTGGAAGACCTACCACTAAATCCAAAGTCACATCATCCCACTTCCATTCCAGAATAGGCAATGGATGCAATAGGCCTCCAGGTCATTGATGCTCTGCTTTCACCTACTGAAAGGTGAAACACCTTGTTACAAACCCTTATATCTCCTTTTTAATGTCTGTACACCAAAATTATTGTTGCAGGTCACGATGCATTTTTATCACCCCAAGATGTACCGCCCACTTTGAGGCATGAAATTCTTGCATGAGTTCCTCTCACATACTCATAGACACCACAACTCAATTCTCCACATATATGATGTCATCCTCATCACAACTAGTATGAAGGTGTATCCCCAACTTAAAGGATTTAACTTAAGGATAAATACTCCAAATCATCATACTGCCTGTCCCTGATCAATCTCAATAGTATAGAATCCATTGCTAATGAAACCGAAGTCATCCTCTCCTGACTCTCATAAACAACAAAATTCATTTCAGCCAGCAAAGTCTTCATCTTCCACTATATACGTGACTCATTTACCAACTGAGTTTGAGTTTTCATACTCAAAGCATCAACCACACTATTCCAAATCTTTGGTGTATATGCCAGTTCAAAATCAAAGGACTGCATATACTCTACCCATCATCACTATCGAATATTCAAGTCACATTGTGAAAAGATATACTTCATGTGTTTTTTATCCGTAAAAACTGTAATCTTTTCACCCAAAATATAGTTCCACAAACACTTATGATCGTAAACCACCCTTTTCAACTCGAGTTCAAGAGTGGGGTAATTCTGTACATGTTTCTTCAACTACTGAGACTCGTAAGCAACAACATAATCCTCTTAAATCAACACAAATCCAAGTATGATCCTAGAAGCGTTACAATATGCTGTGTACTCCTCACATGACTTAGGTAAGATCAAAATTGGTGCTGATGTCAAGCACTTCTTCAAATCCTAGAAAAAATTCTAGCATACTTCTATCCACTCAAACTTTATCCCTTTCTTTTTTAAACCTAAAATTGGTGCTTCCAATTTGAAAAAGTCTTGGATGAAAATCATGTAATATCTAGCTAATCCCAAAATGATTTAGATATCAAAAAAAATCCTTGGAATGATTCTAATAAATCCATACATGAACTTTCTATGTGTCCACAGCCACACCTTCTTCTGAGATGATGGTCCCCAAAAATATTACCCAATCAATTAAAAACAGAAACTTATATAGGTTGGCATATAACTAGTGCTCTCTCAGTGTACTCAGGATGATGTCAAGATGTTGTGCATGATCATCATGAGTCTTAGAGTACACCAATATGTCATCCAAAAACACCACCAAAAAATGATATAGGTACAGATGTATAATCCTATTCATTAAATCCATAAACACTCCTAGTGTGTTTGTCAACCCAAACCACATTAAGAAAAACTCATAAAGACACACCTCCTTCTAAAATTAGTTTTTGGTATATCAGAAGTCTGAACTCTCACATGATGATTCCATGATCTTAGATCTATCTTTGAGAACACAAAATACCTCTTCAGCTGGTCAAACAGATCATCGATACGCCGAAGAGGATATCAGTTCTTCATGGTCATTTTATTCATCTTCCGGTAATTGACAAAAAAAGTGTAAACCTCTGACGGCCTTCTCTTCACACAATACAGGTGATCCACAAGGTGACGTACTTGTTTAGATAAACCCCTTATCCTCCAACTCCTACAGCTATTTATTGAGCACTTGAATCTCAGTCAGTGCCATTCTGTAAGGTGGAATAGATACTGGCTCCACCCCCGGTATGATTTTAATAGTGAATTCCACATCTCTCATAGGTGGAAACCATGATAAGTATTTGGTAAAGACATCTTGGAACTACTCAACAACTGGTGGAAGGATGTCTTGAATACCACCCCCATCATCTGGAAATAGGATATAGAGTTGAGCTGCGAGCTCCCCTAGTTCCTGAGTACTTATAATAGCTCATATTTCAGGGACATCCCATTCTCCACGATGAAAACACTAGTAACCCTTAGGAGACAGAAATGTCACTCTCATGCGATAACAGTTGATGTGGGCGTGGTATACAACTAACCAATCCATACCCATAATCAGGTTGAAGCACGTTATATTAATGACATATATATCCCAAATAAGATGATACTCTCCAATCTCTAGAAAACATCCCTTGTATAAATAGATATATCTAGACTGCATTCCCAACACTTTATCAATATTCATCACTCTGCTCACAGACTCCACCTCTTAGCTCAAAATATTAACAATCTTTTCAGATATAAAGCAATGAGAGGCACCAGTATCAAACAAGGGAATAGATAAAGAATAAGCTACTAGAATAGTACCTCTCACTGTCAATGGACCAGAATCTTTCTCCAAAAGTGTAGGTTTCATTGTATATAACTATCATACCCCTATTCCCTATTGCTCTATCTGATTCCATTGATTAGAACCACTCTGCTGATACAGGTTCTCATACCCTAATGCACCACATTCACTACTTCTACCACCTCTTCTAGTAGAACTCTAGCTGCCAGACCAATAAGTAGTAGAAGACCCCCTTCCCACATTTGGACTCTATGCAGCTACTCCCTTTGTACCAGCCTATCGTTGCTTCCTACAGAATATATGTTGGTGCCTCATAATGTTGAAAAACTAGCACTCCACTGGTGGTCGAGGGAAATGTATGAGATAGTGTCCTGACCTACCATCTCTGTGGAAAATCACATGAGTAAGATCTAGTCAACTATTTATCCTGACTATCCACTGTGCTTTCTGCTATCATGAATAAGGTTCTCATGACATCGCTTCCTACTCTCATAAGGCACACTGGATGATCATCTAGTGACAGCTACCTCTCCAGAACTAGAATCCTCCTTCAGGTTCCCTTACAAAATGAGAGCATGATTAATCACTTCTGATAACTTTTTCAGCCTAAAGATATTCACGTGGGACTTAATTTCACATCTATGTCAGTCTTGAAAATGTTTTTCCGAAGAAGCCTAATATTAAAAATAATTGAGAGAAAAATTATATAAATCTGTTGAAAATTCAACAAAATACATTACAGACATGATTCTGTGGGTTAGAACATAAACAATGAACCCTTTTCTTGTCTCAGTGTCTCTGGATAGAAGTTTCCCAAAAACATCTCTAGAAAGTCCTTGCATAACATATCATCTGTAATGACCCAGACCCGGCCAGCCACCCGAACAGTGCCGAACGGGTCGGGTGTCACTACCTTAGGCGCACCTCCCCTGAACGCCAAAGGCTGTCGACTAGCAGCGAGGGTATGATAGGTTTAGTGGGGAGGATATACCCTGCCGGAGGAATAAAATGGTATCGGCCTGAGTAGAATACTAAATACGCAGCGGAAATAAATTACCTAGCAGACTCGAACCAGACCCGCATAGAAGAAGCACATTCAATAACAATAAACATCAGAAGCAATATAAAAACAACAACAGTAGAATGTAAATAGAACGTCATGCCAGCAATCAACTAAAATAACTACTAAAACAACCAAGCATGCATCCAAGCAAGTCATAAAAATCAATACATATATAATGGCGCCAATGGCTAACCAGTAGTAGCTACAATATAAAGTAAACATGCTGATGCAAGAAAAGAATGCTAAACAAGTAACTTCAGTACGACACGACCTCAGGGTCCGTGCCGGTCTCTAAGTCAATCAGCACTAAAGTCCAGCTCCTAAGGCTGACCCTTTACCTGCACGCAATTTCATAAAGTCTACACACATCCTGAAGTCCCCGTGTAGGGTGTGAGACAAGTCTCAGTAGGATACCACCTAGAGGTGCGTACCTAATACAAGTGTTTAGGAAAACATGCTCATATAAGAAAACAGTAAACAGTGTAATTCCCAAAAGTAAACAAGGACTTCACTGGTGCTCAGCAGCCACCAGGAAGTGTCACCTACTTCGGCCAACGCCGGAAAGTCTGATCTGCAGCCCGGCACCTCGTGCCACCTGACACCATGTGTCTCAAGTATCGATGTCTGGAAGGCATGCCCAATCGTCATAACCCATCTTGAAAGCTCATTCTTCCCATGGCACAACATCAAGAGGAACAACGATACCTGTCCTCAAAAGATAACCAGAGGGACAACAATGTCTTCCCTCAAATTACGGTGAGCCTCTGCCCCCAACCTGACTGCCTCAAAGATGTCTCTCGAAGGTTCCTCACCTTCTACGTGGCTTCCTATAGAAAGCACCCCCAAACCAAATATACCTAACCGCATCTACCGGGGGCCTCTACCCAGCGAGTGGTCACAACACCTCATCTCGGAGTATATCTGTGTGCACACTACTCAAATGTACCCGGTGAGCGGTAATCACCTCAGTATGTCCCAAGCCACAACACCTCTGACACCTCGTGTCCCTGAAAACTTGTCACTCAAGTCATATGGCCTCGCCATCTATGTAACCCGGGCCAAAGCCCAACCTGACAGTTCAACTGCCTCAATCGACGTCCACGACGCCCAATCCCATGGTAGCAACCACCCAAAGTATCTTGAGCCAAAGCCCCAACCTGTGATCCCCATCACTCAACAATATACCCGGGCCACGCCCAACACAACAAGAAGTTCAACACAGGAAATATCACACATTGCATATTCATACTTGGAAGCATCACTTTAACTAGGAAAATTACTAAACAGTCAAATTGCACTAACTTGTGCTATCTCATACTGACACCTAACTCATTCAGGATTTAACAATTAAACTAAACAGTTAAACTCGAGACATTCAATAAGCAGTAAAAACACAACACTTTAAACAATGGTCCAATACACACTCATTTTGGCACCCCCGGCCGAATTTCCCCAAACGAGAAACGACCTCTAACCCGGTCTCTCTCAATCGCAACAGGGTTAGGGAATACCCAGAGGCATTCTATATTGTAGATAATTAAATAAAAACAAATAAATAGGGTCTCACTCAACGCCCGACATCGCGCCCGAAGGTCGCAACCCCAAATTGTCTACAAAAACACGAAAGAAGGTATGCACCACCTACCTTGTACTCGTACGATGACACTCCTTTGATATCAGCCTCTGAAATGAACTGAATCGTGGTAGATCTGTGTTTCAGTCAAATCCGGAAATTCCATTCAGATGGAATCTGCAGAGGAACAGGCGAGGAATCAAGGAAGAAGAAGGGTGCACGAGGTTATCCATTCTGATACGGTCCCGCTGCCACCGACGGATCGAAGAACGGAGGTCATACGGAGATTCTGGAAGGGTTTGAGTTTTTTGGGAGTTCTCAGACGAACTGCTCGTCCAAAGGGGAAGAAGATGACGTTTCCCGAAATAAGACGCGACGACGCTCCAAACGATCAAATAAAAAAATTACATGGAATGTATTTCCAAAGTACACACCATGTAGATGTGTTTCCGTACTCCAATTTAAGCGGAGTCCAGCACACGGCTTGGACTGGGTACACGGTCAGCACACGGCCAGGGTCTCGGCCGCTACATGGGGCAAGGGTACACGGCGTGTCAAGGAAGTCTACACACTGTGTAGATGGAAATTTACACCTGGACACCACACAACATGTACCTGGCCTCGCACGGGTAAGGGATACACGAGGTGTCTTTAAATACACGCCATGTATTAGGAAAGTTCCACACGGTCTTCACACGACATGTACTCGGCGATCACACGGCTGGTCACCCGTGTAACTCATACACGGCGTGTACTTAAAGTACACGGCGTGTAGTCTAGAAATTTCCGGAAACTTCCCAGATTTTTCAGACTTCTCAAAAACCAGTCAAAAGTTTAAATAGGGCCGGGTATTGACCCGTTTCTAAAAACTCGGGTTCTTACAAACTCCCCACCCTAACGTAGCTCATCCCCGAGCTACCAAACGAAACCAGGAGATGGCACCGAACACACCCCTCCCGGTTAAACAACCCAGACTACCCCATTCTCAAGGTTCTGGCTAAATTCCTAAAAGGGCTCCCCAGCTTAGGTATCACCTACTCGGTCTCAACCTGAACAAAGATCAAGGAAAAAAAATAAACAAACAAGGCCCAGCGAACTATTTCCCGGACCCATGGTCCTCCCGTGATGCATCATCACCACTGCACCTCCTCGGTGCCCACGTTTCACTTCCAACACCCAACGTAACTCTCGCCGCATCGGCGTCTGCCTCCCTGAGGTCCTGCATCTAATAGATGCTCAATTCATACCTGGTTCCATGTACCTCAAGAAACCTGCATCCACAATGCCCCGATGCCCATGGAACCTCAAGTAACCTGCATCCTTGATGCTCCTGATGCCACACATCTCAAATATATAAATAAAACATGAAACACATCTGATATGATGCCAATACCACTAACTAGAATCTAGTCAGTCCACAAGTATCATGTGCAGCCTGTGCACTCAACCAGACATGCCTCAAGAGGCCATGCCAAAAGAAAGTAAAGAAACTCACGGCCACACCCGTGGTGTACCTGCCACCATCATCGGCTCTCTAGCCTGCTCAATCCCTGGCATCTCCACAGCATGCACCTGGCCTGAAGCATGACTGCCTGATGCCTGACCTCCCTGCAGTGCTGCCCCAGTCTCCAGCCACGGACCCCTCAGATGGGTCCTACTATCCCTGTCACGTCCTCCGCGTGCAGTTGAACCTCGGACACCCTCTCCCGGTACCGAACCTTAACCAACTCCTGATGCCACAGTCTGTCTTAGTCCCTGTCTGCTGGCTGTCTGAGAAGGCTACCTGCAAAACCTCTCCAGATGTCCGACCTGTCCACACGCCCAACACTCCTTCGGGGGCCTATCGCACTGAGCCCGAACATGTCCCGAATGTCCGTACTAAAAGAAAACCACCACCAAACTGCCATGAGGTGGTCTAGCAGAGTTCTTGGCCTGCCCGCCCTATTGGAACTCATCTCTCCCTCGCTTCCTGCCGTACGAACCGTCACCTGAAGCTGTCACCCTACCAAAACGAGATTTTTCTCTCTCGTTGCCCTCAGCTATGAGTGCCTGGTTCACCGCCTCGGAGAAGGAACCCAGCCTGAAGATGTTTACCTGAACCCGAATGGCGTGTCGTAAGCCATCCTCGAAGCGCCTCACCGTAGCTGCATCATCACTCACCATACCAGGTGAAAAACAGGACAACTCTGTGAATGTAGCTGTGTAATCCATAACGTAAATGTCTCCCTGCTGAAGACTCAAGAACTCCTGAGCTCTCTCTGCCCTCAGCGTCTCCGGATAAAAGTGCTCGAAGAACCTGTCCTCGAAGTCCTTCCATGCCAGTCCCTCGTGCCTACGAGCCTGTACCTGCACATCCCACCAACGTTTCGCTGGTCCTCTCAGCATGTACATCGCCAGTTTGACCCTCCGCCCTGGAGGCATCTCGAGCTGCTCGAAGATCATGTGCATACTCTCTATCCAGTTCTCTGCCGCCTGTGGACCACCCTCACCCTGAAAAAGCGGCGGGTGCTGCGACTGGAACTCCCGTGTCAGATACGCCATGGAAGGCACCATACCCTGTGCGCCTCTATCAATCCCCTGCAAGACGCACACTAGGCTATCTCGGAGCTGCTCGTCAAGCCACGGTCCGAACGCTGCCAAACCCGGCTGCTGCCCTGCCTGCACTGGATCCTAAACCTGATCCTATCCCTGAGCCTGTACTTGCGGCTCATGCTCTGCCTGCACCAGATTCTGAACCTGATCCTGTGGTACCATATCCTCTCCTTCCTGTCGCTCCATCATGCCATGAAGAAGTAACCCGCTGAATACCATAAATGGTCAGACAACCCACATAAATCTATATAACAATATATTCTACGCAGATAAGGAAAGTAGTAAAAGGCAGTGCATAACAACTACCCTTACTCCCCCTCACCGCAACCCATGCCCCACGGCATCCCAGCCTCATGTCCTCTTACCCGCCCTCAACAGAGCCATGTATCAAAGTACCTCGGGCCATGCCCGTCCTGACAACTCACGTTGCCTCAAACCGACGACTGAGTCGCCCAATCCTGACAGTTACACTGCCTCACCCATAGTGCCTGCCTGCTCTCACAAGAGCCAGACCTAAATATCCTGCAACATTCAATTATACAAAAATAAAAATCATGGAATATACATTTCCATAAACAAAAAATTATATCAGGAGTTTTACCTATCCACATTTCAGAGCATACATTTCATGGAAATTGATTTTATTCACATGGTATTATCACTTCACAAAGCATACGTGCAGTTTTGAAATTGAAATACCCTAAAATGTGCCTATCAAAAGCCATGAAAGAAACCCTTTCCGTATCGTCCAAGGTTTACATATCATAACCAATAACATCGCACAATAAGTGATCCAATGAGGTGGAAATCATATCAACTGTAATCTGAGCAAAAATCAAACAACAATCCCCACCCCCGACAACTCAATCCATCCCTCATACATGGGGCTGCAGGCACCCAAGCACAAGTTCAAAAATACAGTTCCAACAACAACCTACCTCCAGTCTACCATATCCCAAATGGTAAAACCAGAAGAAAAAGAAAAGAGAAGTCTCAAACTCATTAGTAGCCAGCAAAGCAACGCTACTAAATCCTTGTCATGAAGAGTGCCTCTAATACCACTTTGTAACGACCCGGACCTGGCCAGCCACCCGAACAATGCCGAATGGGTCAGGTGTCACTACCTTAGGCACACCTCCCCTGAATGACAAAGGCTTTCAACTAGAAGTGAGTGTCTGATAGGTATAGTGGGGAGTCTATATTCTCCCAGAGGAATAAAATGGTACCGGCCCGAGTAGAATACTAAATATGCAGCGGAAATAAATGACTCAGCAGACTCGAACCAGACTCACATAGCGGAAGCAAATTCAATAACAATAAATAGCGGAAGCAATATAAAAACAATAGAAACAAAAAGTAAATAGAACGTCATGCCAGAAATCAACTACAATAACTGCTAAAACAACCAAGCATGCATCCAAGAAAGTCATACAAATCAATACATATATAATGGCACCAATGGCTAACCAGTAGTAGCTACAATATAAAGTAAACATGCTGATGCAAGAAAAGAATTCTAAACAAGTAACTCCAGTACGGAACGAACTCAGGGTCTGTGCCAATCTCCAAGTCAATTAGCACTAAAGTCCAACTCCTGAGGCTGACCCTTTACCTGCACGCAATTTCATAAAGTCTACACGCGTCCCGAAGGGCCCGTGTAGGGTGTGAGACAAGTCTCAGTAGGATACCACCCAATGGTGCGTACTTAATACAAGTGTTTAGGTAGACATTCTCATATAAGAAAACAGTAAACAGTGCAATGCCCAAAAGTAAACAAGGACTTCACTGGTGCTCAGCAGCCACCAGGAAGTGTCACCTTCTTTGGCCAACATCGAAAAGTCAGATTTGCAGCCTGGCACCTCGTGCCACCTGAAACCATGTGTCTCAAGTACCGACATCCTGAAGGCACACCCAATCATCGTAACCTAGCTCGAAAGCTCATCCTACCCATGGCACAACATCCAGAGGAACAATGATACCTGTCCTCAAAAGATAACCGGAGGGACAACGATGTCTTCCCTCAAATCACGGCGAGCCTCTACCCCCAACCTGACCACCTCAAAGCTGTCTCCCGAAGGCTCCTCACCTTCGATGTGGTTTCATATGGCAAGCACCCCCAAACCAAATATACCTTACCGCGCCTACCGGGGGCCTCTACCCAACGAGTGGCTGTACCACCTCATCTCGGAGTTTATCTGTGTGCACACTACTCAAAAGTACTTGGTGAGAGGTAATCACCTCAGTATGTCCCAAGCCACAACACCTATGACACCTCGTTGTCCCTGCGAACCTGTCGCTCAAGTCAGATGGCCTCGCCGTCCAAGTAAACCGGGCCAAAGCCCAACCTGACATTCCAACTACCTCAATCGACATCCATGATGCCCAATCCCGTGGTAGCAACCACCCAAAGTATTCGAGCCAAATCCCCAACCTGTGATCCCCATCACTCAACAATATACCCGGGCCACGCCCATCACAACAAGCAGTTAAACACAGGCAATATCAGACATTGCATATTCATACTTGGAAGCATCACTTTAACCAGGAAAATTACTAAATAGTCAAATTGGACTAACCTGTGCTATCTCATACTGGCACCTAACTCATTCATGATTTAACAATTAAACTAAACAGTTAAACTTGAGACATTCAATAAGCAGTAAAAACACAACAGTTTAAACAATGGTCCAATACACATGCATTTCGGCACCCCCGACCGAATTTCCCCAAACGAGCAACGACCTCTAACCCGGTCTCGCTCAATCGCAACAGGGTTAGGGAATACCCAGAGGCATTCCATATTGCAGATAATTAAATAAAAACAAATAAACAGGTTCTTGCTCAGCGCTCGATGTCGCGCCCGAAGGTCGCAACCCCAAATTGTCTACAAAAACAGGAAAGAAGGTATGCACCACCTACCCTGTACTCGTATGATGACACTCCTTTGATATCAGCCTCTGAATCGGACTGAGTCACGGTAGATCTGCGTTTCCTTAAAATCCGGAAATTCCATTCGGATGGAATTTGCAGAGGAATAGGTGAGGAATCAAGGAGAAAGAAGGGCGCACGGGGTTAGCCTTTCCGATGTGGTCCCGCTGCCACTGACAAATCGAAGAATGGAGGTTGTACACAGATTCAGGAAGGGTTTGAGTTTTTTGGGAGTTCTCGGACGAACTGCTCGTCCAAAGTGGAAGAAAAAGACATTTCCCGAAATAAGACATGATGACGCTCTGGACGATCAAATAAAAAAAGTACACGACATGTATTTCCAAAGTACACGCCATGTAGATGTGTTTCCGTACTCCGACTTAAGCGGAGTCCCGCACACGGCTTGGACTGGGTACACGGTCAGCACACGGCCAGGGTCTCGGCCGCTACACAAGGCAAGGGTACACGGTGTGTCAAGGAAGGCTACACGCCATGTAGATGGAAATTTACACTTGTGCACCACACGACATCTACCTGGCCTTGCACGGGTAAGGGATACATGACGTGTCTTTATATACACCCCGTGTAGTAGGAAAGTTCCACACGGTCTTCACACGACATGTACTCGGTGAGCACATGGCCGGTCACCTGGGTAACTCATACATGGCATGTACTTAAAGTACACGACGTGTAGTATGGAAATTTCTGGAAACTGCCCAGATTTTCCAGACTTCTAAAAAACCAGTCAAAAGTTTAAATAGGGCCGGGTTTTGACCCGTTTCTAAAAACGCAGGTTCTTACATCATCAGTCTATCTGGATCGTACCTAAATGTCCCACCAGTGCTTCACTAAAACCCATAGCATATAAGAATCCAACATAACCCTCCTCTCAGTTAGAGTCTTCAAATGGTAAAGTTTCATCTCTATGGATAAAATCTAGAATTCATCTCTCTCATGTCCACCCTCTCTAGAGAATGTCGGAGGGTGTTGCAGTTGAAACCCCCTTGTCAACATGACATTCTTTTCAGAACCTACCTCAGGCCTCTCTCAATGAATTGCATGAAACAAGAAATGTTATCTCAGATCTTCTCCCCTTCCTCCTAATCTAGCACCAATGGTGCCTCATGTTCCATGTCTATAAGTTCGTTCCAAGCCATACCCCTCAGTCTTCCTCTCAAAAAGCATCATCGAGGCATCTCTATACAAATCCAAACACACGTCTTAGGTCTTACAAATCAAAATTATAACAATTACATAAGTTGAGAAAGAAACACAATAATTTTCAACATGTACTTCACCCCTTTCTCTCCATACAGTCATCAATGAGGTCTTATCACTACCCTTAACCATTCTACTCCTAGGTCTTGGTTAACAAGGGTACACACATTCTTGTTAATTAATTCCCACAATTATTCTCATTTTTCATCATTATTTCAATCTCACAAGGAAAAAAAGTTCAAGTTCAATGACCTACCAATAACCCATTTTCCCATGAGTGCCTAAAATGATGGATGTCACAATAACCCTGAGTGCCTAGAATGATGCATGAAGACTCAACACTGATTCCTCTTTCGGAAATGAATCTATGTTAACCAATTGTCAAGAAAAATATCACATCACACCAAAAGTTCATCACCTGAGGTGAAATAATATCCAAATGTAACAACAATGAACAATCACAAAAATCGCACCTTGAGTACCCATATTTCCCCCCATACATGGGATTGCAACTCCCATGAATGATTTCATTACCAGGCCCTGACCCTTCCAAGTCTCATATCTACCATTCCCAAAACAATAATACAAAGAAAGAAAAGAAAAATCCTTTGATACCACTTTTTGACGTCCCGACCTTGGGTGCCACTAAACGATGCCCCAATCTGGTTGGTCACATGCCCTATAACATGCCTCCCCATATGCTATAGGGTTTCGACTAGCAGTGAGGTTCTGGTAAGTTAGTCATGGGAGGAATGTACCCTCTTTTATCAGAATAATAAACCAATGGAAGGAAACAACAATAGAAAAGTGTAGAAACATTTAAATAATAAGAAAAATATATTGTCACTTGATAGTCAAAATAGGAAATACAATACTCAATTGAAAGGGAAAACATTCTATGACAATGCAAGTGTAAAGTGTCTATAATGAAACTAAACGGTAAAGACATAATGACTCTAAAGAGGGTCCCGAACCATGTCTGGTTCCCTTAACCATGCTCCATTCCCAAATAGAAACTTATCCCATGGCCTTGCTGTTATCCAGTCCTACAACAACAGTCTGCTCGGGTGTTGATCAGGCAGCCTGAGTAGAGAGTGAGTATGAATTTATAGGCCACCACCAAAGGTGTATAAAACAAGTCCAGTAAAAAAATAGTGTATTCAATTCTATGAATCAATAAATACAGTGCATAATTAAACAGTTTTTCACATTTCAATTTAATATTTAATCATTACATTAAACCCAGTTTCAATACATGAGTCCCATTTAAATCATAATTAATTATTTTCATTCATTTGGTGTTTAATTCCATGTTAAACACCCCCAAATATCATTTGCTATAGATTTCCAGGTATAACACCCTACATCACAAGCTTGGATAAGTATTGGGGAGGAACACCATGTCAAAGTCCCAACTTTTAAATAGGCATAAAATTCTATGTCTAGAATGCACATTATCAATCATTTAATTATTCATTAATTCAAAATATTTAACCACATCATTCCCTTACAAATCCAAAAATTACTTAAAAAATCAAATCCCATTAGTTAACCCAAAAATTAACTAAGCACATAACCCATTAATTATTTCATCAATTAATTAATAAATCAACACAGATATAATTCCATACTTAATTATTTACAATTAATTTTCGAAATAAAATATCATATTTTCATAATTAATCTCACAATTAATTATCCTAATCAACATCATGGCACATAATTAATTTATCAATAATTATCTCACATAGAGAAACATTATCTCATAATTAATTACCTCTAATTAATTATCACATACCCAACCAATTAAATATCTCAATTACAATATCTAAACCCATAAAAAAATCTCTAAATAAAATATCTTTTTTTGAAAACCCCCTTTGTACCATGATTAAATCATCAATTAAATTACCAAGTCAATCCACAAGTCAATTACATATTCCTAATTACTCAAATTTAAGAAATAAATTATCAAGGCAATCTAGAATTTCAATAATCTCACATACAAATATCAAATATAGGACTATGGGAGTTTTATTTGGACCACCTACCTCAGTTTTTTGATGGATGTTAGCACAACAGAAATCCCAAAATTCCGATCAGCACAACGACATCGATAAAGATCTTGATCTAAATACCTAAACCCAAAATTAAGATCAATAGCATCAAGATCTTGAAAATATAGATCTGGATCCACAATCCTAGATCTAGTTCTCAACCTATAGGGTTAGATTCATGGAAATAGTGGATATCATCCACGAAAAGATCAAGGAAAGATAGAGGAAAGAATGAAAGAAGCAACAAGATGAAGTCCACTTATCGGGAAGATAGACGGTCTTCAATCTAGGCTTTAGATATAGATAAATAGTGTTCAAATCACCTTGGAATCCCTCCAGAAGGTGTTGGGATCACTTATAATTCTTCAAGCCTGAGGTTAGGTTGAAATATATGGATTTCGGGGGTTTGGGTGATTTAAAAACTAATTTTAGGATAATTAAAACCCATGCCCATGGTTTCCTGGGTAGGGGCACATGGTTAGGGTAAAATGTGTGCTAACCATGCAGAACTCTTGGTCTAGGTTCACATGGTTCACTAGAAGGGGAGCATAGTTTTTAAAAACGTATTCCAACCGTATATAGCCCACGGTCTGCTAATTTTTTTAAAAACTCACCCAAATGCTCCATAAGGAACAACTACGAATAAAAAGTACTTAAAAACTTCAAAAGTACATAAAAAATGTGCCTGATATGACTCCATAGAAGCTATGGATTTTACAATATGTCATGGAATAACATAAAAAATAAATCAAATGTGTGTCGAGATATAATTAAATAAACATGATCCATGAGAGGATAATAATAGAATGAGAATGAGCCTAAAAATAATGCAATAGAAGACAATTTTGAACAACCTGTAATGAAAATAATCATATAAATGATTCAAAATAATAAACATAAGTAGTTATTTAATTGTAAAGAAAACATCCCAATATTATTTTGATAGTGGATTTGGAATCCATTCATGATTCCCATAGTGTTGAAATCATTGAATACTCAATTCCCATAGTAGAGGTAACATTCCTTACTCAATTACAATAATTATCTCATGAGATATAAAACAAAATAAAATTCATTAGATAGAGATATTGGACCCCACAAATTATAATCCATATATATCTGTGCCACTTGTAAATAATTATTCATCTTATAAAAAGAACCAGTGAAAACAAAATTGTTTTCATTCCACACATATTAATGACCATGAAAATGAAAATTGGTTTCATATCCATTTAAAATGGAATCACATAATGAAATCAATCACAATTAATTCAATAATCATAACATTATAATACCATTGAAAATAAATGTGTATCTAATGATATAATTTAGACTTCTAGGTAAACATAATTCAATCAGGATAATATAGGGTACAATATTTACAAAATATAGACAATGGTTCAAAAATTATGTTAATAACTTCCCAAAATAAATTTATTTATTGCATATATATGGACACCCATAAAATATAGGAATGAAATAGTTATTTTTCAAAAATAAAACATAGGAAGAATTGTATTAGTATTACATCAAATAAGTTTAGGCATATTAAAGGAGGAGATCGATATATCATTTATAAAAAATAAATTTCATTAATCTATCTAATGAAAGATGGTTGTTTGTTACAATTGAATTATATCCTCAATCAAGAATAAGTTAGGCCAATGGAAAATTACTTAGATTAAGATCACTTTTTTTTTTGTTTTAGAGAAATAAATTTCGAAATAAGAATCATCCATCACCATTTTGAACATATTTATTTATATAGAAATATTTGAATAAATTATGGGCAATACAATTTTTTTAAAAAAAAGACATCAATTAATAAAAATGATTTTTCTTATTTAATTCCCTTGATAGAGAAATGATGTGTTCAATTAAAAACATTATAATTAAATTATTCTATTGAAAAAGTCCCATAATGAAGAAAATGTTATAATTATTTTATTTAAAATAATATACAAGGGAAGTAAAGGTATTTTAAAATAGTATTTTCAATTATTAAAACTAATATAGTGACATCTAAAAAATTTAAAGTTTAAAAGTATATTTATAAATGAAATAAAATTTCCTATTTATTTATTTATAAAAACATCTGTTGAAAACCATATCATTTCTAATGATTATAAAGTATAAAATATAAAACGAGGTAAATAAAAATAAAATCCCACCATGGATAAATAAAGGGTCTGAAAATGATTCCAGGATGGGTTATCATATTTATGAGGTCAATATATTAAAATGTGGTTAGAAATAGAAAACTTATGGCTAGAGTGACATTCAAATCAAAACCCATAAAGGAGAGATAAAATGAAATCAAACATACACTTTTCGGAATAGAGTAATATTTAAGTTTTAAGACCATAAATGGTAAAATTATACTCTATATAAAACAAATTCATGTATAACAAGTAGTGTGTATTATTAAATAGTAATTAGGACCATGAAACCATTATTACAAGTATAATTTTGACGTAGGAGCCATTTGCTAATGAGGTCATAAAGATTTTTTTGATCTGTAAAAATAAATAAGAAAATGAAAAAAAATTCATTAGATTTAATAACTCAAAATCTTAATTATGGAGTTCAATAAGATATTTTGTAAATTAATGGAAGAAAATCGAGTTACCACAAACCCATATATCTTAAGAAATTCTATAATAAAAACTAATTCCAAGAGAGAGAGAGATTGAAGATGTAATTAAAATACCTTGTATAATGATAAGTCATTACATTATATGTCATGACCCATCCTCGGGGACCGTGCTGTGACTACCCCAAGCCTGCTTTCCATAGGCCAGGGGCTGGAGACTAGCACCAAAGGCATAATCCCAATAAAAAGGGAAGGCATTGCCTTTTAACCTGTAACACACACACAACTTTAACACAGGTAGCAGAGTAAGCAACTATAAGTAAACACTATGTAAAACTGTATACAAAAGAGAGTGTTGAAAGGAAAGGGGCCGAAAATACAAGCCCAACAGTAAAGTAAAAAACAAATGTAAAGCTAGTACAACTGTAGAAAGGTAAACAACAACTGCTGAGTCATCCTCTGGGAATTCCACCTGAAGGGTGGGTACTAATGGCCTCCTCAGCACCCAAGGTCTGTCTGTCCGCTTCGTGTACGTATTGCGAAGTGGTCCCCCTACGGGTACCATCAAAATATACAAATATTTGCCTCGATCAGTGCGGTCCATCATCTACAACCAACACAACGATGTGCGGGCATAGCCCTTGTAGGGGTGAGTATTACGATACTTAGTAGGGACCCTGAGACCCTCGAAGGTCTCCTAGAAACCACGAAGGGTAAACCATAGAAGAACGATATAATCACGAAGTATCAACCAACCCTACTTAGGTATATTCCCATACATATACCTAAGTTATCAATCACAGTTTGGCTCCAACTCTTGAGCCTAAGCACAACCCCATCCACATAGGAAGTAACGTCAATCACCTCAAAGATAAATTATTGAAAGTAAAGACTCAGCTCACACAGGTATACATCCTTCATATAGAGATATAGATGATCAGATGTAGTTACTGATTCTTCTAAGTAGTTAGACCCACATAGGATACAAGACCAGCTAAGCTGTCTAACCCACACATGATACAAGACCGGCTACTCTATCAGACCCACATAGGATACATGAACAAAAGTTAGAACTGTCAGACCCACGGATGATCCTGGTACAGTAGTCATCGCTTTCGAACCCACGTAGGATTCCTGTTCAGTATTCATCGTTGTCGAACCCACGGAGGATTCCGGTTCAGTAGTCATTATTGTCGAACCCACGTAGGATTCTGATACAGTAGTCGTCGCAGTCAGATCTAGGGTTCCCGCACACAACACGCTCGATTCCGGGAGGGTACGATCCTCAAAACAAGTTTTGATACATCAAATATCATGAATTATTGAGTTTATGTATCCCATATTTCCATATCATCAAATGAAACCCAATACGACAGACGGTGCTTCAATCGGACGCCCGATCTGAGAGTTATTGGCATTTCTCTTCCAGGGGCACAGATGGATTTTACGTTCGATCCAACCCAGCCATTTTCCAAATTTTTCCAAAACACCTTTGGAGTATCGAAAAAGTATATCCTTGTCATGAGGGTCCCAGTGCCATAGACGGCACGTCAATTGGACGCGCGGTCCAGAAGATATTCGCATTTTACCGAAGACGGGCCCGGCCTGTCAAGCCTAGTGGGTTGGCGGGTCGGTCCGATCTGGCTTGGTGGGTCTGACCCAGCTGGGGGTTGTCTTGACCCAGTGGGGCTTGGACCACCCTCACACTTGGAATGCACTGCGGGATGGTCCGGTTCGCCCGACAGCACCAAGTGGCGCCGCCCCTCCTCTGCACGGCCGGCCGTAGCTGGCCCGTTTGGCCCGGCCCACGCGGCATGCACTACAGGCCACAGTTCTTCCCATGCTGCGCTTGTAGGGGCCGCTATTCTCCAGCCCAGCCAGCCATAGCTAGCCGGTTCACCCAGTCGAGCGCCCCGCAGATGTGGGCCGTGATCTCCCTCCACGCGGCGCCTGCAGGCGCCGCGGTCTTCCAGCGGGCTGGCCCCCGCAGTCTGGCTCCACGGCGGCTGGCTCGGCCTACCACCTCTGCACCTCTAGTACGGCGCGACGGTACTGCATACCTACTATCCTCTACGTGGCGCGACGGCCCCGCGCCACCTCTGACGCGGCCCGACGTGGCCGCGACCTTTGTCTCCACCGTACGGCCCGACGGTGCCACCCTTCTTCATCCACTGTAGCCCTCCCGGTCGCGGTTCATCTTTCATCACCACAGTTCTTCTCCATCATGGTGTGATGACACCACACCCTTTCAGTTCCACCTCCGATGTCAAACAACATGAACCAATGGAGGGGCATCGGGCCTTGTTGGTTCAGCCCACGCCCTTCGTATTAGGCGATAACATGTGGCCATCATTGGTCCCAATCAAACAATGAGGAATGAGGGTAAAATTTTAATCAAGACAAACCCCTACCTCGATTCAAAGTACGTTTTCCATGTTGCGGAAGATGGGCATTGCAGAATACAGACGTCGTTCCGTCAACGTTGAATGGAGTAGATCTCGGAGAAGTCGAGTCGAGATGACGCCCTTGGTGTAATTCGTGGTGGCGGTGCTTCCCTTACTTGCTTCGGTTGAAGAAGATAGAAGATGTTGCTTCACGTTCTTCGGTAATGTGAAGCTTTCTTCGTCGAGAGGATGTTGTTCCTTCCAAGAGTTCTCCCAAGCTCTCCAACGATTATGCCAACCCCCAAATAAAAGATTATGTTCACTTATTTTAATGTTGGCATAATGAATTCAAAAGCATTCAAACACTCAAATTAATTAATTAAGATGGTTCACTTAATTAAATGCATAGAGTTGGCATGAATTCCAAGGGATTCAATTAATTAATTACAAGGGTGTGTTGGCACATCAATGGGAAGTCCAAGATTTTAAAGGGGGTTCAAGGGGAGTTGAGGGGTTTGAGCTCATGTGGGCCCCACCACATAATATCCTCCCATCAGAGGTTATGTGGGGGTGGGACCCACCTCTAAATTCCCCTTGGTGGATAAAACCACCACTTAAATAAAATTATTTTACACATAATTTTTATTTAATTTCTTAAGAATCCCCAAAAATTAACTTCCACTCTCGATAAAACGCAACTACGATAAAGGTCTCCTTAAACGAATACTGGCGCTTTGAGTTCATCGGTGTCCTCAGATTTCAATTCTGAGCACCAGTTAAAAAGATATAAAAACCAACACGTACGTTTACTGAACGTACCAGAAGAAAGCTTCAAAAATTGATTACAGGCACACCGGGCCTCAAAATCAAGCGCTGTTAGAGACTATAGGATCATAAAAGTCCCATGTATTTAGGAAATAATTTTCCATGGGACTTTCAGGTCTTTACATTCTCCCCACCTCAGGGATTTATGTCCCCGTAAGCTACAAAAAATACTAAGGGAACAAATGGGGGTATTGAGCACACATCTGAGCCTCATACTCCCATGTGCTCTCCTGGAGGTTCATGTGATGCCAACGAACGTGCACCAGAGGAATTTACCATCCACACAGGACTCGCTCCTATCGATCCTCAATCTCTACTAGAACATCTATGAAAGTCTCCCCGTTATCAATGTCTAGTGCACCATGGTCGATAATGTGGGACGAGTCATGCACGTATCTCCTCAGCTGAGATACGTGGAAGACGTCGTGCACCTGGTGCAACTGAGGTGGAAGGGCTAGGCGGTAATCCACCTCGCCTACCCTATTGTAGACCTAAAAAGGTCTAATGAATCACGAATATAACATGCCTCCTCACCAAATCTCTATAGACCTTATCGAGGTGAGACTCGTAGAAAGACGTGGTCGCCATCCTCGAACTCCAGTGGTCTCTGTCTCCTATCAGCATAGGACTTCTGTCTGCTCTGTGCAGTCTTCATTTGCTCCTGGATGATCTGAACCTTCTCCATTGTAGCCTGCACCATCTCTAGTCCTAAAAATCCTGACTCCCTTGGGTCAGTCCAGCACAGAGGTGATCTGCAAGGTCGGCCGTAAAGTGCCTCGTAAGGTGCCATCCTAATGGTAGAGTGGTAGCTGTTGTTATATGAAAACTCTACCATGGTAAAGTGATCGTCCCAGCTACGAGAAAAGTTGAGGACACATGCACAGAGCATGTACTTGAGAGTGTGAATGGTCCTCTCCATCTGGCCATCTGTATGAGGATGAAAGGTGGTGCTCAAGCAAAGCTGCGTCCCGAAAGCCTCCTACAACCCCTTCCATAGCCGAGATGTGA
Organism: Viscum album; assembly: GCA_963277665.1. Lineage (NCBI taxonomy): Eukaryota > Viridiplantae > Streptophyta > Magnoliopsida > Santalales > Viscaceae > Viscum > Viscum album. Next base: position 1,316,627,566 of record OY728165.1, on the reverse strand, counting down.
AACAAGAATCTCAATCAGAGATGATCGTCGATGGAACACCATGTAGTCATTAAATATTCTATATGTAGAGGTGTCCCAAGCTCTCTATTGTGCCCTGATCTCTAATTGGTAGGAAGTGGGCTGACTTGGTGAGTCGGTCCACAATCACCCAGATAGAGTCATTTCCTCTAGATGTACGTGGAAGTCCTGTCACGAAATCCATGGATATCCCATCCCACTTCCACTATAGAACCTCTAAGGGTTGAACCAAGACTCCTGGAACTTGGTACTCCACCTTCACTTACTGAAAAGTGAGGCATTGTGAGAAAAACTCTAATACCACCTTCTTCATACCCATCCACCAGTGCTATCTTCTGAGGTCCTGATACAACTTCTCTACTCCTGGATGTACCACTAGAGAAAAAATGTGGAACTCCCTAAACACCTCCTCCTGTAGTGCAACTGGTACAATGGTACATCCTCTAAAGAGTATGACGTTCTCCCCACCATTAGAAAACCCATTAGGTGCCTGCCCTGAGGATATCTGAGCTCATCGCATCTCAAAGTCAACATCCCCAAGATGTGCCTCTCTGACTCACTGAAGAAGTGGAGGAGTGACTGTGAGAGACTGTAGAAAGGCTACTCTATCCTTATCCACAAAGGATATCTGCAACGTGGTCAGTTGCTCTGTCGCCTCTCCTATAAGCTGAATGCCTGATCTCCTTATGAGAGCATCAGCTATAATATTCCCCTTCCCAGGAGTATAGACAATATCAAAGTCATAGTCCCAGAGGAACTTGATCTATCATTACTGTATCAGGTTCAGGTCCTTCTATGAGAAGATATACCTAAGAATCTGGTGGTAAGAGTATACTTTAAAAATCTCTCCCATCAGATAGTGCCACCACATATTCAAGGTGAAGACCGCTACTGCTAACTCCAGGTCATGGGTAGCGTAGTTCTGCTCGTGCTGTCTCAACTACAGTGAATGATACGAAATCAATGCTTAATCGTGAATCAGGAAACACCCAAGTCCATTACCTGATGTTTCGCAATAAACTACATACCCTAAACCCTCCTCTGGTAGCCTCAAGATGGGTGCACTGGTCAAACTCTGCCTTAGATCCTGAAAGCTCTGCTGGAATCTATCTAACCACACAAAGGGTTTCCCCTTCTTCTTCAATGTTGAAAGCGGTGCTGGAACTCTGGAGAAGTCTAGCACAAATATCCAATAGTAACCAACCAGTCCCAGGAAACTCTACACCTCCGTCACACTCCTGGGTGGCTCCCAAACAAGTACTACCTCGATCATTACTGGATTCACTACAACTCCAGCCTCTGAGAAGACGTGTCCCAAGAAATGAACCTCTTGAATCCAGAACTGGCACTTTGAGAGCTTACCATAAAGCTGGTGCTCTCAGAGTGTGTCCATTACTACCTGAAAATGGTAGTCATGCTCCTCCTTAGTAGTCGAGTAAATTAGTATGTAATTGATGAATACTACAACAAAGCGATTGAGGTAAGGCTGGAAGATCCTAATAATGGGACTCATGAAAACTGCTGGAGCGTTGCTTACGCCAAAGGTCATAACCAAGAACTCGTAGTGGCCATACACTGCTGGGGCATTGGTTACACCAATGGTCATAACCAGGAACTCATAATGGACATACCGACACCTTAAGGCCATCTTCTGCACATCCTCATCTTGAACTCTAAGCTGGTGATAGCCTGACTTGAGGTCTATCTTTGAGAACCATCGTGCTCCCTTGAGCTGATCAAAGAGGTTGTCAATCCTCGGGAGTGGGTACTTGTTCTTCATGGTCACCTGATTCAGGAAACGGTAGTCGAAACATAGTCACAAGCTCTCATACGCCTTCTTGGAAAAAAAATCAGTGATGCCCAAGGTGAAACAATGGGTTGGATAAATCCCTTCCCCTACAAGTCCTCCAGCTGTACCCACAGCTCACGAAGCTCGATGGGAGCCATCCAATATGTTGGAGTAGGTATCAATGCTGTAGTGGAGTATAGGTTAATGTAGAAGTCTACCTATCCACGAGGAGGTAGTCCTGGAACGTTGTTAGGGAAAACATCCGCATGCTGATCCACAAAAATAGGAAAACTCGGACTCCACACATCAACCGTTCTGAGGATGATCCTAGCCAAATAATGTGTGATCGGCTACCCCCTCCTCTACAGAAGTAAATATTGCACTACAAAGGCTCCCTTCTCACCGGTGAACGTGAACCTGGTACCATCCGTGTGGATACACCGCACTTTGCACCTAATACAGTCAATCTGAGCATGAACTGTGGATAACCAGTCTATACCCAAGATGACTTCGTAAGGCCTCGACGCTGCTACAAGAAGATCCCAGCTGATTCTCTCACCTCCTAGAGTAAGCTCACACTGTCGGTACCAGTGCGTAATCATTGAGTCTGCTCTCGTAGGAGTCTTTAGCCATAAGGATCGAGCCAACAGCTCCGTCAGAATCTCTAATCTCTGAACGAGGGAAATGGAAATAAAAGAATGACTCACACCTATGTCTATAAGTACTGCATAAAGGGTGGAGTAGACACAGATAGTACCTCGAATCATCTCAGGTGCACCATGGTCGTAGGCCTCGACTTCCTGGAGCTGATCCCGCCTCTGTCCGCCAGCTCCTTATGGTCGGGGTGGACCTCCTAGTGGTGGTGGTGGTAGAGCCTCGAAATGTCGTCCACCACCTGCTGCTCGGCCATCTCCTCTTCCACGTCCGCCTACTCCTAGCAGACCACCATGGTCGAACCTCTACCTCTGCTTGGGAGGTCCCTCTACTGTCTGCTGCTCATCTGCATGGTGGGTCGGGCAGTCAGGAGCCATGTGACTCTGCCTGCCGCATGCATAGAACTGCATGATCCTCATATAGCTAGCTCTATCTCGTGTTCCCCGCACAACCGAACCTGTATCCTGGGGTCTCCCACCTGATGTCCTGGTCCGCTTGGACCTCTACATCATCTGTCTACTGACAGTTGTATAAGACTCCACTACGTGTCGCCCTGTGGTGAGTCTCGCCGCTGGTGGCTGCTCAGCAAGAAAACTCTCCACTAGAAGGGCTCACTCAAGCACCCCCGCCTATGTCAGAATGCAGAGGAGAATCGTCGAAGCCCTGATCTCATGCCTGAGTCCCTGCTCGAAGGTCCAGGCCCTAAAGAATGGGTCCCTCACCATATCTGTAGAGTAGCGCGAGAGGTCGGTGAACCTCACTGAGTACTGAGCTACTATCATACCGCCCTGCTGAAGATGAAGTAACTCCTGAATCCACACCACACGAAGGGTGGATGAACAAAATCTGAGCGAAAGAGACTCTCATAGTCTGTCCAAAGTAATGATGCCTCATCATGCACCTAGAGCATTAGAATCTACCAGCTGCCTGCTTCTACATGCAGGAGACTCGTGGAAAGGATCACCATGAGGTCGGCTGGTGTCCCTACCAATCTGAAAACTCTCACGATAGCCTCCAGCCAATACTTAGCTACCTGTGGGTCCGTCTCTCCTTGGAACCTAGGCGGCCTCTAGCGCTGGAACTCATGCAACACACTCAAGTGGTGTACACTCTCTGCTACTAGAGCTGGTGGTATCAGTGGCCCAGTGGGTAGTGGTACTGCTGGTACCTCCACTATGACGGGGCCCTATACCGAGGCCTCATCTCTCGGTGGGATACCATCTCATACGTAACTTGGAACCCTAGCTGGCTGCCTTCATGGGGCCATCTTGAAAATAAACAGGTGTGCCATGGTTAAAACATTATACCTGGTGAGTTGAAACAAAGTAATCACGAAGAAATCTTTTTCAAAGGAAACACACACACAATTAGTGTTTTCATGCACGGAGTCGGAGATCATAAGTCAGTGTTCTAGTGTATGGATACGTCAGCCGCCACACCAACACCAGTTTCCCTAAACTGATAACCACACCCAAAACACTTAAAACTATTGGCGTTAAAATAATCAGAGTCCATGTTCTATGGTAGAACCGACTCCTTTGATACCAATTTTTCACGACCCGTCCTCAGGGCCCATGCCGTGACTACCCCAAGCCCGCCTTCCATAGGACAGGGTCTGGTGACTAGCATCAAAGGTGTAATCCCTATAAAAAGGGAAGGCATTGCCTTTTAACCTGTAACACACACACAAACTGAACATAAGTAGTAGAGTACACAACTGGAAGTAAACACTAATTAAAACTGTATACAAAAGAAAGTGATGAAAGGAAAGGGGCCAAAAATACAAGCCCAACAGTAAAGTAAAAACAACTGTAGAGCTAGTACAACTGCAGAAAGGTAAAAAGAAACTACTGAGTCACCCTCCAATAATCCCACCTGAAGGGTGGGTATTGAAGGCCTCCTTAGCACCCCAGATCCGTCCGTCCGCTCTGTGTATGTCTTGCCAAGTGGTCCACCTCCGGGTACCGTCCAACTCTACAACTCTCTGCCTCGATCAGTGCTGTCTGTCATTTGCAACCAACACAATGATGTGCGGGCATAGCCTGTGCAGGGGTGAGTATTACGATACTCAGTAGGGACCCCGAGACCCCCGAACGTCTCCATAAATCCACGTAGGGTAAACCATAGAATAAAGATACAATCACGAAGTATCAAACAACCATACTTAGGTATATTCCCATACATATACCTAATTTATCAATCATTGTTCGACTCCAACTCTCGAGCCCTATCACAACCCCATCCACACAGGATGTAAAGTCAATCACCTTGAAAATAAATGATTGAAAGTCAAGACTCAGCTCAAAAATGTATACATATTTCATATAGAGATAGAGATGATCATATGTAGTCATTGATTCATCTAAGCTTTCAGAACCACATAGGATACAGGACCATCTAAGCTATCAGACCCACATAGGATACAGGACCAGCTACTATGTCGGACCCACACAGGATACAGGAACAGAAGTCAAAACTCTCAGACCCATGGAGGATCCCGGTAATAGTTATCGCTGTAGAACCCATGGAGGATTCCGGTTCAGTAGTCATCGTTGTCGAACCCATAGAGGATTCTGGTTCAGTATTCATCATTGTCGAACCCACGTAGGATTCCAGTATAGTAGTCATCGCAGTCTGCTCTAGGGTTCCCGCACACAGCATGCTCGATTCTAGGAGGGTCCGCTCCTCGAGCCAAGTGTCGATACATCAAATATCAATAAGTCTTGAGTTGATGTGTCCCATAGTGCCGTCTCATCAAAAGGAACCCGATGTGACAGACGATGCGTCAATCGGACTCCTGGTCTAAGATTTATTGGCATTTCCGTTCTAGGGGCCCGGATGGATTTTACATTAGATCTAACCAAAATCTATTCCAAATTTGTCCAAAACTCACTTAGAGTATCAAAAAAGGAAAGCCTCATCGCGAGGGTCCTAGTTTCGCAGACAGAGCGTCAATCGGACGCACGGTATAGGAGATATTCACATTTATGCAAAGACGGGCCCAACCCGTCAAGCCCAGTGGTATGGCAGGTTGGTCCGACCTGGCTCAGCGGGTCCGACCCCAGCTGGGGGTCAGCCTGGACCGGTGGGGCATGGCCCACCTGCAGACTAGGCCTACACTTCGGGCCGGTCTGGTTTGCCTAACGGTGCCAAGTGACGCCGCCCCTCCTATGCCCGGCCAGCCGTAGCCGGCCGGTTCGGCCCGACGCACGCGGCCCATGCTGTGGGCTGCGGTTCTTCCAACGTGGTGCCTGCAAGCACCGCGATTCTCCAGCCCGGCTGGCCATAGCCGACCGGTTATCCCAGTAGAACGTCCCACAAATGCGGGCTGCAGTCTCCCTTCACGCAGCACCTACGGGCTCCATGGTCTTCCAGTGGGCCGACCCCCATGGTCCGGTTACACTATGGCTGGCTCGGCTGGCTGCCTCCGCGCCTCCACCGTAGTGTGATGGCACCGCAGGCCTGCTGCCATCTGTGCGGTGCGACGGCGCCGTGCCACCTCCACCGTGGCCCGACGAGGCCGCGGCCTTTGGCTCCACCGCGTGGCGCGAAGACGCTGTGCTTCTTCATCTACTGCGGCCCTCTCAGCCATGATTCCTCTTTCGTCGTCGCAGTTCTTCTCTGGCGTGGTGCGACGACACCGTGCCCTTTCAGCTCCACCTCCGATGTCAAACAATAATAAACAACGGAGGGATTTCGGGCCGTGTTGGTTCTTCCTGTACCCTCCGCATTAGGCGATAACATGTGGCCATCATCGGTCCCAATCAAACAACGGGGAACGAGGGTACAATTTTAATCAAGACAAACCCCTACCTAGATTCAAAGTACATTGTCGTAGTCGCGGAAGATGGGATTCCTGGAAGATGGATGTCGTTCCGTCAACGTCGGAGGGAGTAGAGCTTGACGAAGTCGAGTCAAGACGATTCCCTCGGTGTACTTCGTGGCGGCAGTGCTTCCCTTCCTTACTCTGGTTGAAGAAGATAGAAGATGTTTCTTCACATTCTTCGGTAACATGAAGCATTCTTCATCGAGAGGATGGTGTTCTTTCCAAGAGTTCTCCCAAGCTCTCCAACAATTATGTCAACCCAAAAATAAAAGATTATGTTCACTTATTTTAATGTTTTCATAATGAATTCAAAAGAATTCAAACACTCAAATTAATTAATTAAGTTGGTTCACTTAATTAAAAGCATGGAGTTGGAAAGAATTCTAAGGGATTCAATTAATTAATTACAAGGGTGTGTTGGCACATTAATGGGAAGTCCAAGAGTTTAAAGGGGGTTCAAGGGGAGTTGAGAGGTTTGAGCTAGTGTGGGCCCCACCACATAATATCCTCCCATGAGAGGATATGTGGGGGTGGGACCCACATCAAACTTCCCCTTGGTGGATAAAACCACCACTTAAATAAAATTATGTCACACATAATTTTTATTTAATTTATTAAGAATTCCCAAAAATTAACTTCCACTCTCAATAAAATGAAACTGCGGTAAAGGTATCCTTAAGAAAATACTAGCGCTGCGAGTTCATCGGTGTCCTAGGATTTCAATTCCAAGAACCGGTTCAAAAGATATAAAAACCTGCACGTACGTTTACTGAACGTACCCGAACAAAACTTCAGAAATTGATTCCGGGCACACCGGACCTCGAAATCAAACGTCGTCAGAAACAACGGACTCGTAAAATTCCCATGTATTTAAGGAAAAAAAATTCATGGGATTTATTGGTCTTTAAATTATATATATAATATGGATTTTACACTAAATTTAAATAAAATTAGATGAATAAAAGAAATTATGTCTCAAAAAAAGAAATTTTGAGAAAACCCCTTAATTTCTTTCAGATTCATTCTACTCATGAGAATAACAGAAAAAATAATAAAATAAATTTTATTGAATACCATATTAGGAACCTTATTCATATATATTTCATATAATATATTTAATGTTTTATTATATACTTTTTATTTATAATGATGTTTTTTATGTTTTTCTGAAGGTTGAATCGATGTTAGCTTAGTTCGGTGATTATAGTGATCAAATATTATATTTTAATAAAATATTATACAATTAATATAAAAATTAAATAATAAAAAATTATTATTTATTTTATTATCATCTTATAAAAATATAATTATTTAAATTTTGATATTCATCCATGATAGAGTTTTATATATTTATTCAAGTATGAGGTAAACCTACACAAATATGAGCACACTATATCTCACTGAGTGAGTATGGATAAGGAAGTGTATAATATAATTATAACTGAATAATTATTATATTATTTAGATTATTATATTCTAGTGAATAATATTTACAGTTTTCTAGATAAATATTGAAAATCAGGATAGAAAAAATAATACTTCGTGGAGGAGATTGTGCACGAAATGCATGGCTAACATTATTTTTTATTTCAATGTGGATAAAAAATAACAATTTTTTTCCATTTATATAATAACACATTAGTATAATATTTACATTTATGTTATAATTTTACTTTGGTAAGGGTATGTTTTTATTTTAATGATTAATAAAAAGTGATCATCATTAAACATTACACACATTTGGGATTTTAACTTTCTCCTGAATGTCTCTTGGAAATAAAGAGAATATTATAATTAAAATTGAATAGGATGTTATTAAATTGAGATTGTTTTCTATAGGGATTAATATAAAAAATATTTGGATGGAATTCTAAGAAATTTTTGTGACATTAAAGGTTGCATTTGTTATCTTTTATAGGAGTAGGAATGGGTACTTTTTATAACAACCTTCAATTTTCAATGGTAAAATTACACTATTCAATGGTAAATGAAAGCAAATGATTAATGTAATTGATATTTTTGTGATATTGGGTTGATATATCCTCAATAATTTATTTAAACACATCTTTTATATACGTTCCAAGATATTTTTTCTTAGGTTTTTTAATTTATCCTTTTTTAGTTTTTAACTTATTTATTAGTTTTAACTAATTAGTTTATGTATGCATAAATATATAAAATAACCCATATAATATAATTTTATATAATAAAATTAAACCATATCATTATTTAATCTAATTTAGTTTCTATAAATTATAATACTAAATTTAAAGAAAAATCAATTTATATACAGACTAATAGTTTTTTTTAAAAACATGGTGTTTTAAGTATTATCCTTTTTTAATCTTATTTAGAATTGGATACCAATTAACTGTGATTTATTATAATTATATATGGGTTTAAAAATCATTTTATACTCATCATTTTAAATTTATTTATTTAATTTATTATATATAAAAATCTAATATTAATAAAACTATTGTTTGAAAAAAACATTTTACAATTATTATGGCTATTAACATATATCATACTTATCGTAATTTTATCAAAAAAGTTTAAGTTGGAATTATTACATAATATGTACATGTTGATATAAAATTTTAAATCCATTGTTATAAATTTAATTATTATAATTGATGAAATTTAATATTTAATATAATCAAATAAAAAGTGTTTTTTAGAATACAATATTCCATATGTTTCAACAATGATATACATGGGTTTTATAAATAAACCATAGTAACTATAAATTATTTAATATATATATATATTATAGAAAATTGTTTTAAAAACATTTTTTCATTCTCAAATTATGATGATGTCAAAAAAAGACAGTTTTTCGAAGAATCAGTCTTCTATTCACTATTCACCAAAAAGCCAATTATTTTAGAAAATCCAATAAATTCAAATTATTCGAGTAATGTTATTATAAATCTATAAATTATTATAAATTTTTCCAAGTCATTTTCTGAAATTTATAAAATATTTTATTGAATGAAATCATAAATTATATTTTAAAATCATTTTTATTGGAAAACAACATTTTAATTCTTGTTATTATTCTTATTCCATATAATTTAACAACTAAGTTAGTATTACCTAATTGTTAATATGAAACATAATGTATCATAATGAATCATAGGTTTCTTAAAATATACATTCATATATAAAGTATAAGATATTTTTATAAAAAGACTTTCTAATCAATAAATGATATTATTAGTCATTTTCAGTGAACTAAATGAATTAAAATATTGTTAAAAATTTATTTTATTTTATTTATAAATATATTTCATAAAGTGGTTACTGCTATTCATTATCACTAATTCAATAACTAGGTTTTAATGTTCATACTTAAATATTTATATTTCATCTAAGTATATATTGGTTTCAATTATGTTCATTGTTTTATATAGAGAAATATATTGAACACATTGAATAATATAAATGTAACCATATATTAAAATATTGATGGGTTATAATGGGGCACACACCTCAAAATTATTTTATATGAGATTATGGAGAAATATTATTTTACATAAGATTATTTTTACATGAGTTTACTAGGTGGTTCGTACATCCTTCTAGATTAATTTATATGAGATTTATGGTCTTACCATTTCCCTTACTTTTTTACATGAGATTACATGGTGTACCACATTTCCACTAGCATAATTTGGCATATGATTAATGGGTGTTCCATATATCCCTAGGATACCTATATATGTGATTACCGGGATGACTGAATTTACACTATTAATGTTTAATGATGTGAAATATCATGTTTGGAGACATACAACAGAGGGAAAATTTATTTTTATCAATCACATGTGTAACCTTAAAACATGATGATAAAAAATGTGTATCTATTGTGATTTAATTTCTTTACTAGGAACACTATCACATATTTCTAATAAAACATGATATATTTATGTATTCCTTTAGTGGTGGCCTACTGATATACACACACACATTGATCAAGTAATCTAATTCTATTAAAACAAGATATATTTAAGGATGTTGTTGGGTGTGTCCTACTAAGTTATACTCAAACACTACTCAAGTAACCCTAGATACCAGAGTAATTTTTAGGGTTATGGAAAAGGATAAGTGTACTGTCCCTATTAATTATTTGTGATTTATATATTAATAATCAAGAAAAACCCTTGGTATCTTGCTAGTATTGGGGATGAGTTTTTCAATTATCCTTCTTTATTATAATTTTCATATTTTTTTGACCATGTTGTATGAAATCCAACGTGGGGGATATTGAAGTTATTTGTATATCCTATACTACTTTTACAATATTAATGTTGATATATCATGGAAAATCTATTGATTATTGAAATTTTTCATGATGTTCGTTAACTACTAAATAGTAATGTATGATTTTTTCATTATTCCTTCAATTATTTCTATATCTGATATGAGGGTATAGTTTCCCAATAGAAACAAAAAATTCCCCTACTACTAGTTTTATTCCTTTAGAATATGGTATGGAACACATAAGGCCATTTAACACCATGAATAAACATTTCCAATAACACTTATCCTGGTGGATACTACATGAAATCAGAACATCAATGATTACCCTAAAATAAGAACCCATATAGAATATTAATAGACATAAAACCCTAGAGGAACTCCATTCAAATCCCTGGATCACTATGTTACTGAGTAGATATAAATTATATTGATTAAACCTTACCATATAATGGTGATGTGATGATAGATTCTACTAATATAATTCCTCAACAATAAATGATCTGTTATCAACTTCGGTTGGTGTCAACTGATTGGATTGAATCTTTCCTATCCTTGAGTATCTACATCAGAATATATAACCATGGATAACCCCATCATTATGTCTCTTATATCTCTATTTTCCAAAAAAATGTGATCACCAATCAACTAAGAATTTATAAAATAACTCAAACCAAAACCATTCAATATAATCCTTGATCCTATAAATAAACCTATAGTCTCTCCAAAATAACAACCACTACTTGACTAAGAATATCTCTATTTTTTTTGATTTCCCCATATTTCCACAAAAATGAAACAAAAATATAGGTATATGGAACTATGGTTGGGTATTAACCAACCTAGCACCCTAATAATATACTACCCGAGACATTATGGGTTGGTAAGAAAAATAATATTATCATAGAACATCCTTTTACTGAAAACTATTAAAATAATAATTGAAATTTCTCTTTTTAATTTCTAATGATTCGATCCCATGTCATATATAAGACACAAGAATGCCCCAGTGGTACGCCTCTATCTATGTTATTACTTTTAATGATAATCTGATTCATATCTGTTGAAAAATATGTAAGGTAGACTATGTCCAACTGATACAAAATCATGTGTCTTAGGCCATCCTCAAATTTGTGAATTGTAACAATATCGTCACTTGATAATGAAGGTGAATAAAAAATCAGTTCAACAAAAAGAGTAGCATAGTCCATCACCAACAAAATATGCATATCTAGATGCATAAAAATATAGTCTATGTCTGATTAAAATGTATGAGGAATGGAATAATTGAATAAACATTATAGAATTTCCTTTTATAACATACCAATATTGTGATATTATTAGAAAAAGATATCCCACAAGTTCCTCACCCTCCCCTGAATAATATACACAACAACATTCACCTAGTCCTTAGCAAGTTCCTCAAAATGATAAAAGACGTCCTATATATAATATATCAATATCTCTGTAATATATGGTCCACCATCTTTAGTAATTTGAGGTAGATTCTATAACTAGATCTCTATGATCAAATAAGGCATTGAAGGGATTTACATAGGATGTTCTATTTCCAAAATACATAATAATATCAAGTAAATTCCTAGATACCACTTATCAAGAGGATATATAGGCATTGATGGGTTGTATGAATTAAAAACTAGTCATACATGTTGGGTCTCACCCTTCTATCCCTCAATTAGATATCTCCACATTAAAATTACACTATTTTACCAAATTAATAATTCATATAACATATAAAAATGATATAAATATCACATATAATGTAAAAATTTATAGGAAAATAATATTGTTATGCTACACACATAATTTATCATCCTAGGGGTCTCATGTAACCATGTTATCTCTAGCTATAGCTTTTTGTACCTTATCTCTCTCAAGAGTAAAATTAGATATAAAATAGATTCAAATTATTTATTTAATCATTAAAATTGTTTGGTTATGTTATGTATAATTCCACCATCAAATTTTATAAACATATAATTAATATATTGTGTTGAAAGTTTAATTGATGAAATATCATATCATTATTAGTGTGCTTGAACAAAGGTAAGAACACAAATTCCATGTCAATCATACATTCCAAAAATGATTCATGAAAAAAATATTATCTTACTATCATATTCCAAGATTAAAAACCAATAAATAAAAATTCAACAACATAATGCCTCATATTTGGATAAAAACCCTACTATAAAATAAAAAACTAGGAACAACAATCTAGTCCATAGTAACATAGAATTCAATTATAAATAGGTAAACTTCTCTAATTAAAATGAATAAAAATCACAATAACATAAAACTTATTTTCTAGCATTTAATTAATAGTTGGAAAAATTATAATGAGGATTTGATACCACTCTATAGTGTCTCTAATCTAGTTCACCTCTACTATGAAAAAATTGTGTGACACAAATTATAAGTGCACCTAATCATAATCTAACACCATCTAACTAGTGGTAACCACCTATCCATAAAGTGTGGAGGCTATATCCCATTTTATAAGGATATATATAAATCATATAAAAAACTATATAATAATTTTCATCACATAAAAATAAACATAAATGGAAAACATCATAGAAAAATTACAAACACAATACAAATAACCAAGATGACATGACAATATGAAAATTTATAATACTAGTATAAAAAATGTTACATATAGGATGACCATATATAGATTTCCGAAAAGTAAACAAATGTTTTCAAATAGAATGAAAAATAGGTCTTTAGTACATTTCTAATCAATATGTACCAACTTATAACATCATACAGCTCAAAAAATAAGAATATTTTCCATAAACATTGCTAATGTAACAACCCTTATGTCTTCTTGGGTAACCATGATGGAAGGATAGGGTGTGAGTACAACTCATTTGGCCACCACAAACGTTTCTATGAATTTATTTAGTAATACATGTTTATGTACAATGTGATATTTCCATAAATAATCTAGAAAAGGAATTCATAATTCATATTTAACAACTATGGGTGAAACATAATGAGTGAGTAATTACCCCACCTACTTCGGATAGTGGATGGGTGCCTTTAAAAAGATCACATAATCATTATATAGGAAACCATCTAAAATAAGTGTTAATGTGCATAATGTCTCACAATATTATAATAACAAACACATGGGAAGCATTCCCCAATGGAATATCAAATTTCTACAGAATATCATCATTTTGAAAAATATTCATCAATACTAGTGTATTATATCTTAATAATATGTCCAAAACTACGGGATAATTTCCCTGAGGTGATATAAGCATCAATATAGGGAATACACATAATGATTTATAGTCAAAATTATTGGAAGAGTGTCCCAATGTTTGGAAATTTAAGCGGAATCATAAACCAAAAATATGAAAAAGAGAGTGAAAACATCCCCTACCATGGCTAGTCACAAGTAGAAATTTTATCCGAGTTTATACAGACTAAAAAAAGTGGAATAGAGTCCTGATATATAGGAATTAACCCTCGTACGAGCATCAAATCCCCTTCTATGGAAGTATCTCATGATAGGTAGAAAATACAACTTCTATGGGAAAAATAGATAATTGGGGAAAGTGTCCCATCTCCCCTCATCACCAGGGTCATATGGGTATTATATCTCACTAAAATGTGTATTCTGTCCGGAATAAGAAACATATCACAATGGAAATAAATTCATTAAATAATTCTAACGTGATAAAGTGATAAATACAACCCAACATTATCAATATAGCATCATAACCCCATATTTTTAAACATGAAGTAATAATTTACCTTATCATGTACAATATATCATAAGTGGGTATATAGACCCCAAAAATAAATCAAAACATCAAGGAAAAACCATCCCATAAATTTCTCTAAACATTATAAAATGGAATAAAAAATAATAAAATTTCAACCTAAATCCTATCCATGTAATGTTTTTATAAAATCTAACACATTGTAAATGATAATTATCTCAATCATGCCATGATCAATCAACTTCTACAAGATAACCAAGTTATAAAAAACATGGGTTTATATGATAACAAGGGAAGAATTATCACCACAATACCGGTGAAAAGACCATTGCAAATGTGGAACAATAATGCTTTATATGGTTCATAAAATAGGCTAACAACACTGATAGATACTTATCCTATTTTCAATTGGGATAAAAAACCGAATTAGGACCCATTATGTCATCAAACAAATCAATAAAATTATACATTTATTTGTAGTATTTCTTGGAACACCCATCATAATAGGTTCATGTCTATACGTGACAATATAATATGGTATAACCATTAAAAGGTCCTCATTAAAACCATTCATCCTTACCTAAACCAATTAATTACAAGGAAAAAACTCAAGATAATTTAGGTCCAATATCTCTGGGTTGGTTTGATCACCTATTACACATCATATAAAACTATTTTAAATAACATGGATTAGTTAAGAAAAACTTACCTTATTCCACTTAAATATCAATCTTCATCAAACTCTAGTGAAAATGTATATGATCTTTAGATTTACCAAAATCATGAAAAAACCAATAATTATGATATAAATGATGGAACAAACTCAAATATTCTTTGAAAAATAGTAATTTATAGAGGATAAATTTTTGCTTATCCTATAACAATCTATCAAGATAGAATTCACTTGAATATGAGCCTCAATAAAGAGAATAAGTCGGAGAAGGGAGATGAATGTGAGAATAGAAAGGAAGAGGGGTGTAATGATCCCTATTGTTCTAAATGGAGGATTCCCCATATTAAGGAGTTAATTTTATTAAAACTATTAAATTAAGATTTGAAAAATCAACACATATGCTATTTGTGGTGTGACCATACTGGTCATAGACCAATTTCCTCTTTTAATGGTTGCATTGTGGTGTAACCCATTGGTCTTGGAAAAATAACCCCTTATAGATAATAACCATTTATATAAACAACCAATTTCTAATTTATATAAGAACCTAAATGATATAAAAATACCCCCACTAGTTAGGATTCATAATTAAAATTTCTACAGGGTTGGGAATTCATAGAATAACCCACAATCTCTATAACATTACCAGCCACATGTGTATGTTTTTTAATCTTACACACACTCCAACATGATATGAAACCCCAAAAATAGACACAATTTCTCCCAATATAAGGACAATTTATACTTATATAGGTATTTTTCATTGTACATCACCCCTCTATATCAATATTATCCTCAACCCTCTATAATATTATATTCACATGTAACTCAAAATCATTATTTTGTAACCCTCTTAATTTCACAATAATGATTACTATAGTTCAATTACATTCCATATTGGATCATCTCATTCTGAAACCATGGTGTTATGAAATGATTAGTCATCTATAAAAAAAATTGTATGCTAAACAAGTGTCCAAACCTTAACACCTAATCAAATTATTTCAATTTTTTTTTCCAAAAAATGATATTGAATTCATTGATAAAATTTAGTATTCATTAAAAAATTAAGCTTAAGTTATTATTTCCCTATAGACATATATCTATGGATCCTCAGTGATTATATATGACTATTGGGGTGATACATGGGATCCACACTCCTAGGTATCCCTATTCATACAATCATGCAATCAGAATACATCGATAAGAGTAAATGTATTCCCCCAAAGAACATTCTCTCTATTATACATAATATACGTCAAATGGTCCTCAAATGTTTCCTCAAAATTGAACTTAACAGAACCACCATCAATCATGTGTCTATGGTATATATCATACATTCAAATATATGAATCATTAAACACATATTTCATTCTTTGATTTCATAATGGAGGAGAAAAAAGTGGGATATAGTCCTAATCTATTAAAAAATATTCAATGGACCAAAAAAATTAGAGTACGCTTCCCCTAGTGCCTTTAATATAGATTCTACAACTATTGTGATACCCATAAGAATAATAAATAAACTATGAAAAGCATCAAATAAATTCCTCTCGTTGGTATGTGAGAGATGCATACTCTGATTGGTAATGATATGCTTCATCACATCTACACTCTGTCTTTGGTATCATAAACAAAGATCAGTCTATTTTTAATTGAATCAACCACCATTAACCAATATAGGGTTATGTGGAATAGTGTACTATAAAAAGACTCATAGGGGTTCTCATATATTGGTTCCTAAAATCTTTTTTTATATGAAAACACTGATAAAGTCATTTTTTATCCCACACTCTCCCAAATATAGGTATGCCTTACATGAGAATATACTCAAGGATCACAATCATCCACTTAGATTACCCATATGTTTGTGGGTGATATATTATAATAACTTTTATCTAAGAACCCATGTTTTTAGGCCTATCTAGAACCAAGGTATATAATTCACATCCAAATCCAACATGATACTCATTGACATATTGTGAATTCAAACTATATGCTTCAGATACTATTTACAAAGCTCATATACCAACTATATACGTTGGATACAAAATAAATGTGAGACATTTTAAAACTAATCCATTATTACTGAAACTATACCAAACCCCTCAAAGACCATGGAAGGAAAAAAATGTGGTCCCCTCATCCCACATCAAAATATGAAATAGTAAGTGTTAAATTAACAAACCTGGCCACTGATGTTCCAATAGAATTCCTTGATAAGTGAGGAAAATGGAAAAAATCATTAAATATCATTTCTTCAATGAAGACATTATATAAAACAAATAATATTGGGGAACATAATAAGTACCCTATTTTCACATCCTAAGGTGAGGTGTGACTTTCCCTCATAAACTACACCCTCATAGAATTTGTGATCAACACCCATTCATGTATATAAAGTAACCCATCCTCATCATAGACCCATATTGGGATTTATTAATCTCCCATGAGATATATTTTCATCCTAAAATAATCAAAATCATACTTATTACTCAGAATTACTATATCCATTAGCTAATAATTAATGTCCAACTATTGTCCCACTTATCCTCTTCAATATCCAGTCACCACTTTGTGAAAATGATCATTATCTTTCACTATTCACTATATTTATGAATCAATTTATAAAAAATCATTATTATAAGAGATTCATCAATTAAATTATAATTTCATAGGTCATATACCAGTTAAAAATGAAATTTTTATATGTACTCAACATAATAACTCTACTAATAGTTCAATTAATTATGTGAGAATATGTACTGTAGGATTTTATAGAATGTGTAATAGAAAAATATCATACCAAAGAGTTAATTAATCTAAAACTTTAATCTATGAACCATTGTGGAAAACATTAAATCATTGGAATGGTAGTTCTCTTCATGGGGTGGTAGCTAAAAAATACCCATAAGAGGCCACCTGATCTCCCTATATAAAAAAAATCATAGACTAACCTCAGAGGAATTACAATAAATGGTTTAAAACATCCTTTAGGCTATAAAAATAAGAATAATAATAGATAGAAAACTAACAATATATTCTTAAAAGATATCTTCTCACCAACGGTTGAATTGAATAACACCCCATCTAGGTAACCCATTTACAAGGAATGACTAAGAGAGAAAAACTATAAATAATATTCTGCTTCCATTCCATCAAAACACATAATCTTGAAAAAAACTTTGGTCACACCGTATATGTAAGAACCTGTGTTTTTCTAGAATGTAGTTTTGAGTAGAAATTTGAATTTTAGCTGTTGGATGCTCGTGAGGGGTAAAATGGTCATTTTACCCTACCATCTAATATCAGATAATTTTTTAGACCACTCCGTTGGTCTCAGAATAGGGTGTTTACCCTAGGATAGGAGTTTGGTGGAAATATGGGTTGTTTGAATTTTGGCGGAATATTAAATATTTAATATTCGTAAATTAAATATTAATTTATTTACGAAAGTTTGTTTGGAGATAACTTTTAAAAAGAGAATCTTATTGAGATTCTGTCTGCACTGTTATGTCCGGAATGGGGAGTTTAGCCTAGGGAAGGCATAAACTCATGTTGGGCACTAGGGCCGGCCCGGGCACCTTTTTCTTCCTTTTCTTTCATTCTTTTCTTTTCTTTTTCTATCTCTTCCTTCCTCCTCCATCTTGCGCACGCACCTTGTGTGGATCCTCCTTGGGCATTTCCGAAGGGAGATTTTGGAGATAGCAAAATAGGGAGAGTTGGAAGGCGAGAGGGGTACCGATTCGAAGCTCTCGACGCGCTGAGTCGGCGTACGACATCCGTGGACCGTGAAATCAACCGAGGATTCAGCGGTTTCCACCCAAAGGTAGGGAATTTCATGTTTCACTATAGATACCCTTTAAAAATTTTGATTTATGTTTTTAAAGCCTTATATTTTTTGCTTTTATTCCCATGGGGCATGATCTGTTGTTTTGGGAGTGACAATGGGCGGATCAGGTGTTTTTAGAGATTTCCTGTCAGAAATCCCAGTATACACGGCATGTGTTCCAGGGGAACACGCCGTGTGTTCTTCCCGTTCAGGGAATACTAAGTTTTCTTAATTAAACACCGATTACTTTGAGTACACGCTGTGTAGTGGGTGGCTGTGTGGCTGGCCGTGTGGAATAGAACACGGTTTTAAGGGTTTTTTTGAAGTACACGTCATGTACTTTGAGTACACGTCGTGTAGTGGTACATGGGCAAGTGTTCGGTTGAAAGTAGAAACAGTGTGACTTTTTGTGAATATTAATCTCCATGTACATTAAATTACATGCCGTGTACTATTACACAGGCATGCCCAATGGGTTCTGGCCATGTACTGCTTCAGTTTGGTAATTTTGGGATATCTTATGATCTGGAAGTCAGAATTGGTCGTGTGAGTAGTCGATTCTAAGAGTTTTCTACATAGATCGTGATGGTGGAATCCTTTTGATATTTAGAGGTCATATAAATGGGGTTTTTTGAGGTTTTTATCTAAATGGATGGGTTCTTCCTCTAGTTATCGAGTTCAGTTGTCGCCTGAGAGTGAGACTTGGCGTGTATGATAAGTTGGGTGTTTGGAACAACTTAGTTGATAACTTTAATAGGAGATGAGATGTGAGATATATTCTTTAACCTACTCTTTAGAGGACATTTTAATTTGTGATACATGCCCTTCTGTCCTAAGAGGCCATGAGACCAGATTCTTCTAAGGGTCCCCTGAGGGATGCCTTGCTTGTGTGCTGAACTAGGGAGTCCTTGTAGGAATTCTCTATTGTTTTCTTTGAGAGGACCCATGTTATGGATTGCCTCTTTTGTTCTTCATTCAAGGATACCATGTAGGATTCCTCTTTTCAAAGTATCCCATGTAGGATTCCTTCTCTCTAGTTTTCTAGATGATCCTGAGTAGGATGATTCCTTGGTGTTTGACTTGTGGGACCCAGCGGGTGCCTGTTGTTTGTACGACCTGAGTAGTTATGTCGGGTTTGGGTAGAGAAGGTGTTCTGGTGTCATCTATAACTCGTTACAAACTAGTAATCCTATGGGGTTATGTTTTTAGTGTTGGGTTGGGCGTTCGGCCACCCTCACTTGTTTTTTTATATCTGAGTTGGGTTATTGATGTTGTAGGGGTTACCGTAGGTGCTTCTTGGTTGGTGGTTGTAGAGCCTGATGTGAGGCATCTTCTTGTTTGTTTGGATGCCTAATTTTCCTTGTGTGCCTAAGTAGTAGGTGGTCTGATGTTTATTTCCAACTGTTGAGTTGATTTTGTGTGTCCTTGTGCTACAGACCCATGGTTGGGGTGTTGTATGGCTGAGGCCTTTGCTGAAAGATATCTAGAATTGCATAGATAATCTAATGATAAGTTTAAACTGTTGTTTGGGATCACTACATGGATCCAGGACCACCCGGTAGTGCGTTCTTCGGTTTAGCCATTTGACCAGGGTACTCGAGGGTATGCCATGACTATTTTGGGTATTGCATTCTCTCTTGAGAAAATTTGTATAAGTTTTCTTGTTATGCTTTGGGCTCGGCTTGGTTACTTACGCCTGAGGGCAGTGTTTTACTTCAGCCTGAGGGCATGGTTTTATTATCCTGAGGTCGTGGTTATATTAGACTGAGGGTGTGGTTATATTATCCTGAGGGAATGGTTATATTCGCTCGAGGGCAAGTGTTCGTTTAGCCTGAGGGAAACGTTTCATATGCCTGAGGGCAGTAGCTTCCATGCCTGGGGGTGAGATTATTATATGCCTGAGGGCACTGTTCGTTATGACTGAGGGCAAGATGCTTATATTCCAGAGGGCACTCTTCGTTATGCTTGAGGGAAAGATTATTATACACCTGAGGGAACTATTAATTATGCCTGAGGTCACTTACCTGAGGGTATCTTTTCTGTTCTTCTGAGGGTAAGGACTCACATGTCTGAGGACAAGGGTTACCTGTTTTTGGTTAACTTGTTCAGAGACATAATTCCGGAATTGGCCGAAGCAGGTACATGTCGAAGGGATTACGGACCTAGAGACCGACTTAATGATACACGGCTTGAGTGGCACAACGTCCAGCTCAATTCCCTTCCACAGGATGTCTAGGAGATCGGGCTTATGGTCCTACGGATCGACTGTTGATGTGGTTTCTTGTTATTTGAATCACCCAATCATGAATATTCATATTTATGTATATGTGTATAGGTATGGGACTATACCTGTGTACATATATAGATAAGGACTTCCATGGTGGAACTTTTCCAATTGACAGGGATTACATACCAAAGTTCGATTGTGGTTGCATGTTTGGTTTACTTCCTTTGTTGTGTTCCAGCTAGGCTGAGCACATTTTTGTTGTTGCATTAACTTTTAGAAGCACAGTTATAGGTTTCTTGTCGCGGTTCCCTACTGATATTATTTCTCACCCTCGCACGTGCACCTCAGAGTACGTGTAGACCTTATGTCTACTTTTCAGGTTGAGCACGAGTTTCATGGTGGATAGGGCTGAGGCCCAGTGTTGCATAATCGAACTGAGCTACTTGAGTGGTTCTACTGAGTGGGCTGTAGTAGTTCGACAATGTCTGGAGATTGGGTATGTGGTTTGGCTCAGAGTTAGTAGCAAATACCTGTAATTTTACTTTTAGTTTATTTTGTAATTGTATCTGTATGGTCATCCAGTGGGTGACCAGTGTTGTATTGTATTGCATAATTGTTCAGGATTTTACAGTATTTTACTATTACAGCTAGTTCTATTTCAGTTGTTTACTGCTTCGGAACTCTATTTACTTTCTGCTATGTATGATACTTTGTTATTTCTGCTATTTTATTACTCTATTATGAGGGCATAGTCTCCCCACTATCACACCCGAGGGCCTCGGTACTAGTCGACAGCCTCTTGCTTACGGGGAGGCGCACTTGAGGACTTGTGGCGAACCGGCTCGGAGCACCAGTTTAGTGGCTTCCGGGTTGGGACTTTACAAAGTGGTATCATAGGGAGGTTATTTCCTGGTCTTTACTATCTGGGATATGGTAGACAGGAATATTAGGAATGTATCTGAACCTTCAATGGATATCGGGCTAGTGAGTTGATAACACTTGTTCCGGTAAGAAGTCCTGGTCTCCAGGGTTTGGGATTGCTGTTCTGATTTTTGCGATGTTACAGTTGTATATGATTTTATCCTTGAGCGATACACACGTTGTGTGGTGTTTTGATTTACCATGGATCTATGGATCTTGGCCATTGGGATGGATTTTTGACTATTGGCCAGAAAAGGCAAGAGGCATCTCATGCATCATACTATGCATGTAGGATTCACAACATAGAGGCCTGCTAGTGTGTGTTTTTACTGACGACTGAGACCTTTGGGTCTGCTTAAACATACTTTTTTACTTTGATGGTAGGTTGTGTGGATCTATGTTGAGGCGTTTTTATTGAGGCATTGATGTTAGGATGATGACTCAGTCCTTGTTCACAGGTGGTGTAGTGACCCCAGTTGGTCGATATGGCATGTGATGACTTTCTCTTTAACCCATTATTGGGTGTTGTTTCTTGGGTCTGTGGTTAACTAGTCAGATCGTTGAAAACGATGTCGATAGATACCAAGTCTTTTCTTGTGAACTGGACCTCCTTGGGGTATTCCCATATACAGATACTGATGAGAATTAGTTCAATTTATCTTCTTCTTGGGCTATGAACTCCAGGGACTAGTTCCTTATGATGATTCTCGGAGAGGATCAACACCGTTGTAGGTTGTGTTTTGGTTTTCAATTTTTGGTTGTTGTGATCTTTACCATCTTCTGAGAGGTTTTGGATCTTTTGAGATAGGTGGATAAAATTTGGACCTAGTTGTGAGGCTTTTTATGTAGGGCTTGGTGGATGACCTAGGGACCCTTGGTTTTGACTAGAACCCTTGTAGGTCGATGTCCGTTTTGTTCTAGGGAAACCTGTGTGAGGGTGGTTGACCTGTGCTTGAATCCTGGTTAGGTTTTGGCAGGATGTTAGCGTGGCTCGGAGGTAGCTGGACATGCCTTCAGTTAAATATTAGTGTACTCCTGTTAGAGACGATCATGCTCTATCTTGATTCGTCTTGAGTATGCTGATAGGGCTTCGACCCTACATCAAGCTCCTTTTTCTTTCCAAAGGTTCATCCCTGTTGAGGACGGAACATTTTATGGTTGTGCTCTCAAGGCGGTTTATGGAAAGCCATATGGTGGGGAGTGCACCATTGGACCTTTGAGGGTGGTTATCCATGTTTAGGTTAATCTTTAGTGTTTCCCAGGAGCATTTGAGCTCAGAGTTTCTTTTAAAATGATGACAAGGGTATTCTTATGCTGGGGAGTACCAGATCGGTCATAGTTGAATGTATTTTGTGTAGAAAGTGGTTGTTAATGCTCTAAGGCTAGTCATTGCATGGTCCATATAGCTTGGTTTTGTATATTATCGGGATGGTATCATGGTTTCTAGTCCTTTCACTAGTCTTCTTGGGGATGAGAAGGTTTATGGTGGGGAGTTTGTAAGAACCTGTGTTTTTCCAGACTGCAGTTTTGAGCAGAAGTTTGATTTTTTGCTGTTGGATGCTCGTGAGGGGTAAAATGGTCTTTTTAACCTAACAGATATTCTCAAATAATTTTTACGACCACTCAGTTGGTCCCAGAATAGGGTGTTTACCCTAGGACAGGAGTTTGGTGGAAATCTGGGTGGTTCAAATTTTGGCGGAAAATTAAATATTTAATACTATTAAATTAAATATTAATTTATTCACGCAAGTTTTTTTGGTGATATATTTTAAACGGAGCATCGTATTGAGATTCTATCTGCACCATTAAGTCCAGAATTGGGAGTTTAGCCTAGGGAAGGCATAATCTCATGTCGGGCGCCGGGGCCGGCTCGAGCCCCTTTTTCTTCCTTTTCTTTTCTTCTTTTCTTTTATTTTATCTCTCTACCTTCCTCATCCTTCTTGTGCACGCACCTTGTGTGGATCCTCCTTGTCCGTGAACCATGGGAGATTTTGGAGATTGCAAAATAGGGAGAGTTGGAAGTCAAGAGGGGTACCGATTCGAAGCTCTCGACGAGCTTAGTCGGCGTGCGTCATCCGTGGACCGCGAAATCAACCTAAGCTTCGACGGTTTCTGCCCAAAGGTAGGTCTGTTTATGTTTTCTCCATAGATAACCTTTAAAAATATTTTTTTTTATGTTTTTAAAGGCTTATATTTCCTTCTTTTATTCCCATGGGGCTTGATCTCTTGTTTCATGGGTGAGAACGGGCAAATCGGGCGTTTTTAGGGATTTCCCGTCAGAAATCCCAGTATACACGGCGTGTGTTCCAGGGGACCACACTGTGTGTTATTCCATTTCAGGGAAGATGATGTTTTCTTAAGTACACGACATGTACATTGAGTACACGCCATGTAGTGGGTGGCCGTGTGGCTGGCCGTGTGGAATAGAACACGGTTTTAAGGATTTTTTTGAAGTACACGTCATGTACTTTGAGTACACGCCGTGTAGTGGTACATGGGCATGTGTTCGGTTAAAAACGGACACAGTGTGACTTTTTGTGAATAGTAAACTCTGTGTACTATTACACAGGTAGGCCCAATGGGTTCTGTCCATGTACTCTGGCCATGTACTGCTTCAGTTTGGTAATTTTTGGATATCTTATGATCTGAAAGTCAGAATTGGGTGTGTGAGTATTCAATTCTGAGATTTTTTCTACGTAGATTATGATGGTGGAATCCTTTTGAAATTTATAGGTCATCTAAATGGTGTTTTGGTAGTTTTTATCTAAATTTAGGGGTTCTTCCTCTAGTTATTGAGTTTAGTTGTCACCTAAGAGTGAGACTTGGCGTGTATGATAAGTTGGGTGTTCAGACCAACTTAGTTGATAACATTAATAGGAGATGAGATGTGAGATATCTTCCGTAACCTACTCTTTAGAGGACATTTTACCTTGTGAGACGTGCCCTTCTGGCCTAAGAGGCCGTGAAACCAGATGATTCTAAGGGTCCCCTGAGGGATGCCTTGCTTTTCTGCTGAACTAGGGAGTCCTTGTAGGAACTCTCTCTTGTTTTCTTTGAGAGGACCCCTGTTATGGGTTGCCTCTTTTGTTCTTAATTCTAGGATCCCATGTAGGATTACTCTTTGCTAAGGATCCAGTGTAGGATTCCTTCTCTCTAGTTACCTGGTGGATCCCGAGTAGGATGACTCCTTGGTGTTTTACTTGTGGGACCCGTAGGGTACCCGTTGTTTGACCGACCCAAGTCGTTACGTTGGGTTTGGGTAGAGAATGTGTTCGGGTGTTATCTAGAACCTGTGCCAAACTAGTAATCCTGCGGGGTTATGTTTTTAGTGTTGGGTTGGGCGTTCGACCACCCTCACTCGTTTGTTTATATCTGACTTGGGTTATTGATGTTGTAGTAGTTACTGGAGGTGCTTCTTAGTTAGTGGCTGTCGAGCCTGATGTGAGGTGTCTTCTTGTTTGTTGGGATGGCTACTTTGCCTTGTGTTCCGGAGTAGTAGGTGGTATGATATTTATTTCCAACTGTCGAGTTGATTTTTTGTATCCTTGTGTTACGGACCCATGGTTGGGGTGTCGTATGGGTGAGGCATTTTCTGGAAGATATCTAGATTTGCATAGATAATCTAATGATAAGTTTAAACTATTGTTTGGGATCACTACTTAGATCCAGGACCACCCCGGGGGTGCGTCCCTCTGCTTAGCTATTTGGCTAGGGTACCCGAGGGTATGACATGATTATTTTGTGTATTCATTCTATCTTTAGAAAATTTGTATAAGTTTTCTTGTTATTCTTTGGGCTCAGATCGGTTACTTGAGCCCGAGGGATGTGTTTTACTTTAGCGTGGGGGCATGGTTCTATTAGCCTAAGGGCATGGTTATATGAGCCCGAGGGCATGGTTATATTAGCCTGAGGGTGTGGTTATATTTCCATGAGGGGAAGTGTTCGTTTAGCCTGAGGGAAACGTTTCATATGCCTAAGGGCAGTCGCTTCCGTGCCTGATTGATAGATTCTTATATGCCTGAGGGCACTATTCGTTGTGCCTGAGGGTGGGATTCTTCTATGCTTGAGGGCACTATTCTTTATGCCTGAGGGCGAGATTCTTATACACCTGAGGGAACTATTCATTATTCCTGAGGGCACTTAGGGTATCATTTTTGTTCTCTTGAGGGTAAGGATTCACATGTATGAGGACAATGGTTACTTGTTTTTGGTTAACTTATTCAGAGACATAATTCTGGCATTAGCCGAAGCAGGTACATGTCAATGGGATTACAGACCCAGATATTTACTTAATGATACACGGCTTGAGTGGCATGACATCTAGCTCAATTCCCTTGATCATGATGTCCAAGAGATCGGGATTATGGTCCTAAGGATCGACTACAGACGTGGTTTCTTGTTATTTGAATCACCCAATCATGAATATTCATATTTATGTATATGTGTATAGGTATGATATAGATATGTATTTCCATGGTGGCACTTTCCCAGTTGATAGGGATTACATACCCAAAGTTTGACTATGGTTTCATGTTTGGTTTACTTCCTTTGTTGTGTTCCAGCTAGACTGAGCACGTTTTTGTTGTTGTGTACACTTTTAGCAGCACAATTATAGGTTGCTTGTCGCGGTGCCCTACTATGATTATTTCTCACCCCTTCATTTACACCTCAGTGTACGTGTAGACCTTATGTATTCTATTCAGGTTGAGCACGAGTTGCATGGTGGATAGGGATGAGGCCCAGTGTTGCATAATCGAGAAGAGATGCTCAAGTGGTTCTACTGAGTGGGCTGCAGTAGTTCGATAGTGTCTGGAGATCGGGTACGTGGTTTGGCTCGAAGTTAGTAGCAGGGACCTGTAATTTTACTTTTAGTTTATTTTGTACTTGTATCTGTATGGTCAGCCAGTGGGTGACCAGTGTTGTATTTTATTGCATAGCTGTTCGGGCTTTTATAGCATTTTACTATTACAGCTAGTTCTATTTCAGTTGTTTACTGATTCCACACTCTATTTACATTTCGCTGTGTATGATACTTTCTTATTTCTATTGTTTTCTTACTCTGGTATGAAGGCATAGTCTCCCCAATATCACATCCTTGGCCCCTGCTGCTAGTCGACGGCCTCTTCCATACGAGGAGGTGTGCTTGAGGCCTTGTGGCGAACCGGCTCGGAGCACCCATTTAGTGGCTTCCGGGTGGGGACGTTACAAAGTGTTACCATAGGTAGGTTCTTTCCTAGTCTTTACTATTTGGGATATGTTATACATGAGTATTAGGAATGTTTCATAACCTGTGATGGATATTAGGCTAGTGCTTTGAGCACACTTGATCCAGTTAGAAGTCCTGGTTTCCAGAGTTTGGGATTGCTGTTCTGATTTTGTGATGTTACAATTGTATATGATTTTCACCTTGAGCGACGCACATGTGGTGTGTTGTTTTGATTTACCATGTATATATGGATCTTGGCCATTGGGATGGATTTTTGACTCTTGTCTGGCAAAGGCAAGAGGTGTCTCATGCATTATACAAGGCACGTAGGATTTACAGCATATAGGCCTACTAGTGCGTGTTTTTACTGTACACTGAGACCTTTGGGTCTGCTTACACATACTTTTTACTCTGATGGTAGGTTGTGTGGATCTACGTTGAGGTGTTATTGTTGAGTCATTGATGTGAGGATGATGACTCATTCCTTGTGCACAGGTGGTGCAGTGACCCCATTTGGATGATATGGCATGTTATGACTTTCTATTTAACCCATTATTGGTTGTTGTTTCTCGGGTCTCTAGTTATTTAGTCGGATCTTTGAGAATGATGTCGATAGATACCAAGGCTTTTCTTGTGATTAGGACCTCCTGGGGGTATTCCCGTATATGGATGCTGATGAGAGTCAGCTTAGTTTATCTTCTGCTTGGGGTGTGAACTCCAGGGAGTAGTTCCTTCTGAGGATGCTCAGAGAGGATCAGGGCCCTTGTAGGTTGTGTTTTGGTTTTGGATTTTTAGTCGTTGTGATGTTTACCATCTTCTGAGATGTTTTGGTTCTTCTAGGATAGGTGGTTCGACCTTGTGACCCAGTTGTGAGGCTTTTTCTGTAGGACTAGGTGGAAGATCTAGGGACCCTTGGTATTGACTCGAACCCTTCTAGTTCGATATCTATTTTTTTATAGGGAACACTATGTGAGAGTGGTTGACCCATGCTTGAATCCTGGTCAGGTTTTGGGAGGATGTTAGCGTGGCTCGGAGGGAGCTGGACACACCTTCGGTTAAATATTTTTGTACTCATTTTAGAGAGGATCATGCACTATCTTGATTCATCTTGAATATGCTGAGAGGGCTTTGACCCTACATCCAGCTCCTTTTTCTTTCCAAAGGTTCATCCTTGTTGAGGATGGAACCTTTTCCGGTTATGCTCTCAGAGCAGTTTAAGGAAATCCATATGGTGGGGAGTGCACCATTGTCCCTTTGAGGGTGGTTGTCCACATTATGGTTAATCTTCAGTGTTTACCAAGATCTTTTGAGCTCAGAGATTCTTTTAAGATGATGAAAAGGGAATTCCTATGGTGGGGAGTACTAGATCGGTCGTAGTTTAATGTCATCTATATAGAAAGTGGTTGTTAATGCTATAAGGATGGTCATTGGACGGTCCATATATCTTGGTTGTGTAGATGCTCGGGTTGGAAGCATGACTTTTAGTCCTTTCAATAGGCTTCTTGGGGACAAGAAGGTTTATGGTGGGGAGTTTGTCAGAACCTGTGTTTTTCCAAACTTCAGTTTTGAGCAGAAATTAGAATTTTTGCTGTTGTATGCTCGTGAGGGGTAAAATGGTCATTTCCCCTACCAGATAATCTCAGATAATTTTTCTAACCACTCCTTTGGTCCTAGAATAGGGTGTTTACCCTAGGACAAGAGTTTGGTGGAAATATGGGTTGTTCGAATTTTAGCGGAATATTAAATATTAAATATTATTAAATTAAATATTAATTTATTCACGCATGTTTTTTTGGTGATAACTTTTAAAGGGAGTGTCAGATTGAGATTTTGTCTGTGCCGTTAAGTCCGAAATGGGTAGTTTAGCCTAAGGAAGGCCTAAACTCATATCGGGCGCCAGGGCTGGCCCGAGCCCCTTTTTCTTCCTTTTCTTTTCTTCTTTTCTTTTCTTTTCTCTCTCTTCCTTCCTCCTCCTTCATGCATATGCACCTTTTGTGGCTCCTCTTTTTCCATGTCCCATTGTAGATTTTAGATATCACAAAATAGAGAGAGTTGGGAGGTGAGAGGGGTACCGATTCGAAGCTCTCGACGCGCTGAGTCGGCGTGTGGCATCCGTGGACCGTGATATCAACCGAGGCTTCGACAGTTTCTACCCAAAGGTAGGGCCATTTATGTTTTTTTCCATATATACCCTTTAAAAATGTTGTTTTATGTTTTTAAAGCCTTATATTTCTTTCTTGTATTCCCATGGGGCTTGATCTGTTGTTTCGGGGGTGAAAACGGGCGAATCAGGCGTTTTTAGGGATTTCCCGTCGGAAATCCCAGTATACACGGTGTGTTTTCCAGGGGAACACGCTGTGTGTTTTTCCCATTCAAGTAAGATGAAGTTTTCTTAATTACACTCCATGTACTTTGAGTACACGCCGTGTAGTGGGTGGCCGTGTGGAATAGAACACAGTTTTAAGGGTTTTTTTAATGTTCACGTTGTGTACTTTGAGTACACGCCGTGTAGTGGTACATGGGCATGTGTTCGGTTGAAAATGGACATGGTGTAACATTTTTTGAATTTTAAACACCATGTACAGTAGAGTACAGGTCGTGTACTAGTACACAGGCAGGCCCAATGGGTTCTAGCCATGTACTCTGGCCACGTACTGCTTCAGTTTGGTAATTTTGGGATATCTTATGATATGGAAGTCAGAATTGGGCATGTGAGTAGTCGATTCTGAGCTTCTTTCTACATAGATCGCGATGGTGGAATATTTTTTACATTTAAAGGTCATATAAATGGTTTTTTGGTGGTTTTTATCAAAATGGATGAGTTCTTCCTCTAGTTATTGAGTTTAGTTGTCACCTGAGAGTGAGACTTGGTGTGTATGATAAGTTGGGTGTTCGGACCAACATAGTTGATACCTTTAATAGGAGATGATATGTGAGCTATATTCTGTAACCTAATTTTTATAGGACAGTTTCCCTTGTGAGACATTCCCTTCTATCCTAAGAGGCCGTGAGACTGGATGCTTCTAAGGGTCCCCTGAGGGATGCCTTGCATGAGTGGTGAACTAGGTAGTCCTTGTAGGAACTCTCTATTGTTTTCTTTGAGAGGACTCCTGTTATGGGTTTCCTCTTTTGTTCTTCATTCGAGGATCCCATGTAGGATTCCTCTTTGCTAAGGATCCCATGTAGGATTCCTTCTCTCTAGTTATCTGGAGGATCCCGAGTAGGATAACTCCTTGGTGTTTGACTTGTGGGAACCGGCGGGTGCCTGTTGTTTGACCGACCTGAGTTGTTACATCGGGTTTGGGTAGAGACGGTGTTCGGGTGTCATCAAGAACTCATTCCAAACTAGTAATCCTGTGGGGTTATGTTTTTAGTGTTGGGTTGGTCGTTCGGCCACCCTCACTCGTTTGTTTATATCTGACCTGGGTTATTGATGCTGTAGTGGTTACCAGAGGTGCTTCCTAGTTGGTGGCTATTGAGCCTGATGTGAGGTGTCTTATTGTTTGTTAGGATTCCTACTTTTCCTTGTGTTCCTGAGTAGTAAGTGTTCTGATGTTTATTTCCAACTGTTGAGTTGATTTTGTGTATCCTTGTGCTACGGACCCATGGTTGGGGTGTCGTATGGATGAGGCCTTTGCTGAAAGATATCTAGAATTGCATAGATAATCTAATGATAATTTTAAACTATTTTTGGGATCACTGGTTGGATCCAGGACCACCCCAGGGGCGTGTTCCTCTATTTAGCCATTTGGCCAGGGTACCCGAGGGTATGCCACAATTATTTTTGTGTATTGAATTCTTTCTTGAGAAAATTTGTATAAGTTTTCTTGTTATGATTTGGGCTCAGCTCGGTTACATGCCCATGAGGGCAGTGTTTTACTTTAGCCTGAGGGCATGGTTATATTAGCATGAGGGAGTGGTTATATTATCCTGAGGGCGTGGTTATATTAGCCTGAGGGCGTGGTTATATTAGCCTGAGGGTGTGGTTATATTTACCTGAGGGAAAGTTTTTGTTTAGACTGAGGGAAACATTTCATATGCCTGAGGGAAGTATCTTCTGTGCCTGAGGGTGAGATTCTTATATTCCTAAGGGCACTATTCCTTATACCTGAGGGTGAGATTCTTCTATGCCTGAGGGAACTATTCATTATACCTATGGGCAAGATTCTTGTACGCCTGAGGGAACTATTCATTATACTTGAGGGAATTTACCTGAGGGTATCATTTTTGTTCACCTGAGGGTATGGATTCACATGTATGAGGACAATGGTTACTTGTTTTTGGTTAACTTGTTCAGAGACATAATTCTGGTGTTGGATGAAGAATGTACATGTCTATGGAATTACGGACCCAGAGACCAACTTAATGATACACAACTTGAGTTGCATGAGGTCAAGCTCAACGACCTTGCACAGGATGTCCAGGAGATCGGGCTTATGGTCCCAATGATTGAATGCTGATGTGGTTTCTTGTTATTTGAATCACCAAATCATGAATATTCATATTAATGTATATGTGTATAGGTATGGGACTATACATGTGTACATATATAGATATGGACTTCCATGGTGGCACATTCCTAGTTGATAGTGATTACATACCCAGAGTTCGACTATGGTTACATGTTTGGTTTACTTCTTTTGTTGTGTTCCAACAAGCCTGAGCACATTTTTGTTGTTGCATACACTTTTATCAGCACAGTTATAGGTCGGTTGTCGCAGTGCCCTACTGAGATTATTTCTCACCCCTACACGTGAACCTAAGTGTATGTGTATACCTTATTTCCAATTTTCAGGTTGAGCACGAGTTGCATGGTGGATAGGGCTGAGGCCCAGTGTTTCATAATCGAGTGGAGCTGCTCGAGTGGTTCTACGGAGCGGGCTACAACAGTTCGACAGTGTCTAGAGATCGGGTACGTGGTTTGGCTTAGAGTTTGTAGCAGAGACCTGTACTTTTAGTTTCAGTTTATTTTGTACTTTTATCTATATGGTCGACTAGTGGGCGACCAGTGTTGTATTATATTGCATAGATGTTTGGGCTTTTACAACATTTTACTATTACATATAGTTCTATTTCAGTTGTTTACTGATTCCGCACTCTATTTAATTTCCACTGTGTATGATACTTTATTATTTATGCTGTTTTCTTACTCTAGTATGATGGAATAGTCTCCCCACTATCACACCATAGGCCCTTGCTTCTAGTCGGTTGCCTCTGGTGTACGAGGAGGCACGTTTGTGCCCTTGTGGAGAATCGGCTCAGAGCACCGATTTAGTGGATTCCGGGTCGGGATGTTACAAAGTGGAATCAAAGGGAGGTTCTTTCCTAGTATTTACTATTTAGGATATGGTAGATAGGAGTATTAAGAATGTGTTGGAACCTGTGATGGATATCAGGCTGGTGCATTGAGAACACTTGTTCCGGTAATAATTCATGGTTTCCAGGGTTTAGGATTGTTGTTCTGATTTTGCGATGTTACAGTTGTATATGATTATTACCTTGAGCAACAGAAATGTGGTGCGGTGTTTTGATTTTCTATGGATCTATGAATCTTGGCCATTGGGATGGATTTTTGACTCTTGGATGACAAAGGCAAGAGTATTCTCATGAATCATACTAGGCACGTAGGATTCACAACATATAGGCCAGCTAGTGTGTGTTTTTACTGATGACTGAGACCTTTGGGTCTTCTTACACATACTTTTTACTCTGATGGAAGGTTGTGTTGATCTACGTTGAGGCGTTTTTGTTGAGACATTGATGTGAGGATGATGACTTAGTCCTTGTGCATAGGTGGTGTAGTGACCCCAGTTGGTCGATATGGCATGTGATGAATTTCTGTTTAACCCCTTATTGGGTGTTGTTTCTTGGGTCTGTGGTTATCTAGTCGGATCGTTGAGAACGATGTCGATAGATACCAAGGCTTTTCTTGTGAACTGGACCTCCTTGGGGTATTACCGTATACGGATGCCGATGAGAGTCAGTTTAGTTTATCTTCTGCTTGGGGTGTGAACTCCAGGGAGTAGTTCATTCTGAGGATGCTCAAAGAGGATCAGGGCCCTTTTAGGTTGTGTTTTGGTTTTAACTTTTTGGTCGCCGTGATCTTTACCATCTTCTGAGAGATTTTGGATCTTTTGTACTAGGTGGTTAGACCATGTGTCCCAGTTGTGAGGATTTTTCTATAGGGCTTGGTGGAAGACCTAGGGACCCTTGGTTTTGACTCGAACCATTATAGGTCGATGTCTGTTTTGTTATAGGGAAACCTGTGTGAGGGTGGTTGACACGTGCTTGAATCATGGCCAGGTTTTGGCAGGATGTTAGCATGGCTCAGAGGGATATGGACATGCCTTCGGTTAAATCTTAGTGTACTCCTATTAGAGATAATGATGCACTATCTTGATTCATCTTGAGAATGATGAGAGGGTTTCGACCCTACATCGAGCTCCTTTTTCTTTCCAAAGGTTCATCACTTTTGAGGATGGAACCTTTTCTGTTTGTGATCTCGGAGTTGTTTAAGGAAAGTCATATGGTGGGGAGTGCACCATTTTCCCTTTGAGTGTGGTTATCCTTGTTCGGGTTAATCTTCAGTGTTTCCCAGGAGCTTTTGAGCTCAGAGTTTCTTTTAAGATGATGAAACAGGTATTCCTATGGTGGGGAGTACCAGATCAGTCATAGTTGAATGTATTCTGTGTAGAAAGTGGTTGTTAATGTAATAAGGATGGTTGTTGGACGACCAATATAGATTGGTTGTGCAGATGCTTGGGTTGGTAGCATGGCTTCTTGTCCTTTCACTAGGCTTCTCGGGGACAATATGGTTTATGGTGGGGAGTTTGTAAGAACCTGTGTTTTTCCAGACTGCAGTTTTGAGCATAAATTTGAATTTTTGCTGTTGGATGCTCATAAAGAGTAAAATGGTCATTTTCTCCTACCATCTAATCTCATATAATTTTTCCGACCACTCTGTTGGTCCTAGAATTGGGTGTTTACCCTAGGACATAGGTTTTGTGGAAATCTGGGTTGTTCGAATTTTGGCGGAATATTAAATATTTAATATTATTAAATTAAATATTAATTTAATCACGCAAGATTGTTTGGTGATAACTTTTAAACGAAGCGTCGGATTGAGATTATGTTTGCTTCGTTATGTCTGGAATGGGTAGTTTAGCCTGGGGAAGACATAAACTCATGTTGGGCGCCAGGGCCGGCCCAGGCCCCTTTTTCTTCCTTTTCTTTTCTTCTTTTCTCTTCTTTTCTCTCGCTTCCTTCCTCCTCCTTCTTGCGCAAGTAACTTGTGTGGATCCACCTTGGCCATGTCCCATGGGATATTTTTGAGATCATGGAATATGGAGATTTGGAGGGCGAGAGGGGTACCGATTTGAAGCTCTCGACGCGCTGAGTCGGCGTGCGACATCCGTGGACCGTGAAATCAACTGAGGCTTTGGTGGATTCTGCGCAATGGTTGGTCTGTTTATTTTTTCACCATATATCCCCTTTAAACATGTTGTTTTATTTTTTTAATGCCTTATATTTCCTGCTTGTATGCCCATGGGGCTTGATCTTTTGTTTTGGGGGTGAAAACGGGCGAATCAGGCGTTTTTAGGGATTTCCCGTCGGAAATCCCAGTATACAAGGCATGTGTTCAAGGGGAACACGCTCTGTGTTCTCATAGTTTGGGGAAGGTGATGTTTTCTTAAGTACACGCTGTGTACTCTGAGTACACACCGTGTAGTGGGTGTCCATGTTTGCTGGCCGGGTGGAATAGAACACAGTTTTAAGGGTTTTTTTGAAGTACATGTCGTGTACTTTGAGAACACGCTGTATAGTGGTAAATGGGCACGTGTTCGGTTGAAAACGGGCACGATGTGACTTTATGTGAACAGTAAACACCGTGTACAGTAAATTACATGCCATTTACTATTACACAGGTAGGTCCAGTGGGTTCTGGCCATGTACTCTTGCCATGTACTACATGAGTTTGGTAATTTTGGGATATCTTATGATCTGGAAGTCAGAATTGGGCGTGTGAGTAGTCGATTCTGAGCGTTTTTCTTCATAGAATATGATTGTGGAATCCTTTTGACATTTAGATGTCATATAAATGGGGTTTTGGTGGTTTTTATCTAAATGGAGGGGTTCTTCCTTTAGTTATCGAGTTCAGTTGTCACCTGAGAGTGAGACTTGGCATGTATGATAAGTTGAGTGTTCAGATCAACTTAATTGATACCTTTAATAGAAGATGAGCTGTGAGCTATCTTCTGTAACCTACTCTTTAGAAGACATTTTCCCTTGTGATACATTCCCTTCTGGCCTAAGAGGCCCTGATACCGGATGCTTCTAAGGGTCCCCTGAGGGATGCCTTGCTTGTGTGCTGAACTAGGGAGTCCTTGTTGGAACTATCTCTTGTTTTATTTGAGAGGACTCTTGTTATGGGTTTCCTATCTTGTTCTTCATTGGAGGAACCGATGTAGGATTCCTCTTTGCTAAGGATCCCATGTAGGATTCCTTCTCTCTAGTTATCTAGAAGATTCTGAGTAGGATGACTCCTTGGTGTTTGACTTGTGGGACCCGGTGGGTGCCCGTTGTTTGACCAACCTGAGTTGTTATTTCAGGTTTAGGTAGAGAAGGTGTTCAAGTGTCATCTAGAACCCATTCCAAACTAGTAATCCTACAGGGTTATGTTTTTTGTGTTGGTTGGTCATTTGGCCACCCTCACTCGTTTGTTTATATCTGACTTGGGTTATTGATGCTGTAGTGGTTACTGGATGTACTTCCTAGTTGGTGGCTGTTGAGCCTGACATGAGGCATTTTCTTATTTGTTGGGATGCCTACTTTGCCTAGTGTTCCTATGTAGTAGGTGGTCTGATGTTTATTTCCAACTGTTGAGTAGATTTTGTGTATCCTTGTGCTACAGAACCATGGTTAGGGTGTTGTATGGATGAGGCCTTTGCTGAAAGATATATAAAATTACATAGATAATCTAATGATAAGTTTAAACTGTTGTTCGGGATCACTGCTTTGATCCAGGACCACCCCGGGGGTGTGTTCCTCTGTTTAGCCATTTGGCCAGGGTACCTGAGGGTATGCCACGATTATTTTTTGTATTGTATTTTCTGTTGAGAAAATTTTTATAAGTTTTCTTGTTATGTTTTGGGCTAGGCTCGGTTACATACGCATGAGTGCAATGTTTTACTTTAGCCTGAGGTCGTGGTTCTATTAGCCTAAGGGCATGGTTATATTAGCCTGAGGGTGTGGTTATATTAGCATGGGGGCGTGGATATATTAGCCTGAGGGCGTGGTTATATTCGCCTGAGGGAAAGTGTTCATTTAGCCTGAGGGCAATGTTTCATATGCCTAAGGGCAGTAGCTTTCGTTCATGACGGTGAGATTCTTATATTCCTGAGGGCACTATTCGTTATTCCTGAGGGAGAGATTTTTATATGCCTGAGGGCATTATTCATTATGCCTGAGGACAAGATTCTTATACGCCTGAGGGCACTATTCATTATGCCTGAGGGCACTTACCTGATGGTATCGTTTCTGTTCCCCTGAGGGTAAGGATTCACATGTATGAGGACAAATGTTACTTGTTTTTGGTTAACTTTTTCAGAGACATAATTCCAGCGTTGGCTGAAGCAGGTACATGTCGATGGGATTATGGACCCAGAGATTGACTTAATGATTCACGACTTGAGTGGAACGATGTCCAGCTCAATTCCCTTGCACAAGATGTCCAGGAGATCGGGATTAT
This sequence comes from Viscum album, assembly GCA_963277665.1. Lineage (NCBI taxonomy): Eukaryota > Viridiplantae > Streptophyta > Magnoliopsida > Santalales > Viscaceae > Viscum > Viscum album. The sequence goes on along the minus strand of OY728165.1, from coordinate 1,316,590,648 downwards.
AGTCCCAAGGATCGACTGATGATGTGGTTTTTTATTATTTGAATCACCCAATTATGAATATTCATATTTATGTATATGTGTATAGGTATGGGACTATACATGTGTACATATACAGATATGGACTTCCATGGTGTCACTTTCCCAGTTGACATGGATTACATACCCAGAGTTCGACTGTGGTTGCATGTTTGGTTTATTTCCTTTGTTGTGTTCCAGCTAGGATGAGCACGTTTTTGTTGTTGCATACACATTTAGCATCACAGTTATAGTTTGCTTATCGCGGTGCCCTACTGAGATTATTTCTTACCCATGCACATACACCTCGGTGTATGTGTAGACCTTATGTCTTCTTTTCAGGTTTAGCACAAGTTTCATGGTGGATAGGGATGAGGCCCAGTGTTGAAAAATCAAGCGGAGCTGCTCGAGTGGATCTACTGAGTGGGCTGCAGCAGTTCGACAATGTCTGGAGATCGGGTACATGGTTTGGATCAGAGTTAGTAGCAGAGCCCTGTACTTTTACTTTCTGTTTATTTTGTACTTGTATCTGTATGGTCGGCCAATGGATGACCAGTGTTGTATTTTATTTCATAGCTGTTCGGGCTTTTATAGAATTTTACTATTACAGCTAGTTCTATTTCAGTTGTTTACTGCTTCCGTACTATGTTTACTTTCTGCAGTGTATGATACTTTATTATTTCTGCTCTTTTATTAATCTGGTATGAAGGAATAGTCTCCCCACTATCACACCCTAGGCCCTTGATACTAGTCTGCAGACTCTGGCGTACGGGGAGGCGTGCTTGAGGCCTTGTGGAAAACCGGCTCGGAGCACTGGTTTAGTGGCTTCTGGGTCAGGACGTTACAATGTGGTATCAGAGGGAGGTTATTTCCTGGTCTTTACTATTTGGGATATGGTAGACAGGAGTATTAGGAATGTGTTGGACCCTGTGATGGATATCTGGCTAGTGCGTTGAGAACACTTGTTCCGGTAAGAAGTCCTGGTTGCCATGGTTTGGGATTGCTATTCTGATTTTGTGATGTTACAGTTGTATATGATTTTCACCTTGAGCGACGCACATGTGGTGTGGTGTTTTGATTTACTATGGATCTATGGATCTTGGACATTGGTATGAATTTTTGACTCTTGGACAACAAAGGAAAGAGGTGTCTCATGCATCATACTAGGCACATAGGATTCACATCATATAGGCATGCTAGTGTGTGTTTTTACTGACGACTGAGACCTTTGGGTCTGCTTACACATACTTTTTACTCTAATGGTTGTTGTGTGGATCTATGTTGAGGAATTATTGTTGAGGCTTTGATGTGAGGATGATGACTCAGTCCTTATGCACAGGTGGTGTAGTGACCCCAGTTGGTTGATATGGCATGTGATGACTTTCTGTTTATCCCCTTATTGGGTGTTGTTTATCAGGTCTGTGGTTATCTAGTCGGATCGTTGATAATGATGTCGACAGATACCAAGGATTTTCTTGTGAACTGGACCTCCTTGGGGTATTACCATATACGAATGCCGATGAGATTCAGTTCAGTTTATCTTCTTCTTGGGGTGTGAACTCCAGGTATTAGTTCCTTCTGAGGATGCTCGGAGAGGATCATGACCATTTTAGGTTGTTTTTTGGTTTTGACATTTTAGTCGTTGTGATCTTTACCGTCTTCTGAGTGGTTTTGGATTTTTTGGGATAGGTGGTTAGACCTTGTGACCTAGTTGTGAGTCTTTATTGTAGGGATAGGTGGAAGACTTAGGGACCCTTGGTTTTAACATAAACCCTTGTAGGTCGATGTCTATTTTGTTCTAGGGAAACCTGTGTGAGGGTGGTTGACCCGTGCTCGAATCTTGGTCAGGTTTTGGCAGGATGTTAGCGTGGATCGGAGGGAGCTAGACACACCTTTGGTTAAATCTTAGTGTACTTCTATTAGAGACGAGCATGCACTATCTTGATTCGTCTTGAGTATGCTGAGATGGCTTTGACCCTACATCGAGCTCCTTTTTATTTCCAAAGGTTCATCCTTGTTGAGGATGAAACCTTTTCTAGTTGTGCTCTCAGAGTGGTTCAAGGAAATACATATGGTGGGGAGTGATCCATTAGACCTTTGAGGGTGGTTATCCACGTTCAGGTTATTCTTTAGTGTTTCCTAGGATCTTTTGATCTCAGAGTTTCTTTAAAGATGATGACAGGGGTATTCCTCTGGTGGGGAGTACCAGATCGGTCATAGTTGAATGTATTCTGTGTAGAAAGTGGTTATTAATTCTATGAGGCTAGTCGTTGGATGGTCCATATAGATTGGTTGTGTAGATGATCAGGTTGGAATCATGGATTATGGTCCTTTCACTAGGCTTCTCGGGTATGAGATGGTTTATGGTGGGGAGTTTGTAAGAACATGTGTTTTTCCAGATTGCAGTTTTGAGCAGAAATTTGAATTTTTGCTGTTGGATGCTCATGAGGGGTAAAATGGTAATTTTACCCTACCATCTAATCTCAGAAAATTTTTCTGACCACTCTATTGGTCCTGGAATAAGGTGTTTACCCTTGGACAAGAGTTTGGTGGAAATCTGGGTTGTTTGAATTTTGGCAGAATATTAAATTAAATATTAATTTATTCATGCAAGTTCGTTTGGTGATAACTTTTAAATGGAGCGTTGGATTGAGATTATGTCTGCTCCATTATGTCCGTAATGGGGATTTTAGCCTAGGGGAGGCATAATCTCATGTCGGGCACTGGGGCCGACCCATGCCCCTTTTTCTTCCTTTTCTTTTCTTCTTTTCTTTTCTTTTCTCTCTTTTCCTTCCTCCTCATTCTTGAGAACACACCTTTTGTGGATCCTCCTTGGCCGTTCCCATGGGTGATTTTGGAGATCATGAAATAGATAGAGTTTTAAGGTGAGAGGGGTACCGATTCAAAGCTCTAGACGCTATGAGTCGTCATGCGACATCCGTGGACCATGAAATCAATCGAGGCTTCGGCGATTTCCACCCAAAGGTAGGGCGATTTATGTTTTTGCCATATATCCCCTTTAAACATGTTTTTTATGTTTTTAAAGCCTTATATTTCTTGATTTTATTCCCATGGGTCTTGATCTGTTGTTTCGGGGGTGAAAACTGGCGAGTCAGGCGTTTTTAGGGATTTCCCATCGGAAATCCCAGTATACACGGCGTGTGTTCCTGGGGAAAATGTCGTGTGTTCTTCCCATTCGGGGAAGAAAAAGTTTTCTTAAGTAAATGTCATGTAATTTGAGTACACACCGTGTTTTGGGTGGCCATGTGACTGGCCATGTAGAATAGAACACGGTTTTAAGGGTTTTTTTGAAGTACACGACGTGTACTTTGAGTACATGCCGTGTAGTGGTACATGGGCATGTGTTCGGTTGAAAACGGACACGATGTAACTTTTTTTGAATAGTAAAAGCCGTGAACAATAAATTACATGTCGTGTACTATTACACAGGCAGGCCCAATGGGTTCTCACCATGTACTCTGGCCATGTACGGCTTCAGTTTGGTAATTTTGGGATATCTTATGATCTGGAAGTCAGAATTGGGTGTGTGAGTAGTCGATTCTGAGCATTTTTCTATGTAGATCATGATGGTGGAATCCTTTTGACATTTATAGGTCATATAAATGGGGTTTTGGAGGTTTTTATCTAAATGGAGGGGTTCTTCCTCTAGTTATCATGTTCAGTTGTCACCAGAGAGTGAGACTTGGCGTGTAGATAAGTTGGGTGTTCAGACCAACTTAGTTGATACCTTTAATAGTAGATGAGCTGTGAGCTATCTTCCGTAACCTACTATTTAGATGAAATTTTCCCTTGTGAGATGTGACCTTCTGGCCTAAGATGTCATGAGACCAGATGCTTCTAAGGGTCCCCTGAGGGATGCCTTTTTTGTGTGCTGAACTAGGGAGTCCTTATAGGAACTCTCTCTTGTTTTCTTTGAGAGGACCCCTGTTATGGGTTGCCTCTTTTGTTCTTCATTCGAGGATCCAATGTAGGCTTCCTCTTTGATAATGATCTCATGTAGTATTTCTTCTCTCTAGTTATCTGGAGGATCCCGAGTAGGATGACTCGTTGGTGTTTGACTTGTTGGACCCGGAGGGTGCTCGTTGTTTGACGGACCTGAGTCGTTACATCAGGTTTGGGTAGAGAAGGTGTTTGGGTGTCATCTAGAACCCGTTCCAAACTGGTAATCCTATGGGGTTATGTTTTTAGTGTTGGTTTGGGCATTTGGCCACCCTCACTCCTTTTTTTATATCTGACTTGGGTTATTGATGTTGTAGTGGTTACCAGAGGTGCTTCCTGGTTGGTGGCTGTTGAATCTGATGTGAAGCGTCTTCTTGTTTGTTGGGATGTCTAATTTTCCTTGTGTTCCTGGGTAGTAGGTGGTCTGATGTTTATTTCCAACTGTTGAGTTGATTTTGTGTATCCTTATCCTAGGGACCCATGGTTGGGGTGTTGTATGGATAATGACTTTTCTGAAAGATATATAAAATTGCATAGATAATATAATGTTAAGTTTAAACTGTTGTTTGGGATCACTGCTTGGATCCAGGACAACCTTGGGGGTGTTTTCTTCTATTTAGCCATTTGGCCAAGGTACCCGAGGGTATGCCATGATTATTTTGTGTATTGCATTCTCTCTTGAGAAAATTTGTATAAGTTTTCTTGTTATGATTTGGGATTGGCTCGGTTACTTGCACCTAAGGGCAGTGTTTTACTTTAGCCTGAGGGTATGGTTCTATTAGCCTGAGGGCATGGTTATATTAGCCTGAGGGAGTGTTTATATTAGCATGACGGCATGGTTATATTAGCCTGAGGGCCTGGTTATATTCGCATGAGGTCAAGTGTTCGTTTAACCTGAGGGCAACATTTCATATGCCCGAGGGAAGTATATTCTGTTCCTAAGGGAGAGATTATTATATTCCTGAGGGAACTGTTTGTTATGCCCAAGGGCAGTAGCTTCCGGCATTAGCCAAAGATGGTACATATCGATGGGATTACAGACCCAGATATCAACTTAATGATACATGGCTTGAGTGGCACGGTGTCCAGCTCAATGCCCTTGCACATGATGTCTAGGATATCAGGTTTATGGTCCCAAGTAACGACTGCTGATGTGGTTTCTTGTTATTTGAATCACCCAATCATGAATATTCATATTTATGTATATGTGTATTGGTATGGGACTATACATGTGTATATATATAGATATGGACTTCCATGGTATAATTTTCCTAGTTGATGGGGATTACATACCTAGAGTTTGACTATGGTTGCATGTTTGGTTTACTTCCTTTGTTGTGTTTCAGCTAGGCTGAGCATGTTTTTGTTGCTGCATACACTTTTAGCAGCACAGTTATAGGTTGCTTATCGCGGTGCCCTACTGAGATTATTTCTCACCCGTGAACATGCACCTCGATGTACGTGTAGACCTTATGTATGATTTTCAGGTTGAGAACGAGTTTCATGGTGAGTAGGGCTGAGGCCCAGTGTTGCATAATCGAGCGGAGCTGATCGAGTGGTTCTACTGAGCGATCTGCAGCAGTTCGACAGTGTCTGGATATCGGGTACGTGGTTTTGCTCGGAGTTAGTAGTAGAGCCCTACTTTTAATTTATTTTTTACTTGTATCTGTATTTTTGGCCAGTGGGTGACTAGTGTTGTATTGTATTTCATAGATGTTTGGGATTTTACAGCATTTTACTATTACAACTAGTTCAATTTCAGTTGTTTACTGCTTCCGCACTCTGTTTACTTTCCGCTGTGTATGATACTTTGTTATTTCCACTCTTTTCTTACTCTGTTATGAGGGCATTGTCTCCCAACTATCACACCCTAGGCCCTCACTGCTAGTCGGCAGCCTCTGGAATACGGGAAGGCATGCTTGAGGCCTTGTGTTGAACCAGCTTGGAGCACCAGTTTAGTGGATTCTGGGTCGAGATGTTACAGAATACATCATTATATCTTCATTATCTATATCAATTTGAAATTATTTCCTATGATATCATGTGGTCAAGGAACTATAGCTCTGGAATCCATAAATGAAACTTAAAATAATTAGAATAAATATAATGTACCTAGATATTGTACTCAATAAAATATATATGTTCTCGTCATATAACTTTAGTGTATGAAAATGCAATAAGATTTTATCCAAAAACACCCTGATTTGTGAGATAATGTATTGATGGAAAAATAAAATCTTTAGATCTGTGAACATATTTAGTGCATTCGTTAACCCAAATAACATCACAACATACTCATATAACCCCCACCAACACACAAATAATATTTTTTGTATTTTCACCAACCTAAAATAAAACTGATGATAGCCCAAAAATGGTTAAATCATAGAAAAGCACTAGGATTTCCTCGCCTAGATAAATTGATCTTCTATTTTAGGAATTCAGTGCCTGTTTTTTACAGTGTTGTGATTAAAATTCTTGTAATCTATGAAAAATCAAGTTACCATATTAATTCGTGGATAATAAAATAATAAAAACCTATGGAGAAGCATAAAAAATGGATTCAACCAATAATTTCATAATCCATGAGTTTTACCTTCAAATATCTCATTATAATTAATTATATATAATAAAAAAGTATTTATACATATTCTATACCTAAAAAGAGATAAGTTTATATATAAATCTCCCATTTAAGAGGAATTCTTGAGAAAATATTTGGAAATACATTCAAATAATTTACACTTTTGAGGGAACGTAAATAAAACTTCATCTTGGTCTTCTTCATGAACTATATCAACTAGTTATACTATAATGGATCATAGCTAATGGAGTTATGGTCAATATCTACCTACCACCACATACCATTCACCAAAGAGACCATACAGATACCTTTATTGGGACATTAAATAATCCCATATCCTATAGAAATCAATGAAATCCAAGAGGGGTTTCAACAAATCCATCCAAAATATGTGACAAAAACATCTCATATCATAAAATATGAAATCCTATAAGGGTATATAGCCAAAAAATATAATTTCATATGTCAGGTATCAATAAATATAATCCAACTTATTCCCATGGGGTGTATCATGATCTAATATACAATATTAGAACTCTATAGATAACTCCAATACAGAAACAACATAATTAGACATAACAGAATGAGCCACTTTTATATCAATGCAAGAAAGTATAGAAGAAACCAAAAAAATACCAATCATGTTAGAATAAACCTCAAATTTCATAGATGGAAACATGTCTAAAGAATAAACACCTCCCAATTGGATCCATAGTATTGACAGTACAATTAATTTCATTCTTTAGGAATAATCACATATGGTATCTATTGTTTCTCCTTATATATAGAACCATAACATGATTATCTTACCAACCACTCAGACAAGAGGATATTATACATTTGTCAAGACCCACATGGAAATCATCATGTAACATACCTTTGGAAAAAAACTATTTCAACCATACAAATTCATCTTCTAATAGAGTCTTTGAAGGTTCCCCATCTGGACAAAAACATGGAACTCATTTTGTGGATTGGGATAAGAACTATAGATATTCTATAACACCCTTATATTTTAAAAGAGAATAATAATATTAGGTAGTTTAAATGATAAATAAATAATATAAGATAATGTAACAACCCACAAATTTATAATTTATTCTTCAAATTAAATCTCCTATGTATCATGCATTTCATGCAACATCGTGTTTAAATAAAACAAAATACTCTATTAAAATATTATTATTTAAACATGACCACTATAACCTAGAAATTAAGATGGAGGATATAAATAGTAATAAATTAGATAATAAAATTTTATTGTTAATATGTATATAAAATAAATTCAAAATATATTTATTGATTATAAATAAAATGAATATATTTTGAAAAAAAATATGTATATTTTCTAAATTTTTTAAAAGTAGGATTAATCACCCTTTGTGAAAATAATTTAAAATTAATTTTTACCAAATTCATAAAATTTATTTGAAAAAATTAAATTCATTTTTAAAATTTGAATGTAAATATTTTTTTGGGTGAATATTTCTGAATTTTCAGAAAATATTTATTTAATTATGAATAGAGATAAGCCATAATTTGTATTGAAAAAATCATTTTAAATTTCAATTATTTACAAAGTTAAATAATATTTTTAATTTGTTTGAAATTAAAATTAGTTAAATTATATTAAAATTTAACTAATATAGTTCATGGAATATATTTAATATTGAATATTAATTTTAAAATATTTTATACTTATTATAATTTTCTCTTTTCAAAACCGCCCTTTCATCACGTATGCAGTTTAATTTGGAATTGAATTTTGACCCTCATATTAGTAAAATTTCGGAAAATGGATTTCATATTTGGGTAAAATATAATTTATATGATATAATAAATTAAAAACAATTTTTTATGATAATAAATAATGGAAACCGTAAATACTAGTTACCACAAGTATGGTAAAAATGGGTGTATTGGGGGTAAAACTAAGTATATAAGAGTCAATAATGAAATAAATATTTACAAAACACATTTTATAGAAATATTTGGACCTTTTAAATTCTAATGTTAGTAGAGTCCCATATTTTGAGGCTATTTTCATGATATAAATGTGGGTATCTTTTTTTTTTACTTTCAAAAATTTTATGTGTACCCTCTACCCCCACTGAAAATAGGCCATCCACTCTCTTACACTATTCACACTTACAAAACCATTTGGATCAGAAAATCTCAATCCAAATATCTGAATTACTTCCCTAACCACATCCTACCAACCTTTCTATTATTATTAATCCCTCATATGAATTATTTTGGTGTAAATATAAAGAGGTTCTATGAAGAAGAGGTAAAATTATTAAACATGTGTATTTTTATTATTTCTTATTCCATATTGTTAATTTTTTTAAATATAATAATACAATAAAACCAATATATAATATATAATATATAATGATATATTGTTATGTTAATTTCATAACACATATTTATCTCTAATTTCATAAAATGGGAAATGAAACTATCAAGCATCTGTTTGCTAGACTACCACCTTGGGAACCAATGTAAATAATTTTCCATCACAACCATTCATGGATGGATATAATTATGGATTTAAAATATGTATATTATATTTATGAAATTATAATAATTTTTTTAATTATTATATCATATATAACTTTTTTACTTTATATTCTTTGGGGGATATGATAACATCACTCATGTGTACTGCGAACTTCCACCTTGAGGTATGATATGATCCAGTTTTCACTTAAATTTTACATGAAAGTAAAAAGGTTAATCTTAATTAACATTTGTGATATTTATTATCTAACCATACTTATATATGTATAATATCACATCTTACTTCTTACCATTAAATCTTTTAGAAAATAAAAATATCACTCATTCGTACGCATTGACTATTGCGTCTACAATGCCATATAAAATATTTTCAATTGTTTTTACAGGGATGGTAATAATGATTAATTTTATTAATATACATTATATATGTGTAAAATAATTATTCATTAATGTGTAATGAAAAATTATTTCCCTTGGTACTATGCATCATAAAAAATGTAAACTACGTTGATTCGTACGTACGACTTACCATCTCCAGGAATGATGTAATCCATTATATATATATAAATTTAATAGATTACTGTAGATACATATACAATTAATATATATGATATTTATATCATTTATAGAATTATTGAAATAATTTAACATTGATAAAAACAAAATGAAAAAAATTAAAAAACTAAAACATACGTGAAAAATGATGCAATTATTACATAAAACAATGACTTTAATAAGGATTTATCAATAAAAGAGTGATAAAAGACTATAAGTAATTAATATATGTATGATATATCTGATTTTTGTTCTATATTATTTATATAGTAAACCTATATTTATTATTCTTGAGGTTCATAGAAAACACAAGATTTCAAACCTGAGGTGAATATTTCTTATGTACCTTTTATTTCCTTGAGAAATTTTTAAAATTTAGTACATCTGTCATTTAGGTGATTTATATACTAACCAATTTATATGAGATATATTTGATCACTTTATAATCATGGTAATTAATATTTAATTTAATTAATATTTATTTTATTGGGATTATGATTGCAATGTTACCAATGTGGTAAGGGTTTATTTAAAAATACCCACATTATCCGGGATTGTTTTTATTTAAGCCTCTAGTGGGGAAATTATTTTATATTTCAATATTAAATTAAATATATTTTACTCTATTATAGTCATTCGTAAAATTTTTAATGTAATAGTACAACATCCATCTCTTTTAAAAAAAAAATTATTGGGAAAATATTTTTTAAGGAATCCAACACTATTTTTTCATGAGTCAAAAATCTTTTTTCCTAAAATTCCATGTCTTATAAAAATTGTTTAAATTTTTTTTATTTCATTTAAAAAATTATTTATTAATAAATTTTTATCCATTTAGTAATTTAAATTTTTTTGAATGGAATTATCAATTTTAGTTTCAAAATTATGCTGATTTGGATTTTACCGAAAATGAGAATGAAATATTTGTTTAAACGTGCACAACATGAGTTAAAGTTTCTACCATCATGAGCACTAAATGTTTTATATTTTATTTTTAGTGTTTTGATTTTTTATTTTTGAACAAAATATTTTTTAAAATATTTTTGTAGCTATTTTTCAATAATACTTTCAATGTGAAAATGGTATTTTCCTCCCAAATACTTCTGATGAAAATTTTAAGGTATTTCTCTTCATCAATGACATAAACCATTTATGGTACTTGTGATCTACTAGGTATAGGTTTTATTGTTATCATCCTTATTAATACTTTTTATATTTTATAACAAGTTAGGTTAAGTATTTATTTTATTACAATTCACTCTTTTACTCTAGATGGTTTATGATAATGTTTATTTTATTAGGGTCAGTATTAACATTTTATATGATAGATTTTACCTATGAATGGTTAAGTTAATTATGTTTCAACCCATTCATATGTGTAATTAATTGGAATTACTATGATATTGATGAGGACTAATAATAGATATCCCCTTGATGTATTTACATATCTCATGATACAAATTATTTTTTTAAATTAGATCGATTTTACCCAAAAAGTTAAATTATATTGTGAAATGTTTTGAAAGTATATTTCAGATATATTCCATTATTAATTATATCATTATGAGATCTATTATTTATGTAAATGTGATTATCTAATTAATTTTGTTATCAATGTATTTTTTTAATTATTATTTGATTATTTATGCAGAGTTATGTGATAATTATTTATTTTTTCCACAACATGCTTAGTTTATTCACCAAATGGCATGTAATTTAGTTATTTTCCATTCCATAATGGTTCCACCTATTTAATATAAATATATTCCACTATATTGTTACACTAAGAATCAAACATCACCCCTTTCTTATTATTTATACTCCCCATGATACTATGAAGTGTTTTGCAATTGACATGTAAGGATTATCTATAAGGAATAATGAAGTTCACAATGAAAACAATTTGTTTGTTTTATGATTTCAAATGTTATGTGAATTTCATGTTTTTATCTAGTTTAAATGAATAATAATTTATTCATTCTTTTGGTATGTCATTCCTTGATTTTATAAAAATGAAAAAATGTAACCTTGGGATCTCAGTCACCAGATTAAGGGTCCTTAAAAATTCCCTATACACCCAATATAATGCCACAAAATGGGGAAATATCCATATTGAGGTAATGATACACATATTACTTACCATTACTACATCTCACCATACTAGATTATATAATCATTCCTCCTATTTTTACCACATAAACAATCACTACCTAATATATGAAGGGATCTTGTTTTGCTGTCTTACAATTGGATATTCCCAAAAATAAGAGCCTTTTGAACCATATCAGAAGAGGATTTCATATTGAATATATTGATAATATACAGAAATTCTATCTTATGTCCAACAAAAAAACTATAGACCTTTATTAACACATTGTATAATAATAAGGTAGAAAAACCTAGCAACTTGATAAAATATGTAACATATTATGTCACACACCTAATCCCCAATCGAACCGCTATAATCTTTGGGTATCGATCTGTAATCAACAACTTAAGGAAAAACTTATAAAAAATTATTTCCTTATAAGAATTCCATGTAAATTCTCCATGCCACATATCCTGAACCATACATCCTTACCACCTATAAGAGGTCTCCTAATGCATACAATGAACTAACCTCAACTATTATTCATTATGTTTCTCTACCAGTTTAAAGAAATCATCCATCGTATTGATATAGTCTATAAAATCATGAGGAACACACATTATGTATATGTATAGAAGGATATAAATACAAATCTCTCAATGAATTTCAATAATGGTAGGCCCACACTGATGCACACATCTACTTCAGAATAGTACTATGTGGAACACCCATAGTTATAATGTCTCAGTTTCTTAAACCTCAAGAGTTTCTTTAGGGTAATGATAAAATACATTGTTAAAAACCTCCATAGGTATAATAGGAGAATTATAAGCCTCCAATATATCCAACAACCTATTCATAGGTGGCATAAAAATACATTGTCAAGGTGAAATTTTTATGAAATACCATACCATAATCATAGAAATGCATTTTAATAACTTAAATATTAATAAAATTTTAGAACAGAATAGGTTTGAATGAATTAGAAACCAATTTGATTAATTCCTGAAGGATATGACCATAATAAATCACACACTACAAACAACTACGCACCCATTTCTTAACTTCATACCACAAATACCAAAATGTCACTCAATGTCATATATAATGAAATCATCAATAAAAATTGGTTAAATTAGTAAAATTTCACCAATAATATATTTAATAAAACACAAAATTTAATATTTTTTAAATTTAATTAATTTTATCCCTTAACAGTTACACCCAAGAAATCACATTACATGTGTACCTATGTACCAAATCATGATGCATGAACTCATACACTATATCAACACATATAAGTAAGAAAACCCATAAATCACAACCCTTTATTATAACTTAATGAGAAAATTGAAACCATAAAAATAATCAATTAAAGAAATACCAATAATCTAGAAATAGAAATGTATTCATATAGTTTATTTCTAGGAAAAATAATTAATTCCCACCAGAGTTTTGAAAACAGTATTTTTATTCTACCTAGAAAAAAATGGTTCTCTAACAAAGGTTTTTAATACCCAGATGTATCACCACGTCTGAGATGGCGTTTCATATGGATTCATGTGTACCACATAGTTTAAAAGAGGCTACAAACTAGTGATGAGGTCATGGACCATAGAGTGGGGAGAATTAAACTTCAATATCAGGTAACTATAAATCATTTATATAATAGATCTAGTAATATTAAATAAAGAAAAATGTTTGGAATCATAAATATAATCCAAACATGTAAATAATTTCATATATATAATAAAAATATACATGTGACTCCAACAATAATAGTCAGAAGTGATTCTATCATGTGGTGGACCAATATGTAAAAAATTCAAAAGAAAATGGAAAACTACTGATAAGATTCAAAATAATATAAATTAATATCCTATTATATCATAATTTTTATCCCATCTCTATATATGAATTACCTTGAAATCAGTCCCTTTCCGTTAATTGGATCCCTAACAATAAGGTATTTGAATGCACAAAAATTTTCATCCACATTGTGAGTAATAAGTCATATAAAACCCCACTAACTCATCCTTTGTATAAGTATTTTAGATATATAATTGTGCATGCATTTATAGATAATAAATAGAAAATTATAGATATATTTAGATCATTTCATCATGTTCTACGAAGACCACCTTCAAACCTAATCATACCCTTTTGAACTCCACATCAGTAGTAATAAATGGTAACATACTGATAATGTATTAAAAATCAACCAATACCCTCTCACACATGGAAAGGTCCATAACTGTGTCCTATTCCAACACCCTATTAATCATGTTGGATAATTCCAATCACATAAAACCCTTTAAAACACTCACTATGGTTATGGTACCATAAAAAAATCATAACCACACAATGTCACTCAAGGTGTTTCCTCATAACACAATATATACAACCACCAATTCATTCGATGTGTTTTATTGTTACACAATAAAAAACATCCTATTTCTCTTAGGGTTATCATGGGAATCAAATATTATCAACCAACAAATGACATAAAATAATGAAATCATGGTTCAACACACATCAAGACAATATATAACAATATTATTCAACCCAACCATATTAAGATATTGTTTTTAAAAAGACACCAATCATCCATAGACTTATGAAATAATGAATTTCAATAACTAAACCACAAAACCTTTGTTTAGGACTATAATAACTTGTATTTTACATTTATCATAACTCATAATTGTTTAAATCAACACATAGATTTGAAAACTCACCAAGGATATATAATGATCACATGAGAACACCTTTAATAAACCTATGTTTGTCCAATCTACTTACTATAAACTAATAAAAAAAATTCATTAAAATAAATATATTTCATGAATACTCCCTCACCCAAATGTAATTAGGTATATAAAGATTTATACAAACATCATAACATGGTAATTGAATATTTCCTAAAAAATATAGGAGCTCATATTCTAAGACAAGCCTGTCGAATCCAAGTCAAGATAATAAATCCCTAGAATCATCCCAAAAAAATTTAATTACTAATTTGATTTATAGAAATTATATTTATTTAGATATATTTAAAACTAGGTAATTAATATGTTTACAGTAACTATATGGGGAAAAAACCAGCAATCAATGCATTAATCAAGGATGAAATGATATTGGTTGAGCTTGAGAGGCCAAGGGAGAACTAAAATTCATTCTTGGGGGATTGAGGTTAATTTTTCAAATAATGAATCTGTTTAATGGGTGAAAGAGTGGGATTTAAAAGAAAACTACAAAAAAGAATCTACAAAGACACCATGGTCCTAGTAAACCTATATTAGGTACCCATCACTTTTACTAGGTATTCATTCCTCCACAATCTAGCACTTAGTGGAATTTATACCATTTAAGGATACTAATCAACTTACTAGCTTCCCAGGACCCTCTAGATTCATTTCAATAGGGTCCCCAAGAACCCTTCCCAAATATGATCGAAAACTGTCACACCCACCAAGATAACTTGAAATCATCAATGAAAAAACAATTAGAAGAAAAATTACCCACTAATTCAAGCCTGAAATTACAGGGTTTATATTAGTAATTTATTTGAATTATAGTGTGTCCGAATATGGATATAAATGAAAATGAAAAAAATATACACTAAAATCAATCACAATCAAGAAAAAACTAATTTGATAATATTTAGAGATCATTTTTTCAATATTATTGACATTATATGATCATTAGTTATATTTTTTTGTAATTATACTACATAAATGTAATTACATGAAATTTAGTCAGTCAAAGACCCCTTATTTATATTTTATAAAATATTTTTCCCATATCTTAATTTTAGTAATTAATTACTGGGGTTATTGGGGGAATGTGAGATGTAAAATGTAAATTATTTAGTATAGTCTCCATATAAATCCCTGAATATAAAGTGGTAGTTAGATACTTGACATATGAAATAAAAACAATAACATTTTTACACAATGTTTGTCATATTTTTATCACATTGGGACGTTTTGTGTGTTCCATTCTTTACATGGTATTTAAAAATGATAGTATATTACAAGTAATTTATCAAATAATTATCATGGTTTTCTATTTTCTATCTTTAGGTGATTCACAATTAATACTTATTTATAGAAAAATTACTAACTGTCATTAATTATAACTAATTACACTAGGGGATACACGAATATCAAGATTAAGGGAAAATAGATCTTCCATTAATAAATATTGAAATTAAAATCTTTCACAAATTGAGGATTTCTAAATTATATAATTCTATATCCATTTTCACTCTCGGTAGAATTTATTTATTTATTTCAAAAAGAAAATAAATAAGTTTCTTGATTACTAATATCATATATGAGTTGAAAATACTGACTTCATTTTTGAAAAACATGTTCATGTAGATAATTTAATTTATAATATGTTTTTTTATATTAATTTATTTTCTATATATTTTATTAATAGAGATTTTATATAACTTATCCCATCTTTTAAATAAAATCAAACCCATAACATTTTACTATAAATTTTATCAATTTAAAGTTGTAATAAAAAATCACAAATTATTACATTTTAACAAAATTATCTTCTATATTATAAATAAAATATATTAACAAAGAGGAATTTTATAGATTATTTTTTTGGGTTATGGGGTGGTATGTAAATGTTTAAAATAAAATTATTTAAAATAAACTAACTCTTTATAAAAAACATTATAATGATTTATTTGAATAGAATAATTTTCAATACCCATAAAAATAGATTTTATATGATCCTTATTTCTTATTAAATATTAATTCATACATATATACAAATTTTTTTATTAAGAATGATCATTTGATATAAGGAACCCATGGCATTTTTTGGGAAAGGGTTTTATTTGTTTCTATCCACTTGTAAATATTTATGGATGTTATTGAGAAATTTTTTTATATTTTATATTTTGTTGTAGTTATTATTGATGGATTTTTATGGATGAGTATGTTTGGAGTTGAATTGATAAGTCTAGATATGAACTCTCTTATTGTAGAATTTGGAGATGTTAGAAAAGTTCTAGAGCATACTCTGATACATAACATTTGGTAGATTGTCAGTTTGATTTTATTACTATTAAAGAACATATTCCAAGGAGTTTAAATGATATTATAAGAATATATATAAAATTTCTAATAGGTAATAATAAAATTAGTAAAAATATTAATTTATAGTGATACATTAGATACTTTGAGCATATGAAATATTTTCAAGGAATTTATATTATATTCTATGTGATATGTAAATTTTTTTAGAATGAATATATGATGATGTAGATTGAAATTTAGTTAATTAGATCATTCACTATGATATGTGATATACCTTAGATCATATAGAATATTTTTATGGTGATACATAATATATTAAAAATGGTACAAAAACATGATTCAAATTGAAATTTTGAAAAGTAGTTAATCGATGGGGATAAATAATATAATATTAAAAAAAGAATTATTTTATTGGTGAAACATACTATATTACTAATGATGTGTATGATTTTATTAGCATCAACTATATACATAAGATATTTTATAACAGAAATTTACAAAATTATTTATCCCACTAGGGTATGAAACATTTTTTGATTGGAATAATTTTTTTTAAACCATACATGATATACATACAAAAATGTGGATGTTTTTTTTGTAGTATAAATAGTAGATATTATCAATATTATGTATGGTTTTTCTTTTTTGATAAATTCTAATATATTTTTACTAATTGTATAATTCCCTAACCTGAGTCGCTAAATCTGAACTAGTGTTCCATATGATCTGATGCATGCATCCACATATGCAAGAGGTTAGAAAATAATAGTTAATTTCTTGGTCCATCAGTGGGGAGTTCATACCCACAATATCAATAATTTAAAAACAGTAATATAATAAAATATTTCATAAATAAATCAGTGAGATTAAATATTTTGAACAATCTAGATGTCATATGAATAATACAAGAATTAAATAGGCACCAAAAGGGTAAATCCAAAACAAATTATAACGTGAGAAATAAAACACATCGATAATCCTTCTAAATCCATACCGGTAATGCTCTCAATATCATGCTCCTCAATTCAACCATCTACTAGGTCCCCCTTTCCCTTTCTCATGTTCTTATACATGAAGTCTATATACCCACTGAGATTCTATTGTTGGGTGTGGGTAATAAGACTCAATATCACACCACCAATGCATCCTTAACAAATGTACTAATGTATAATAGGGGTATTTCATAATAATAAAAAAAATTAAACAAGAAAAAAAATAAATAATCATGCAATGATTGTTATTGCGCTAACCAAGAAGCCACAAAACCTTCATCGTACCGGCTTTAGCTCTATGTTGTAATGATAAATATGGAGATCTAAAAATAGTTGTTGATTCATCAAAATGTAGGATGAATCCTTGAAGAATATTAATATATATATATATATGCCCTAGTCATATATTTCTAATGATATTTTTCCATTATCCCTTATTTCAATCTCCTAGGTCAGTTCACACACACCCTCATAACCCACTACTATTGTATAAGATAGGTCACATAGACTGTCATGACATGTTACTAACACATAGGTCACGTCACATGGACCATCATTCCCCACTTTCATCTCACATGAATAATCATATATAACCTTGATGAACCTATGTCAGACCAGACACAACTATCACACAATGTTTTCTATCGTGGTCTTATAATAAAGTCAAATGCAGCATTTGAACATGATTCCCCTATTGGGATACTAAGCCCTGAAGGGTCTACCCTTTAATTTTCTAACAAATTATGAAAAAGGAATTATCTGATCTATATGGTATAGCTATGTGGGAAAACCTATATGATGAAGTGTCCCCACCAAGATTGTCTCATGGAAAAATAAATGTTCTTCTTATCTGTGGTTGTATATGGGTTCCTATAGGATTTCATGAGGACCTGATGAGAGATTTCCATGCATCTAGATGGTTGGTACATAAATGACTAACAAATATATATCATGATATCAATAGAAAATAATGGCTTCCATGAATGAAAAATGTGGTAGCGGGATTTAAAGAGAGATGTTTCACTTATCAACAAGTGAAATCCAAGAACTAGAGGATATATGGGTTGTTACAGAATATTCTCATTTTGGAATGGATGATGGATGATGTCACATTGAATTTAATGATAGGATTAACCAAAACACCGTACAAGAATTATTTAGTATGTTTGATCAATGTTTTATTGAAGAAGGAATCCAAGATTTTTTCTATTAGGGATACCTTCACCAATAATGATATTGGTGGTTTTTACATTCTTGAAATATTTAAAATGCATGGTTTTATAGTGAGTAATATTTTTAATAGAGATCCTAATTTCACATCATGATTCTTGGAGGGTCATTGAAAGGCTCTGGGATCATGGGTTCTTCTGAGTCCAACCAATCATACTCATATTGATAGAAATTCTGAATAGATGATTTATATTTTTTAAGATATTTTACGAGCTTATGTGCTATATTTTAGTGGTTTGCAGGAGTAGATTTGTCAAATCATGTAGTTCAAATATAATAATAGATTACATGAATAGTTCCATATTTCAAATTTCAAGGCCTTATATAGATGTTTATGACAATTAAAACTTTTCTATATAATGGTATGTGAGTCTATGCTCATTGGACATAGTCTTGTGTAGTAGGAATCTGAGCATGTTTGGTTGATGAGGAAGAGGTTGGTGACCATGAAGAGTAGAATGAAATCATATTCAAAACATGAAATATGCTCTCTAGGTTTGAGTAGGGTCATATTGTTTTCTTTTGGGTTTCCCCTAGGTTGTGGGAACATCATATCAAGAAACAATTAAAGCTGGTTTGTAGTTTTGTCAGATGGTTTTATTGTGGGGATGGTCATCCTAGGGTTTTACTTATTTGAACCACCATAATGCTACAATATCATGAACAATTTTCTTCACATGTCAGAACTATAGATATATAAAACCAAACCTACTCATGTGATATATGTTGATGGTGTCAAGCTTGGTATAGATATTTCCTTTGAGGGGAATTTTATACATACTATAGACCATAGTGGGAATTATCTGTAGGAAAAGACTATACTTTTAGTTCTATTATAGTGGTCGTATGTGAATGATCAAGATGAGACCCGATAGAGGGAATTTCATATGCGAGCATAGTGGCCATAATTTATCATTGATGCAATATAATGATTCTTGGATGAGATCAGGGAAGAGCTATTATATGGTGGGGAGGTTACATGATCCATTATTTTTTAGTTGCATTCCACTTTGATTTTTTTTGTTAAGTATCTCTTAGTTTAGTGTTTATTCTATTAAACCATGGTAGTTGATTCCTTTGGGGGTAGAGATACTTTTTTGGGAAATGAACCAAAATATGTGGATGTATGTATGTTTGAATTAATTGTATATGGTTATAAACATTTTTATGGAATTCAAGGGTTTTATTGAGTTGGAAAGCTTCATTGGTGGATAAGGTTCTTTCTTTAGAATCTGGGATATGATATATCTGCTATAAAATTTAACAACATGAACAAGATACATGTTCGGAACTTAGTTCCAGGTAGATGTCGTGAATTGGTTTAGGGAATGAATATTTTATACACCAAGAAACTGGTTCACATCGTTATAAGTTGGTTGGGTTTATTTTACCACATTAGAATGCCTTTTTCAGTGTATATTCCATGTTGAAAATTCACATCTTGAATTGTGGTTTCACAAAATGAATTCATTTGGAATAGTGATTTTTTTGTATGGCATTGCATGAAACAATCTTGATTCACTATGTAGCCTCTTCTCTTAGACCATAAGGCAACCATAGGAATTTTTTAGTGATTCATTCCCTCTGGAATGTCTTCATCAAGAATTTTATATCTAGTTAATTTCTTCACAACGGGTTTCTCAAGTATTTCTCTATTCTCTTTCATAGCAGTGTAATATCCAATTATCCATTGAATCAGGTTTTTGATCTAGAAGATTGTGTGATCTTGAGTATATTTGTTGATCACATTCACCTTTGTTTATTTATTGGAACTCCCCATTGTGGGTGTTAATTTGATCAATGGATTACGTTTTTAGGTCTATAACTTTTTTCTAATGTTTTTTTTCAAATCATCTAGGTATGTGATATAATTAAAATCATTCCAACACAACTTGCACAACTACCAAATTATTTATTAAATCTATGTTTGATGAAATGAAAATTCTTAGACCTACCATGGGAGTTTACCAGGTCTATTAGAATTCAGATTGTATATGAAGACAACCATAGGTGATCCTTCACTTGAATATACAATGAATTAAAAATGATAAAAACTGGGTT